>CM034354.1:11414705-11970790 GCA_019925275.1 Mytilus edulis
TTATCACCTGTTATCTTCATTTTTGGGTTTGTCTTTAATTTGTCTACTCACAGGTTATTTGATGTTTGTCCAGCTTTTTCCAAAAAACTTTGTTCAGTACATATACCATAATGTTAATCAATTACAATTTCACTTTGATTATTAAAAAATAATTAAGCACTTCATTTATTGATTGACTCAGAAATCAACAGTTGATTGTAAGAAACTATTGCAGGCACAACACGGTGGCATAATCCTGCGAGGGTGTTTGGTGATTTGTCATATATCCCCTGGTCAACCAAGTTAACTCGTTAGTGTCTATATAGACATAAAGGGGAATAATATGGTACCTCATTACTTACATTACCAGCAACAGCTATTAACGCTGAGTTTTTGCTGTTTCTAGAGAACATTAAGGCAATGTATGCTACTACCACACTGATTATATTTCTTATTTTTACAACAGAAGGATTCTTTACAGAAACATTTATCAGCAAGTTCCGGGAAACTTTAAACCAAGACAGTCTGCTGCTTTTTAATAACCAGCGTATGGCTTGAACTTTTATAATAACATAAATATTGTAAAGTGTCGATTTTAATAAATAAATCCAGTTGTGTTCCAACATATTTGGTAGATTTGAAAGGAGTGTTCCGTTTCTTTGACAGGCCATAAACACACATTTGAAATAAATGTTTTAAACTGGCACTTAAGTTAAAGTGAGACATTCATTTTGCTGTTTATGTCGTTGTACAGTATGTAGACACAAATTAACATCTCTTTATGCTCTTAGGAATGGATTTCCTCAAATCTGAGAATGAGAAAAGAAATGAAGGCATTAGCTGAACTTTATCGGTCATTATCATAAATGTCCAAATTCAAAACCAGAAGATTTATAACAAGAATGTGTCCAAAGTTCACGGATGCCCCACTCCCACTATCATTTTCCATGTTCAATGGACCGTGCAATTGGATAAAAAATATAATTAGGCATTAAAATTAGAAAGATAATATCCTAGGGAGCATGTGTACTAAGTTTCAAGTTGATTTGACTACAACTACATCAAAAACTACCTTGACCAAAAACTTTAACCTGAAACATGCACTTTCATTTTCTATGTTCAGTGGACCGTGAAATTGGGGTCAAAGGTTTAATTTGGCTTTAAAATTAGAAAGATCATATCATAAGGAACATGTGTACTAAGTTTCAAGTTGATTGGACTTCAACTTCATCAAAAACTACCTTGACCAAAAACGTTAACCTGAAACATGCATTTTCATTTTCTATGTTCAGTGGACCGTGAAATTGGGGTCAAAAGTTTAATTTGGCTTTAAAATTAGAAAGATCATATCATAAGGAACATGTGTACTAAGTTTCAAGTTGATTGGACTTCAACTTCATCAAAAACTACCTTGACCAAAAACTTTAACCTGAAGCGGGACAGACGGACGAACGAACGGACGCACAGACCAGAAAACATAATGCCCCTCTACTATCGTAGGTGGGGCATATCGTAGGTGGGGCATAAAAATGATGAATACCATTTCTTGTATGTTTATTTCCTTTAAATTGGAAGTACAGCATTTATGTGTTGGTAAAGATGGATTTCGTCTAATGATGGAACCAAAGTTTGATGCAGTTATTCTTTCATGACGTTCAGAATGACAAAGACCAGATTGAGACTGTTGAACTGTTGAGATAGTGTAATGTGCTTACATTGGTCTGCAGAAAGATTGATATGTGTGTCCAAAAAATCATTCTGAAGTTTTTCAAGCTCTGTTGTAGATACATCAGTACAAACCTCAAAGGCATCTGTACCATACGATTGTCTAGCTTTGCTTGTAGTGCAGCCTTTAAGAGGTGAGACTTTCCGTTTCCACCTTTTCGGTTTGACATCTGGCTTTGATTTGTGACAAATGGATATTTTTAGCACTTGTTTGTTACGTTCGTACCTAGCTGATAAATTGTTTTTCCTGGTTCTATAACTGTACAAGTTTCCCAAGCCTGACCTGAAAGTCTTTAAAAAAATGTAAAAAAAAACATAAATATGAATATATAAAAGGTATTCAAGTAAGGTCTATAATTTACTTGATAGATTTCCAATTATCGTCTGTAATTTATCAACAATTTAGGTTAGTTCACCATCACTGGCATCGCCCCAGTGGTGTAAATAGTTATCAAAGGTACCAGGATTATAATTTAGTACACAAGACGCGCATTTCGTCTACATAAGACTCATCGGTGACGCTCAGATGAAAATAGTAGTAACGCCAAACAAGTACTAAGTTGAAGAGCATTAAACGACAAATTAATGTTCCGTTACCTATGTGACGTAATGAAATATTAAAGGTATAACTTTTGAAATTGATTATTGAACAATGCAGAATTCCCTAAACATTTACTCCTTTAAAATGTCAGTTGACAAATGACATCATGTTTGCCTAAAAAAAGTAAAATCACATTCATACTGATTTCTGTACAATTATAGACGGATAGTTCACAATCGTGCCATAAAAAAGAATAGGTTTGTTTGCCCAAACGCTACCTATCCAGAAAAAAGCTGCCTACTCAAATTCTTTTATTGTCCTGATTTGAAGAAGTTTTTTTAAATCAGACAGGCATGAAGACTAATAAACACCCGATACTTTAAAAAAAAATAAAGGAAATGCCTACCTACCTACCCACTGTCGCAACCTTTGGGTAAGGTTTAGGCAAACCAAAATATTTTTAATTGTGGCCTCAAATGACAAAATACATCTACCCACTGTCGCAACCTTTGGGTAAGGTTTAGGCAAACCAAAATATTTTTAATTGTGGCCTCAAATGACAAAATACATCAAACAAATGGACAACTACTGTCATATTGCTGACTTTGTACAGGCATTTTTAAACGTAGAAAATGGTGGATTTTAACCTGGTTTTAAAGCGCTAAACCTATGACAGTCGCATCTAATAGTCCAAATATGATAATTGAAGGCATCACATTGCTACTATCTAAAAATCGCTCACCTGATAAAATGTTTGGGGTTATCTTTCCGCTTTTTTGAAAATTAACTAACATGTTGAACAAATTAAGAAAAGAAGTTCTAAAAGGGACAATAACTAAGGAGTCAATTGAAAATTTTGTTTACTATATTAACCTATTCATAGAGCTCTCTGATGAACGTTTTTGCTGTCTAAAAAAATCTTAATCTATAATAATCTTAATCTATAATAATGTTAATCTATAATAATATTCAAGATGATAACCACAAGAGGCTCTCAAGAGCCTGAATCGCTCACCTGTAGTTTTGTCGGATTAATCTTTCATCATAATTTTGAAAATAAAAAAAATGATGAACAAATTCTATTTTTAGCCAGTGTGGCCATGTTTTGTGACGAAATAGTTAATAAAACATTACCTTTAAAACATTACCTTTATTGTAGATACCCTAAGAATCCAACAGTTTTAAGTTTGGTTGATTTTGTTCAGTAGTTTTCAGGGGAAAATGTTTGAAATAGTTTACACTGGACGGACGACGGACGCCAAGTGACCGCAAAAGCTCACATTTCCAAAGGACTGACAAATTCAAAATAGAATTAATTAAGTGTCTCTGATTAATTTACATATTGTTGACTTACATAGGACAAATTGCGACATATGTTTTCATATGTTTAACATGTTTTTCATATGTTTGAAAACATATGTAAACATGTTTAGGCCCGACATGAAAACATACGTTTTCGAACATATGAAAAACATATGTTTATAAAAACATATGAAAAACATACATGTAAACATATGAAAAACATATGTTTATCATATGTTTATCATATGTTTTTTGTAAACATATGTTTTTCGTATGTTTTCATCCCAGACCTAAACATATGTTTTCATATGTTTGGACTAAACATATGTTTTCATATGTTCGGCCCAAACATATGTTTTCATATGTTTTTATATTGGTCCTAAATATGTTATATTTTTTTTATGTTTTTTTTTTTATTTTTCAAATGCATTTATTTTTTCATGTATATGTATTTTTGTTTGGTTTGTTTTAATGGTAATGATTTTGATGTTTTTCTTCTTCATCATCTTTTTTTTCTGTCAGGAACTCATTTGGAGTGTAAATACTTCAATATGACGACTTGTTGTTTTGAAAAGTAAATAACCCCAAATACTTGAGTCCAAAGGAAATACATGGCAAAACCAAAAGCTCAAACAAATAGAAAAACAACTGTATACATAAGCATTCCTTTATGCAGACAAGAGTGCACACGCTGAAATGTCTCGCCTTCTATACTAATCATTGATATTATGTTGATAGTCTCAAGTATAAATCTAAGCTTTATTACAACTGTCACATAAACTTTACATTAACCAAGATAACTAAACAAAGACCAATGAACCTTGAAAAAGAGGTCCAGGTCAGATGAACCATGCCAGGCAGACAGGTACAGCTAACAATGCTTCTATACAACATATATAGTTGCATATTACTTATAGTTTAAGAAAAATAGACCAAAACACAAAAACTTAACATAGTGCAATGAACCGTGAAAATGAGGTCACGGTTAAATAAAACCTGCTCGACTGACATAAAAAAGATCATAAAATATTTCCATACACCAAATATAGTTGACCTATGGCATATAGCATTCGATAAAAAGACCAAAACTCAAAAACTTAACTTTGACCACTGAACCATGAAAATGAGGTCAAGGTCACATGACATCTGCCCGCTAGACATGTACACTTAACAATCATTCCATACAACAAATATAGTAGACCTATTGCATATGGTATGAGAAAAACAGACCAAAACACAAAAATTTAACTTTAACCACTGAACCATGAAAATGAGGTCAAGGTCAGATGACACCTGCCAGTTGGACATGTACACCTTACAGTCCTTCCATACACCGAATATACTAGCCCTATTGCTTATAGTATCTGAGATATGGACTTGACCACCAAAACTTAACCTTGTTCACTGATCCATGAAATGAGGTCGAGGTCAAGTGAAAACTGTCTGACGGGCATGAGGACCTTGCAAGGTACGCACACATCAAATATAGTTATCCTATTACTTATAATAAGAGAGAATTCAACATTACAAAAAATTTGAACTTTTTTTTCAAGTGGTCACTGAACCATGAAAATGAGGTCAAGGACATTGGACATGTGACTGACGGAAACTTCGTAACATGAAGCATCTATATACAAAGTATGAAGCATCCAGGTCTTCCACCTTCTAAAATATAAAGCTTTTAAGAAGTGAGCTAACGCCGCCGCCGTAGCCGCCGCCGCCGCCGGATCACTATCCCTATGTCGAGCTTTCTGCAACAAAAGTTGCAGGCTCGACAAAAACCAATAATCTCATTCAGTGCTCCATAATTCATATATCAAGTAAAACCTTTTTTTAACCTAGTTGTTGTTTCTACTATTTTCTTATTTTTGTCTCTTGGACATTCACCATTTCTATTGTCTATATCTATTTTCATATGTTTGTCTCTTTGATATATATATTTATCCCATTTCTATTGTCTATATCCTATTTTAAATGGAGTTTGCATCCCAGTTTTAAAATACTAAGCTTTTCAAAACACTAGTATACATAGATGTTGATAAATAAAGGAATCAAAAGAGCCAAAGAAATATATATAGGTTAATCTGCATGTTTTGGGAATTTAGCTGTTGAACTTTAGGCTGGAAATTGTTCTCTCTTGACCTTGAAATATTATAAGACTTTTACAGATGGCTTATCATACATTTGAAAGATTTATAAAATAAAAAATGGGGGTCAAGGGGCAAATTTTTTTAAAGCATTCAAATGGATAAAACCAGCCTTGGAAATTCCTGGCTACAGGCCTGCTTAAGTGTTAAGTAATAACTACATATATTACTATTGATGGTAACATAATGATGGATGTGATATTTCTATATCATCATACCCCGATATATAGGTGTTACTACACTGCTTGCTATTTTTTGGTAATATGTAACATGTTTGATTAAGAAAAACAACTAGCTTGAATTGATTTTTTGTTCCAGTATAATTAAAATAAATTCTGCCTTTCTTTCTCTCTTTTTTTCTTTACTTCTCAGTTCCTGCAAGTGAATAAAAAACAGCCGCATTAGATAATGATATATTTCCGCACTTGTGAATATAAATAAAAAATTTAATTACCGTTGATCAAATCTAAATACAGAAAATTTATTATAAATAAAATATTTAAAAATATATATGGTAAATTCAAAATGTATTAGTCGTTTCTTTTTATGCAGTTGATGCAATTTCTGTATACAACTTTATTATGACATCACAAACTTTTTAATTGAGCTATTGACCCCAAAAAATCTAGCTGTTATTAGGAGGCTTGAGGATACAAAAATTTCAACATTTTTTTTCTTTACAAATTTATCTATTTCACTATAAGATGTTACTTTATGATATGGCACTAAAATCAACAAAAATAATCATTTTGTTGACCTGTTATATTTTTTTTAAAATTTTCAAATAGGATGTACATGAAAAACTTGTTTTTATATTTGATTAATTTACAAATATTATAAATTAAAGCTTTTTTCATAAATATAAAATAAATTTTATCTACATGTATATTCACCAACCTACAAAGTTGTAAGTTAAAAAGTAACAACCCAATATTTTTTAGATATAAGAATTATGTTGTCAATTAGTATACCTAATCTCTGCAGCCTTCTTCTGTTGTCAATTTCCTGGAGCTTTTCAATTTTTTTGGAATCATTTTTGATGTCTTCTGATGATTTTACAAAAAATTCTTTTAAAATCTGCCAAAAATTGCAGTAGAACTCTAGTGCATCACTCCCATCATGGTTGAGCTTTTTAGTGTGCAGGAATGACCTCTGAAACAGTGATAAAAAATAAATGAAAAAAAAGACACTCTGTTAGTGTCATAAGAAAAGCATTTACCAACAGGCAACTAGGGGCCTAGCCTGCCATAAAATGATAGTAAGAATAAGCCCTATTGGCATTTTCATGAAAGGTTTGAGGACATAAACAAATCAAAGTTGCATTTTCCAATATGACCTTGCTCAGCCATTTTTCCCGTCCCTAACAAACTAGATAAGTCATTGAAATTTATAAACATCAGATGATTAAAGTTTCTGAAAATGTTTGATTTCACCCCCTTCCCCTCATTTTCATGATAAAGGTTTTAGGACTTCACCTAATTAAAGTTGCATTGGTCAATTTGACCTTGCTCAGCCATTTCTCCAATTCCATAATAATCTAGATAATTCTGTTTTGAGCACCCTCCCTCACCCTCACTTATTTTCTGAACTGGTCAAAAACCCTCAAATTAAATCAATCTATTTTCCTGTTAGATGTGTATTTAATGCAAATGCGAATATAATTAAAAACAGTGCTAAATACTTTTGAATATTATAATTTTCAGTTTAAATTCTTTTGATTATCTGACATATCACAAGCAACTTGGATAAGGTAAGATAATAAAAAAAATTGATTCGGCATCAGTACAAATATATAACACAAGCTGAATGGATGAATAGTTGTTTATAATGTCAAATGATAATTCTAATGCAACAACTTTGCAGCATTCATTTTGATTGGACAACGTCACATATTTAGGTAGCATCATTAGACAATTGATGCTATGGGACGTATGCGCAAGCGCAGAACGCATATACCCCAACATTTTTAATAAATGTTTTTATGTTGTTTTCTGTCAGTTTCATTAGAATGCTAATGCGTTGCCAGTAAAATTTGCGATCATTAAATCCCCAATTGATGCCGTCAGATCTTAAAATATAATTACAGTTATATCCTAAGTTACATATATATTCAGTGAAAATTAATACAATAAGAGCTGCACCAAAGTGCCAGCGCATAAGGTAACACTAACTGCCATCTTACATAAAGAATTTTTCTCACTCAGTGCCCACTAAAGAGTCCATTCTTAATGACTATGCGGTATGGGCTTTTCTCATTTTTAAAGGCTGTACGATAATCTGTAGTTGTTAATTTCTGAGTCATTTTGTCTCTTGTGGAGAGTTGTCTCATTGCATGCGTACCACATCTTCTTTTTTATATTTACTGTTTCTAACGCTAGTTGGAACCCCCAGGTTACTTGATGCTTGTAGAGCCTGGTTAATGGTTCATGCGATAATGCACTAATATTTTCCAGCTATTTCAAATTCATTACATGAAAATCACTGTTTTACAACACCGTTCACCTTGCCTATATGTTACAGAGCAGTGTTGTTTATAGCAACTGTAAATAATAAACACTACAGGCCAGCTAGCATTAGGCAGGAGGGTGACTGAGAACTAAAAGGTGCTTACAAAAGAAACAACATGTGTAAAGACTAAAGTGCATGATGTTATATTATTAACAATTAAAATGAAAACTTTTTTTTATATCATTTTTTACAAAACTTTTCTACATTTGTCATTGTAAATTACTAGTATGATACATAACTGCAGCCTATCTCTGGAATCTGACTGCTGCCCGGCAGATAAATACACTGCCAAGTAGTCCTCTGCAAACTTGTCAATTGCACATGACTGCACATCTTTACCAGCTTTTATGTCAAATATTAACTAAAACAAAAATGGCATTATTTTAATTTTTTATGCAGTTATGAGAACAATAATTTAACTGAACTTACAATTCATTAGGTACAGCAATGAGCATTATCATAGGAATATCTTGTCCCCCTCTCCTTGTGGGAAAAATTGGTGGATTATATAGGGAAACTAAGGGAATCACCCAAGAATGACTGTAGCTGACCCCTTCTTATGGCAATCAGAGCCCCTTCACCACTTTAAAAAGTTTCTGGATCAGCCACTGATTATCATTAATCCTCATTTTAGTTATGAATCAAAACAAAATAGGTTTCTACAAACCTGTTTGAAGGGAAAATTATTACCTTGGGCACTTGTAAAAATTAAGGTTCATAATGACTTTTGTCAAATAGTATTTAGGGAGCTGCCATTTTTTTTTGGGGGGGGGGGGGGGGGGGGGGGGTAAGATGAAATTTGAAAAAAGGCAGGATGAGAAACTCGGCAAAAAAGTAGGCAGGATGACAATTCATGTAAAAAAGGTCAGGATCAACTAAGAATAAAAAATGCAGGATATCAATGCATTTTAGAGAGGATCAAGATTATAAATACTTGGATTTGTTAAAAAAAATTAAACCTATCAATTTCAGGTATATTTATCTGTGTTTTGTTTTAAACTGCTATTGTAATCATTAGCCAGTCCCCTGATGTTGTGATTTAGATATTCCAGCTTGTTCAGAAAATCACTTGACTTACTTGTAAATTATATATATATAATAATTTATGTCTAAAGATGATTTAAATTTTATATATATTTGAAGAAAATTAGAGAGAAATCCAAAAAAAAAATTATATTAATATTCTACAGCTAAAAAGATTTACCTTGAAAGCTAGATCAGTTTGGGCATTAAGCCATGGACTTCTTTTAAATTTTTCAAAATTTGGAAAAAATGGTGGGTTAAATACGACTTAAGTTTACTCGTATGAATCAATTTACATTGTCATTTTGGAACCTTTTAAAGCTGAATGGGCTTTGCTGATTATTGAAGGCCGTATGGTGACTTATATTTGTTAATTTCTGTGTAATTTTGTTCTGTTGTGGAGTTGTCTCATTTGCAATCATACCACATTTTATTTTATTTGTATTTGCCTGACAGCTTGTTTTTATAATAGTTTATAACTTACTGCCAAATTCCTGTATCCTATCGAAATGGATAGAATATAAAACCCTAGCATTGTCTTCACTGCTATTAGTAATTTTAAAAAAGATTTCTTTCAATAGCATGATTTTCTTTTTCTTTTCTAGGTCTTGAACTTCTTTGGCAATGGTGTGAATGCCTTGGTTAATTGTTTTAAGCGTTGTTAATCTACACCCATCAGTTGTGCCCTGCAATGCTCTAAATATCTGAAAAACATGAAATGCATCTATTCTATATATTAAAAATTGTTCATCTGATGAACGGTTAGCCAATAATAAAGATGCTGCTTGTCATATAGACCAAAATCCACGGATAAATCAGCGTATGATTTGGCATTTGAAAGAGTGGTTGATATTATAGACAGAGCCTTTATTCGTGACAAAAAGTCTTCTATTGTCATCACTTTTGTACCAGTCTTGTTTACCTGATAAATTAAGTAAGACCTACTGTAATTCTTCTAAGCTTAAGGCTAACCTCGAGAAGCACTTCATTCAACAATATATGTACATGTATGTTGGTTACTATGTTATTCGTATTATAACATATTTGGCCAACATATGATTAAAAGATGTTATTTTCTGTGAATATTACTCTGAAATAGTCGGTTTATATTGCGACATAAGTAAAGACATATCGAATTTTAATACATACACTTATAATGCCAACTTTCTTTAATGAAATTCGGACCCCGTTGGAAATGGATGCAGCTTGGTCTATGGTAAAAACTAGGAGGTTTAACAAAATCCCTCTTCTAAGGCACCTCAGTTTGATTAAGTGGACTCCATATATCCGTTATCTAAAATAAGGAATTAAAATGTATAATTTAAAATAATTGTTTAGAAAATAACAATTACAATGAGATAGCAGCTTATCAACCCACAAAAATTTGAAACAAAAATTGTAAAAGTAAAACTGAATATAAATTTGAAAACCAACTGTAGTCCTGCTGGAAAACAGGGCTTTTTTTTAAAAACAGACATACTGCAATACGGGTCTGCTCATTACTGAAGGCTGTACATTAGCCTTAAGCTGACGATAACTTCTATGTCATTAAATCTACCTGGTTTGAAACGCTAATGTAGCATTCTTTTCTTGTCTATACCAGCCAGCACCTCCCACTTCCTGATGATGACATGTTTTCTTCATAAAAGTCCTTGAAGTACTGCCAAAAATTAGCAGTCACTTCAAGGACTTCACATGAGTCTAGCATATTTTTCTTATGAAAAAAAGATCTCTGTAAAAATAATGAAAAAAATAAATAAATTAGCTAATTTCAAGGTTCTATATTTTTAGGGTGGAAATATATTTTTTCTTATGACTGTTTGAAGAGTATACCCAAGAACGGGTTTTCTGATTCATCTGGAAGTCGTTGAGCAGATAGATCTTGACCTGATAAACAATGTTACCCAATGTCAGATTTGCTCTTAATACTTTGGTTTTTTGAGTTATATGCCAAAAACTGCATTTTACCCCTATGTTATATTTTTAGCCATGGCAGTCATCTTGGTTGGTTGGCCGGGTCAACGGACACATTTTTAAACTAGATACCCACATGAGGATTGTGGCCAAGTTTGGTTAAATTTGGCCTAGTAGTTTTGGAGAAGATTTTTCTAAAAGTTAACGACGACGGACGCCAAGTGATGAGAAAAACTCAAAAACGAATGGACAACTGTCATCTTTTTGATTTGGTACAGGCATTTTCAATTGTAGAAAAAGGTAAATTAAACCTGGTTTTATAGCGCTAAACATCTCACTTTGTGTGACAGTCTAATCAAAATCCGTTATATTTACATTGATGTGTGAACTAAACGACCAAAACTAAATAGTCAAAATATGGATACAGCAGTCACCATCGTCATTTTTAAAGAAACAAATGTTTCGCGTTTCAAATTATACGATCATACAAAACCTTGAAAACACGCGCCTTGGCTTAAGTTATATTGAAAGAAATAATTATTCAATTACTCTCTTGATTTAAAGAGAAAAGATCACAAATAAGCAGAAACTAAACTAACTTTTTTAATTCCACACCAATGCAATATTGGTACTTAAGATTGGGTTGAGAAAAGGTAACGCTTTGATCGATTTGATCATTATGTATTCTAGTTTAGAGTTCATTCTAATTATTATGAGGTCATTGAATTACTTCGTGTTTTTTTTCATATTTTGAAGTACAAAAAGTAATGCTGTTTACAATTTAGTACAGTGGTATTGTATTAGAGCATTTCTCCCTACACATGAGATTGATGTAGCATTTGCAGCTGGACGTTTACACAAATCAATCCACCAACCCATTCATTATGTGTCTTTAAGCTATAAAAAAAAGTATCAATTTACTTTTACAATTAGTCGTATAAGTTAAAGTTTCCGTTCTGATACAAACAAGCATATCGAATTGTAAACCCTGCTGTAAGGAAAGATAAATACATTTTACAGCATTTGTGTTTTTTTTTATACCAGCAAGATCTTAAAAAATCCTCACTCAAGTTTTAAATAGTTTCCTTGGTTCTGGATAAAAGCTTTGAAGATTTTTTTTAACCATTCAAATAGAAAAAAATATCATCGGTCCAACATTTAAAAAGCACCCTGCCACTTTTAATATCATTACTTCAAAAAGTTCTGGTTTGAATTCGGGAAGAACACTATCTGCTTAATCAATTCAAATATTTTCACGGTCTCTGAAACCATCAATACGTAATTTGCTCCAAAAAGTCTTATAATATATTGGACCCTTTCTAATTTTTTGGGAGTTCATAAAATACATTTCTTTACATATATGAATGATATCGACAAACGTTTGCAAATATAAAACACACATTTGACAGCATTTACATTGGTTGCAAATGTTTTATAAACTGCTGGCTCTCAAAACTTTGCATACGTCTGTAAAGATGTGTTGCAAATATCAATATTTATCAAAATAAGTACAATACTGGAAAGTAGAATTATATATATATAGTAAATAAAATGCATTTCTTTACAGACATGAACGATATCGACAAACGTTTGCAAATATTACACAAACATTGGTTGTAAATGTTTTATAAACCGCGGTCTCTCAAAACTTTGCATACGTGGGTAAAGATATGTTGCAAACATAAATATTTATCAAAGTAACTATAATACTGGAAAGTAAAAGTAAATAAAATGCATTTCTTTACATTCATGAACAATATCGACAAACGTTTGCAATTATTACACAAACATTTGACAGCATTTACATTGGATGTAAATGTTTTATAAACCACGGTCTCTCAAAACTTTGCACACGTCTGTAAAGATATATTGCAAAAAAACTACAATAACTACAATACTGTATAAGAACATAAAATACATTTCTTTACATGCATGAACGATATCGACAAACGTTTGCAAATATTACACAAACATTTGACAGCATTTACATTGGTTGTTAATGTTTTATAAACCGCTGTCATTCAAAACTTTGCAGACGTCTGTAAAGATATTTTGCAAATATCATTATTTATCAAAATAACTATAATACTGGAAAGTATTAGTAAATAACATACATTTCTTTACATACATAAACGATATTGACCAACAATCAAGCCAAATTACATGTACAGTGGATGTCCATGATGAGTTAAACGCATCAGTTAATAGTCAAGAGTCCGATTTTAATGTACCCGCCGCGGACGTTGAAAGTTTGTTACATGTACTTGATAATGGAAATTACACCCTTTTTAATGTAGAGGAAATTGAGCTAGATACAAACTGGAACTCAGAGATTGGGGACATTTTTACAATCCCTCCTGCTACAAAAAAGCCTAAAACATCATCTTCAATTACATCACATAGAATTCTGACTAGTGATGCAGTTATCCAAATAAAAAGAGAGAAACTTGAGGAAAAACAAAGAAAAGAAAAACAGAAGGAAAACAGAAAAATTAAAGCTGAGGAACAAAAAGAAAGAAGTTAAGAAAGAAGTAAAGAAAGTGCTGAAAAATCAAAATATAAAATAGTAGAATAATGCTATAATACAAGAATACAAAACCATAATTACTTCAATTTATTCAGCAATAATATATTCTCCATCTATATTACTAGAAACTAGATGAGTTTGAATCCCTTCTTGGTATCTTTCACATGTTTTTTATAAACATAAACGAGTAGAACAATTAGATTCTTAGTACTGTCGATTAATCGGTGAATGAACTGTCTTCAACCATGAGTAATTTACAGTTATGTTTTCACGGCGAGTTTTTAAATATTTATGTAAAAGTAAAAAGATGCTCGATTGTAAATGAGGCAACTCTCTAACAAGACCAAACATGCCAATACCATACGGTCACGGTGTTTTTTTAAACTATTTTTCATACTATTGGAATCTTTAAAATTACCAGTTGTCATGTGAACTATTATTTCATAATATACATGATACTCATGTAGCTACGTAGACGTCTCTTTGATTTAGCAGAATGCAACCTCAAGATGCTCTTGGAATGTTAATACATTGCTTCATAGTTGCTGTCTCCTGGATTGATAGGTTGGTTATAAAAGAAAGGCAAAAGATAGAAACCAAAGGGACTTCAAACTCATAAGTCAAACACAAACCGACAATGTCATGGCTAAAAAGAGACAGACAGACAAACAAAAGTACACAAAACAAAACAAAAAATACACTACAAAAACAAATGGGTGATCTTAGGTAATTCAGCGGTTGTCGTTGGTTGCTGTGTTATATATTTGTTTTTCGTTCATTTTTTTGTACATTAATAAGGCAGTTAGTTTTCTCGTTTGAATTGTTTTACATTTGTCATTTCGGGGCCTTTTATAGCTGACTGCGGTATGGGCTTGGCTCGTTGTTGAAGGCCTTACGGTGACCTATAGTTGTTAATTTCTGTGTCATTTGGTCTCTTGTGAAGAGTTGTCTCATTGGCAATTACACCAAATCTTCTTTTTTTTTATATTAGGTGCTAGTTGGGTAAACAGAACCTGCTCCACATTTGACACCCGTCGTTTTGCTCATGTTAGTACAACACTGGTAATAATTCGGTAGGTCACATTCGGGAAAAGTGAAATGTGTTAATACAAATAATCCTGATATACAGAAAAATGCCCATCAAGCCCTACTGTACACTTGGTACGGGATTTTTTGCTGTGTTTATGACCCATTGGTGGCCTTGAGTTGTTTTGTAAATTTTTGGTCGGGTTGTCTCTTTGACACTTTCCGTTTTCATTCTTCATTCTTATTGATAAAAAAATATTTCTGCTAACCGACCACTGTGTACACGCTTGGATTGTTTTGTGGATGTCAGTATTAATTGGAGAAGAAAGCTGGAGTGTCCCAAGAAAGGTTCGGTGCATAATTTTTTTTCTTTCATTTTTTGCATACCTGTATTTTTTTTTATTTTCCACCTGCCTTGAGCTAATCAATCAGTTTCATTAATTATCAGGCCCAAATATTGGTTTTCAAACCCCCCCCCCCCCCCCCCCTTCCCGAATATCAAAAATGGCCTTGCCTAAAGATTGGCTCGAAGGTACCTGTACGAGCAGGCATCAAACTGTTGTCACCTTTGCCAGTAGGTTCAGAAACCCCAGTTTAACCTTTTGATATATTAGCTAATACATAACAATGAACAAGTTTATTCAACAATAGAAACTTTAAGAATATAAATAAGAAGATGTTTATGAGTGCCAATGAGACAAGTTCACTCTTCATCCAAGTCACAATGTATAAAAAGTTAACAATTATAGGTCAAAGTACGGCCTTCAACACGGAGCCATTTATGTTTGTCTTGATATGTATGGATCTGAAGACCAATGGTCGAATTTCCCCCCTATTTATTCGTATACTTTCGGGATTTTTCAAAAGAAACAAGGTAATCAAAGAGCTGAAAGCTCTGAAGAAAAATGACGCCACTGTCTCTAATATTGGGATATTTTTTATGCAAGTCTTGATTTTCACATACCATAATTAGTTTAACAATGCAACATGTCTCGTAAGCATATAATTGATATTCGTATATGTGTGTGTGTGAAGTGATGGTGACAACTGGGTGTTTTTTTTTAGACAAATGAATAGGTCAATACTACCTGAATTGTACAAATAAATACCGTAGAAAGGCTTGTATATTTCTCACTGGTACATAGTCTGAACCCCCTTCTCCCACAAAATTTTAAGTAAATAATATTTCTGTTACTGTTATCAAAGGTCTAATGAAACTCAGGTAATTTCAAACATTTGTTAAAGAATTCTAGTCAAACCGGCACCTGGTTTAATTTGCACCTGTACAAATCGGCACCTGATATAGTCAATTCGTCACCCATGTTAAATATATATTTTTGAGAGTATTTTAAGCAAAAAGAGCAAAAAAAAGTAAGGAGTTGCCAGATTTTTTTTCAGTATTTAAGCAAAAAGAGTTTAATACTAACTTTCACATTTTTAGGTGTTCATGTACATTTTGTATATATATTTTTTTCTCAACAATATAACTTTTTTTTGTGTATTTTTAATCATATATATGAGAAGTCCAAATAATTATTACGTCTGGCAAGGCTTTTTAAATTTTATTCTGGGACATCTTCCTATGACCACAAGTCTATGTTAATTTTTTTCTGGGACGCCTTCCTACGAATCACGTAGGAAGGCATTCCAGAAAAAAAAAATTAGCCTTGCCAGACGTCATAATTATTTGGGCTAATATATGAGATATTGGATATTTTTTATGCATTATTTTAACCAGTTGAGCATTTTACAGCCAGCCCATCATCACCAGCCCAGTAGCCAGTACTTTGGTACTGGCATGAAAATATGGATTTTTTTGTGTTATTAAAATTTGCTGTTACAAAATATTAGAAATTACTATAAATTAAGGAATGTATCCCCCTCATGCAAAGCTCTAATTCCTTTCTCGGATTTAGCTATACTTTTTGGACCTTTTGGATTATAGCCCTTCATCTTTTATATAAGCTTTGGATTTCAAATATTTTGACCACGAGCATCACTAAAGAGACATGTATTATCGAAATGCGCATCTGGTGCAAGAAAATTGGTACCGTTAATTTTATTACTACCACCGGGTCGATGCCTCTGCTGGTGGACTTTTTAAGCTTCATGTAATTAGATAATTGAATTAATATTGATAATTGCTCTTCAATAAGCATTATGTGGTACTTTCTGAAAAGGAGGAGTGAATGGTTTAGTAAGGGAATATATGATCAGTGTCTGACAGAAAACACTATAGGACAATCTCAAAGATGTCTTATTTTACCCATTAATTTAAAATATACATTCACTGATTGATTGATTTGAAATTATGTATTAAATGCAGCCAACATGACTTATTTTACTTCATGTTGTATGTTTTTCAATGTGTCACAGCTTACCATCATAACCAAATAACATAGATTTTTTTGTTTTTGTTATAAAACTTGTTTCACGATCATATATTAATAAGAAATTATACTTGTTCTGAATGCTGTATTTCATACATCAAATGTTACTAGATGGCCAATATTTCCAATACGGACTGGCAATGATGTGAATATAGGGTCAATATTTCCAATACGGACTGGTAAAGAATACTGAATTACATGCACAATATGTTTACATGTAATTCAGAATTCATTGCCAGTCTGTATTGTAAAATATTGGACTGGACCGAAAAACAATATAGATCACATGATTTGTATGACCAGGACGATGTCACCAGTATGACACATGCCGTTTCTGTAGTTTAAGGGCTGATTTAAAATTTCCTTTTCTACCATGTAAAAATTTAAAAAAATGAATTAGGCCAGTAAACTTGAAAGTCTTGACGCTTTTATAAATCAAATAATAAAAGAGTAGGTCCGGTTAGGGCCGATTTTGGCCTCAAATTTCAGGTTCATCTAACGAAAGTTTTGGGACACTTTTTAAACACTTTTAAAAGTGTCTATTTCAATTATTTAATGTGAAAGATTTTAGCTGAATTAGTCATTAAAAACGCTCTGCTTAATGCTTAAATATGAAAAATCTATCAAATATGCCAGAAACGTCTCTCTGTAGATGGTTTTGTCAAAAATGGAAGTGGCCGCATCCGTGTTCATTCTCAACCTTTATATATGTTTTGTATTATCATCAAATACAACTTACATTTCAATATTATTAATGAACACGAATGCGGCCACCTTCGTTTTAAACGGAAACCGTCATATTTATGTAGTAGAAGCATTTTACCTTCCAAAATAAGGCTTAAAGATTACATTTTCACAATTTTATAAAACTGCTATATTTATGGGCCAAAAAAGGGTCTTACTGAACCTACTCTTTAGTGTTCAACCAATTCTGTATGTTTATGGTCCATGAATAAAAGATTTAACAAGAACTGAAATAAACTATGCATACAGTTTTTTATATATATCTTTACTTACGGACTTCAAAATCAATTTCAGGTGACGAAATACAGCTTCATCTTTGGTCATGTTCATATGTGGGTCCAGTTTGATTTTTTGGCCTGTTCTGTTGCTGTTTTCCTTTCGTCATCTTGGGTAGCTTGCCGTGTTGTGGCAACTTTTTTCAAATACTCTGGACCCAATAAAGTCCCTGGTAATGTAACAGCAGCAATAACATTTTATACATTATAGTATTTTGGTTTTAAACAGTCTGAAAGTTATGTGGCTAACATGCGATATTTGTTTTGACCAATGTTGAAGGCTTTATGCAGTCGGGTTAGAGTCTAATGATTCAATGACGTTGTTTAGTAATCTTGATTTCTGTTGCGCTCCCTTCAGTCATAACATTTGATATTTTGGATACAATAGAATCAATCATTTCAACAGTGGCTTCAGTATACTGTTCAGAAGTATCCCATGAAATTCTTTTTTTGTTTTTTTGTAGATGAGTCGCTACAACCACAAGACAGTTTTTCAGTTACTTGAGTAATTACAATAATACTAGAAATAAAAGAAAGGAGATGCTATCACAATGTGTGAGATAATGCTCTGCTATTTAATACCATGTTATGTGGTTAATTTTTTCATGGACATTCCGTTAGACCTACTCCAGTACAGGTATTTTGGAGAAATAAAAATATTTCTACAGAAATTGTTGAAAAAATCAACTGAACATCAGTTCCAGACATTAGTAGTTTTCATCTCGGAAGAAACTAAGCCCAACAGTAATGCAGATACATAATCACATACACCAATTCAGTACAAGGAAAAGACTTCAAGCAATTTGTAAATAATTAATTTCTTCAATTTATAAAACTTATTTCTCCATGTCTAAACGTCCTCTTCAGTCATTGTCATCAGTTATAATTATTCAACATTGACAAGCAGTTCTTCAGATAAATATTCGAAAAAAAACTGAAAGATTATGATTTGGTGTCTCCTCTGGGAGGTAAAGTTTGGGTGAGTTTGGCACTGGAATTATAAACATTTTTATTTACCTTTCATCCAATGTTTATTATTTTTTAAAGTTGTTAATGGTTACACAATTAAGGTCAAATTTAAAGTAGGATGAGTATGTGTTTTTCTTTCTTTATTTAATGACCTCGATCGAAAGATTTTTAAGTTTCCTAGTATTCAAAACAGTCAAACCAATTCTTTTCTACAAAAACAAAGCCTGTTCTAGTGGTAGAAATGTTTCAATCACTAAATAAAACGCCTAAACCTGTATCGGATCTAAAAGAGTACTCTACTGATGAGGATGATATCCAAAACTGTTCTTTCCTCCAACATTCAAACCATTGAAAAAAGACAAACCCAATGCCAAGAGTGGGAAAGGGAAAAGGTTATCAAACCCGTATAGCAAATCAGCAGATCCAGGACTTGCCTAGACAACCCCCCAGATCCGCTTATGTTGAATAACCGTTTCGCAGATGATATTGGATGTGTTCTTACGTCGTAACTACAATCATCTATCCTTTTATGAAGGTGACCCAGAGTATGCTAGGGAGCGTATCGATGGAGACGAAGCAACAATCAGAGAAGAGAAAAGAGGCTGCTATATTTTTGGCTATAAATGTAATTACAGATTTAAATGGTAATTTTGAATAAAATTGTATAATATCTACATGATCTATACAACAGAGGAAAAGACCAATTTCACTAAGCCTCTGTACCATATTTGACTTAGGAGTTATAAGCATTTAAGTTGTAAAAGGGGGCACTTTTAAATAAACCTTACCTTTTTCTTCCAAAATATTACTCTTATTGACAATTGCATTACTTCTTACTTTGCTGATGTCTGTTTGTTGAATAGTTATTTTCTCCAAAAGACATGTTCTTACTCACTTTATTAAATGATTGATTGATTCTTGCTTGTTTAAATAATTTCTTGTTTACATTTCTTTTGTCAGAATCAGTAACGACAGAAGCATTTTCATCTTCTACTGCAACAGATAATCCAGCAAGTACAACGGAGAGCACTACAGGTAAGATAAGACCTCGTTTAAAATAACGAAAGTGAATGAGTGTTATAAAATTAGTTGTTATATTTAATATTTTATTCACGCAATATTTCGCTAAACAAATTAGCTTCATCGGGCGTGTGCATCTATCTAGGTGAAATTGGATGCATGGCAAAAAATATCTTTGTAGCTTGAGCTACACAAAATTAGTGTAAAAGTTTTACATATTGATTGATGTGTAACTTCTAGCTAATACTGCAGAAGAACTTTAAATCCTTCTAGATACTGCAGAAAGTTACAGTAAGCAAGAAAATTGTAAGCTTCAGCCGAAGAAATGTGCTGTCATCTCAATGAACATCAAAGACAAAGATTGCCAACAATTTAGTTTGGGAAATAACATTTTGCCGCAACCAGAAACCTGTGTACATCTTGGTATAACACACACCAGGAATAAAATAAAACATTGTCCACTCACATGCAGGGCAACATAGAAAAACGCTAGACGAACACTATATAGCCTGATGGGGGCAGGTCTCCATGGAAAAAATGGATTAAACCCTATTTCCTGCCTACATCTACTACAAATATACGTGCTTCTTTTTGGAAAATTATAAGAAAATTCTGTCTCAAAAAGCATTTATTTATAATCTACCTTAAGAGGAACTACAAATCGAGGATTTCTTAGAAAATATTTCTCAAGCTTCATTAGACCATGCTACACCGTGTGGTTATTTTTCAAATTCATCTTGTAACAACTGTTTACTGTACACGTGTTTATTTAACATTGGGGACATCATAAGTGTTCTCAGTTCGTCTTGGTAAATCTACAATACAACCACTTACTGTATTCCAATAATTTTAAATTAAACTACTCAGCCATTGTACAAGGGACACATTTTCAGTCTTCCTATATTGCCGACAATATTAAGGAGCCTTATAAAAATAGATGCAAAAAGGAATATTGTAAATGTCGATAGGGATGATGTACTGGATGGCGGAGTCCGTGCATTCCAGAGGAAGTCATTTAATGATCTTGCTCCAATCAATGTCAAATTTGCATGAGAGCAAGGCATGGATAATTGCAGTCTAACAAGGGAATTTCTATAGTTAACTGTTACGGCAATTAAACAACCAAGGACCTAATTTTAAACACTACATGTTCATAAATGCTAAACATTGTTGTTATCTATGTCATTATTCTGATTTATATATTAAAACAAACTACATGCACAGAACAATCTTTGATAAAACTATTTCCTCAAACAGACCTAGCCACTATCTTTTTGATGCGGGTACTTTCGAAGATCAAATGAAAGCTTAATTTACTTGAATATTAGTAGTAAATCAAAATATATGAGTTTTATGCACTGATGAAGGTTTTTTCAACCTTGGTAAATCTGGAATGATATCCGTTCATTTCAATGGTATTGTAAAACCAAAGACCAAGAATGATTGCAATGCAGATATCAATAAAACCTTTGAAACCTGCAAAAGATAATTTCCAGGATTCTACCATACAAGTGTTGAAAAGAATATTGATACAATGAATGTGATTTTAAATAGTGCATATACTGAAACAATAGAATCTATTAGGGGTTATTACTGAAAAAGGTGGGGACGCAAGAAACCTGATAAACTGAAAGTAAAGGGAAATGGTGAATTCAAAAAACGTCCAAGGAACTACTCAAAGAGCTTGAAACATGAAACTAGAAAGAGTTCTCCTAGCAAAAGGAAACCCGATACTAAGAATGGAAGGGGACAAGTACTGAATGGACTAGCCAAACTGTTAGCCAACCACAAGTAATTAAGAAAATGCAGACCGTGAAAACTATCTATGAATAAACAAGGAAAAAGCCAAACACAAGTAACTGATTGTATGCATAACTTGAAAACTATCTATGAATAAACAAGGAAAAAGCCAAACACAAGTAACTGATTTTATGCATAACGTGAAACTAATTATGAAGGTACAATGATAATATCTCATTTTTATTCATGTGGATTAAAACGAATAGAAATGAACCATAAATTTCATAAATATTTCATAAGAGATAAATAAAGGCAAACCTGTTATCATTACTTATCAAATAAATAGAATTGGCATTAAACTTTTGACTTTTATAAAAATACCTAAACTCTAGATTTGCTTTTACTTTGAATGTGAAAAATCAGTCAATTTGAGTAACATTATGTCAACATCTTGTGATATATTGCAAATTAATGACAGTAAATCAACACACCTGGAAATATAATATCTCTTGTTCGTTTATTTATTGCCTACTGCGTATTCACGATTGATCTAGATAGCAATTATAGTTACTTACCGAAACAATGATGAAAAGGACACACTTCTTGTGGTCATTACAAAATCATGTTTAAGTATGTGAAATAATACAAATTATAATATGACGACTTATTATCGTCTACCAGTTTAATCACAATATATCTAGTTCTTGCTAAAGAACTAAACTTTGTTCAAGCAACAAATACATCCATGAACCAATAATAAAATTTAAAAAACTGAAAGGAATTTGAGACTCTCATACTTTTTCCTTGAAAATATAAATATACAAAGTAAAAGTCATCCCTTCAAGGCAAATTTCATTAAATTATGTAAGATGACGGAATACTGGTGATAGTAAAAGCAACTACACTATATGTTAAAATAATCGGAAATGATTGAATGAATCTTACACATCTTCACTGCAACAGGTACATCCTGCACTGCTGGTGGATGTTTCGTCCCCGAGGGTATCACCAGCCCAGTAGTTACAGTACTTGCAACCTTAGGCGTTACTATTTTAGCGATCAGTCAGCGGTCATCGATCCGTCACCGATCAGTCCAGTTCGCGTCAAACTCACGTCACCGATCAGTCAGATATTTAATGAAAATCCTTGACTGATCGGACGGATCGGACGGATTGACCTCTCTGGCGGATTGAACTCTACTACGTCACATGTTGAACTCTTACAAATTACGGAATCATAATTTCGTTTGTGATTGTATTCAAGATGGCGCAACGCAAAAGTTCGAATCGTCTCTCTACAGCAGCACGACAACTGATTTTAAAGTATGCTCCAAAGTTTTCAGCACTAAAAATTGCACGTTTGTTAGAGGAGAAGTACGATGTTAAAACATCAAGACAATCAGTGTGGCGATTTTTAAACAGGTTTAAAAAATCCAAGAGCATTCGTGATCCACCAAGACAGAGAGTGCGCGGTATTTCCGATTTGCACATCAAGGCTATTGATCAGTGGCTAAAGAAAGACAATGAATTAACTGCAAATGCAATCGCCGACAAACTTAGAAAAACATTTTCGACAAAGATTAGTAAGGGGTATGTGTCGTTGATCCGCAGAAAATTAGGATGGACAGCTAAAAGAGTAAAATATTGTCAGCTGATATCTCATGTAAACAAAGAAAAGAGACTGCATTATGCCATGAAAGTGCTTTCCATAAAGGAGAAATTTTTAAATGTAATCTTCGTGGATGAAAGTACAGTGGAGCTGTGTTCAAACGGAAGAATGTTCTTTTATAAGCCAGACTCTGATTTGTCTCAGCTGCCAGCAAGAAAGCAGAAGCCGAAGCACTCTTACAAGGTATTTATTTACATGCATGTACATTAACTGGTGGATCTAGAACTTCTCATAAAGGGGGATGCTGAATGACATAAGTGGTGGGGCCCACTGCCTGACCTAAAAAGGGGGCTCCAGTCTAGTCCAAATAATTATGACGTCTTGAAAGGCTATTATAATTTTTTTGGACTAGCCGAAGTAAGGCGTCAAAGAAAAAAATTATAATAGCCTTTCAAGACGTCATAATTATTTGGACTAGCTCCAATCATGCTTTTGCGATTCCCAATATATATATACATGTACATGTATAAATCAACCTAATTTTTCTTACTTCTACTATATAATGACCGCCTTCAACACGTGACAGGCCCCTAGATCCTCCTCTGACATTGTTCTTGTATTGTAGTTTTAAAATATCAGAGTTTGCACTTAGCATTTTTTTCTCATATTGTGCAGAATTAGCATTAATACAACATGTACCAGAAATTAAACCTGTTTAACATGTTAAAAAGCCTTTCAAGACATCATAATGATTGATTTAGACTAGCTAAGCTAATTACATATCTTCATTATATATAATTAACAAATGATTAAGTACAAGCTAAAGAAGTACGGGTGGATGTCTCTGATTCTAATATAAGTATAATTGTATTCTTTTAAGACGGAAATGACGAACGGTTTTAACATTGAGATGTTCATAGTATATGGAAACGCAAAAATAATGAATTTAACAGACTTTGGAAACAAGGGAGCGGAGTAAAACTGTTTCCAAGTACATGTACCTATAGATTTTGATATCTTTGCTGAAATTTTCCAGATATGAAATCTTTTATTGAAATTCTCCATTTAACAGTTTACATACTTTTAACCAAGCTCTCAATGCCCTCAATTTTGCGGGTGTGTTCTAGTGTACATGTATAATGAAAATGACAAATAATGTTTCATATTTTTTTTAGTACTGTAAATGTATATCATCATGATCATGCATGACATGAGTGTTTAAACTATTTAAATGAACTTGACTTATGAGAGTACATGTATCCATCACATTAAACATGTTCTCGATAAAAATACATGTAACTAGTACTTAATTTGTGTCATTCTTACAGGTTCATGTTTGGGGTGGAATTTCGTACAGAGGGAGAACAGATGTGTGTATATTCACTGGAATCATGGACTCTGTAATTTATCAACAAATTCTTGCTTCTAATTTTGTGCCATTTGTTTCTGCTGCCTTCCCTGATGGATATCGCCTATACCAGGTAAGTTAAATTTTATATTTGTTATTGGAGATAAAATTGAGAAAGGAAATGGGGAATGTGTCAAAGTGACATCAACCCGACCGTAGAGCAGACAACAGCCAAAGGCCACCAATGGGTCTTCAATGTAGCGATAAGTTGTAAACATATTTTGGTACATGTACACAGTTGTCTGTCGTCCATCTGTCATTAACATTCTGAAAAACACTTAAACAGGGGTCTCATTGGGGGTTCTGATCCCAGATCTTTTGTACTGTTTTGTCTGATTCCTGTATCCAGCTATCACTATATGCATAAGCAATTCTCATTTTTTAAATTTTTTTTTTCCATTTTCACAGCACAATAATTTGACTTTCACATGTCACACTTACAAAAAAATTGGCAATCCCAAATCATGCTTAGACCAACTAGACCAATTGCATGTATCCGGCTATCACTATATGCATAAGCAATTCTATTTTCCCCCCATTTTCACAGCACAATAATTTGACTTTCAAATCATGCTTAGACCAACTAGACCAATTGCATGAAACTTTAGTGAACTGTTTATATATCTATTAACTGACATGAGCTCCTTTTTGATATTAATAAATTTTTAATTGTACATTTCAAAGTTGAGGTGTTTTATTCATAAAAATGGGTGATTTCCCAGTTTGAGGAAAAATCTCACAAATGCTTTATACAGCAGTGTTCATAAAACTTATAGTGAATTGATTTTATAAATATATATATTTTATTTATCATGTTCATGAAACATAAAAAGGGGGGATTTTCCAGTTTTCAATATCTACTTTGAGTAAATTGTATACTGTTCTAACAACTTCAAGTAAATTATCATGCATACATGATTTACATGTACACACATGTATCATAGACATTGTTTATTAGAGTATATATGTGAAGTGCAGTAGTTGATCATCATAGTCCATCATACACGTTCTCATTGTTATGTTATTTTTTTTGTTCCATTCTCAATGTCATTATACATTTATATTGCAACTTAATATTATTTAATGAAGAAAAATATATGCATTGTCATGATTGTTATTCTAAACCTTCATCATGTTTATCCAAACAATTACCATGATTCAATTGCCATGATTACATGCTATAAGCATGATACATTTGTGCATGATGAAAGAATTGAAGTTTGTCAATATTTTCTAAGCTTTCTGTAAATTGACTTGATGAACATGAATTATTGATTTGATTTAGAATCACATTGTTATTATATAATTTTTATGTACTTTACAGGATAACGACTCTAAGTACAAATCCAAATCAACCAAAGAGTGGATGAGACAGAATGGAGTACTTGACTCTGTAATGGAAACTCCCGCATCTTCACCTGACCTCAACCCCATTGAAAACGTTTGGGCAGCAATGAAACAGCATCTCCAGAATAAGGTGAAACCAAGAAAAAAAGATGAACTTGTCCAAGGAATTGCTGATTTCTGGTTGACCTTGACACCTCAGAAATGTTCAGCATACATAGACCATCTTCACAGAGTCCTACCTTATGTAATTTTGAACCATGAAGGTCCATCTGGATTTTAACATTTTGCATACCTGTATGGCTGTACATGTATATCAATCATATGTATCTATAAATTGATATTTCTATGTTTGATTTAATGCAACATCATTTTACATTGTTTTAAACATTTTAAAGGTGTTTAAGTATACTGTTATTTTTCCACCATTTTTGTTCGCCATTCACTACAATATTTTAAACCAAAAATAGCTGGATTGCTCAAAATTTGAATTTAGAAAGCTAGTGACAAAATTTAGTGTAGGTATACGACTTCAACAGAACATATGTCATGTATGTACATTATGCAAAAATTGGAGATGAAATTCATTTCTTTTTACATTTTGAAATCCAGAGTTTTATCAAACCTTATGTCTGATTTAGTTTGTACTGCGTTATGTACACCATAATTGCATCATGCAGTCTCTTGTAAATATACTTTAAATAATAATGCAACAGTTCATAATGATCAGTGCAAAAAGTACTAAATTTCTAGTCACTCAGTTTTTGTATTTTTTTATTTTTATATGCTCATACTGTAAATATATTTGTTGATAAAATTCTATTTCACCTAAAGATGTGAAGCTGTTTTCACTGTACAGATTTTGTGTGTGATACTTGTATGTCAATAATACTTTGTTTGCTGTACTCTAGCTTTTTTCAAATCTTGTATATATATGTAAATGTAACAATTGTGAAGTTAAGGATTTAAGTGAAAAGTTCATACCTCCATATTATTTAAAATAGCCAAAATGTAAGAACAGTACTAGGCATGCTTAAATATTGTAACAGGGGATTCAAAGGTTTGGGGTTTATTAAAAGGGGTTCAATTATCTATAATTGCACAGTATTGCACAATAAATCTGTAAGAACTTGACATGTATTTCGTGTCAGAAACCTTTCTATGTCAAAAATTTGATCACAATCCAGATAATTCTGATTCACACAGTATCAAGCTTGAAAAGAGTGTCCAAATTTGCCCCAAATGTTCAGGGTTTAACATATGCAGTTATATCAGGCTGCACTCAGCAAAGCAATTATTTCTTTTTTTTATGACAATAATTCTGTCACTGTGGTAGAAATTAAATATATTATGTATGTCAGCTTTATGATTTTCAATCATTATCTGTTAGGATTTATTGACAAAAGTACTTGTACATATTGCATATACATGTATATATTTATAGATCAGTTTCGTATGTTCTATCTGGAGTAAATGTTAATTCAGTGTTGTTGTCTTCTTTTATTTGTTATAGTTCTAGTTTTTCTCCAGCTATCGCTGTTCTGCTATTTACAATCAAGCTAATTAAAAACCTTATTGCTATTTATAGATATAAAGATATGATATGAGTGCCAATGAGACAACTCTCCATCTCAGTCACAATTTATAAAAGTAAACCATTATGAGTCAAAGTACCGTGACCTATGGTTGTTAGTTTCTGTGTCTCTTATGGAGATATGTCTCATTGGCATTCATACAACATCTTCTTTTTTATATTTGTGTGAAGTAATTACAATGGTTTCAACATGCGTCTTTGAAAAGTTTCCGGCACAATACAATGTGAACAAGCCCCTCTCCATTCCTTTTCACACATTGGAATAAAAAGTGATGAGGTGTTTAAGTGGTCAAAGTTAAGTTTTTAAGCTTTGGTCTGTTTTACTTATACAGTATGCAATAGGTCTACTATATTTGGTGTATGGAATGATTATTAGGTGTACATGTTTAGCGGGCAGGTGTCATCTGACTTTGACCTCATTTTCATGGTTCAGTGGTGAAAGTTCAGTTTTGGAGTTTTTGTCTTTTTTACTCGTACTATATGCAATAGGTCTACTATATTTGGTGTATGGAATGATTATAAGGTGTACAGATTTAGCTGGCAGGTGTTATCTGACCTCGACCTCATTTTCATGGTTCAGTGCCAGTGGTGAAAGTTCAGTTTTGGAGTTGGTCTTTTTTACTCATACTGTATGCAATAGGTCTACTATATTTGGTGTCTGGAATGATTATATATCTATGTCTGTCACACAGGTTTCATTTGACCTTGACCTCATTTTTCACGGTTCATTGCTCAGTGTTAAGTTTTTGGGTTTTGGTTCGTTTTTCTTATTACTATAAGCAATAGGTCAATTATATTTGTTGTATGGAAGAATTGTAAGCTGTACATGTCTACCTGGCATGGTTCATCCGACCTTAACCTCATTTTCAGGGTTCATCGGTCAATGTTTAGTTTTCTTGGTTATGTTAAGTATATATAACAGTTATAATAAAGTTCGTATTTAGGACTATCAACATTCTATCAATGATTAGTAAAGTAGGCGAGACATTTCAGAGTGTGCACTCTTGCTTGATATAGTGGATGATGTAAACTTCATGTCATTGCCAATGAGACAAATATCTAAACTTCAAAGAACAAAGGATTTGAAAATTCAAGTCACCAAACGGCCAACCACAATATACTGCTACTATAATGAAGAAAAGCAATTCATGCTAGTTAGTGTTTTAAACTTAAGGTGAGGTGATATGTTTTTGCTCTTTGTTGGAGGCCTTTCTGGGACTGACATTTAACACTGCAATAAGTTTTTCTTTTTGTGTCATAGATGGTTCCACATGATCGACAGTAACACTGTCATAAACAATACATGTCCACTTTGGTGTCGTTGGCAATTATATCACACCTGGTGTGCATATACTAATAACTAATTAAGTCTACAACTTGCGTTTTAAGCAATCACATTACTAGAAAGTTAAAATCAACAATCAATAAAATAACTTGCATTGTAAGCAATCTTGAAATATTTTTTTTCGAAATGAAGCCCACACCACCTTTTGTTTTGCTGTTTCACAAATATTCTGTTGAGGCAATGTAACTATTAAAAACTAATGAGATAAGTTTACAATAAGGTGATCATTTTAATAAATATATAAACAAAAATAAATTAATCTTCAATAAAAACTATTTACAACATATGCAGATTACTATTTCACACCTTAATAGGTAAATGAAATCTATTTAGCCACAAAACTGATGTCCATAAATTATTAATGATGGAAAGTCCATTTTAAATGAACAATAACTGTTTAATTGTTTATCACCAGGTGAATATATTGTAGTCCATTGTTATAAATTGATGTCAAAAAGCTTATTCAAATTTATTTCTTTCGGAACATGTTACGTATCCCGTTGTTTATAGAGGACCCAATCTGTTTTAGCATGTGTGGTCCTTTGTTGTCAAATACACAGTGCTCAATGGCATGCTTCCTTCTTGGTGAGATACTTTGTTTCCCTTTCTGACCGGTGTAGTTCCTTCCAAACATTTCTGCAGGAGTAAACAACTCTTTTGCCAAGTTAAAGATGAATTGCGAATCAGTTAGGCTATTGCTTGAAACTTTACTGACTGTATCAGGATGAATTCGGAGTTCAAGGAAGTCAATTTCAATATCTGTGTTAGATTTTACTTGATGAATTGGTCCAGGATAGCAGTTGTATACGTTTGCTGGTCTGAAATGTAAAGCTACAGATGACTGAATTGTATCCCTTGTAAAAGAGGAATTTGATGACAGTGGTAATGTTGGTTGCAATAATGTCTGACGTACATGATGTATGGCTGTTGAAACCTGATTGGCTGGAGTGGTGTTAGCTTCTGGAAATGGAGCAATGTCTGGTAATGGAGCAATGGTACTATTCAAAGGAAGTGTTATATCTGGAGATGAATGTAGAACTGGGGATAGTGTTACTGGTGTAGGATTAAATGATGATCCTGGGGAGCTATCAATATCTAATGATGTGTAATCCACTGACTCTTCTGGTGTAGAAACAATGTCTGATGCTGAGGTTATGATGTCATGCTGATCAATTGGAGGCAGAGTGCGGATTCTAGGTCTTGTTACTGATATTGGCATGTTTTGGGCTGCTGTTGTGCCGTGCTGAAGTGCATTGGAAATTTGACTAGAATTTGATGAATTTGGTCCTGGTGTTGCTGATACTTTCTTGGGGAATATGTGAATATCCGCAACTGTGGTGATAGGTACTGAAATGCTTTGGTCTGTTGTGCTGACCTGTTGTTCTGTTTGTTGTGATAAGTTGTCTGTGTTACAAGTTGTTGATGTAGTAGGCAATTGTTGATCTGCATGGCCAGATGAAGAAGCTACTGATGATGGTATATGTTGAGTTGAAGTCAGCATTTGTTGGAGTGAAGGGCCAGTGGTAGTACTTGCTGATGATGGCATACTTGCTGCTTGACATAACATAGTAGTAAATAATGCAGTTGCATCAAAGCTGTCTGTTGGTGTTGATTTAGATGATGGAGGTGAACCGGTCACATATTCCATTAGGTCTAAGTCTTGTAAATCAGACGTTGGGAATGGTGATAAGTCCTGTAACTCTTTGGGAAAGGATTGCCGTGATGATAAGATGTGTCTACGGATGTCTTTTACTACCCTGAGAATTTCCAATATCTGGCTTGGCATATCTGGAATTTCAGGAGGATCTGTCTGGGTTGACACTGTCGTGGTCTTTGGAGTTGGCTTGTAATCAGTCAGTATATTCTGCAAATCTTTCTCGTCTGATAAGATGATGACAGAATCTGTCTCAGTTTGTTTGTCAACAACACCTTTCTCATAATTCTGGACTTGATTGCTGACAATATCTGCTTGGTCTTGGGTAAGGCCTCCCTTAAAACATGGCTCTCTCTGTGGAATGGCTCTTGTCTGACTATAATCTCCAGCTCCTTGATATAACACTTTTACTAAACGACTCTTGCTACCCTGCCAAAACAAAAAAAAACAACTATAAAATAAATATTTCTATAAGGAATTATTTGACAATTCAGCCACACTGATACATCTAAAATTATCGTCTAGTTGATCAATTGTGCTATTTTCATTTTTTCTTTCCAAATTAATATATTTTTGGAAAATAAATGGGGAATGAGTTCATGAAACACAGAAATTACAGATAGTGCTATCAAAAATCATGTAAAGTTATTGAGGGACATAAATGAAGAAATGGTCAAAGTGACACAACCTTAATTAGTACTTGATCTGAGTCTTGTGGTATTCAGTATTGTGTAAGTTTCATTATATTTTTCAATTTGTAAAGGGGCTTCATTCTAGAACAGTAAGTGATGCCACCGAAATTCAATCAAGTTAAATATATTAAAACCAGATGTTCCGCAGGGTGCAGCTTTATACGACCGCAGAGGTTGAACCCTGAATGGTTGGGGCAAGTATGGACACAACATTCAAGCTGGATTCAGCTCTAAATTTGGATTGTGATGAAATAGTTGACACAGCATAGGTTTCTGACACAGAATGAATGTGGTCTAATGAACTTAAAATATTTGTTTTGCCTTTGAGCAATTCACTATGCTGTTGAATATTAATCCTCTCAAAAAAATGTTTGAAGAAATATTCTTTTTATTTATGAAATCTGAAATGAGAAAAATTTACCCCCCCTCCCCCCATTTTTTTTCACATCCCCCTTTATAATAATTTTTGATCCTGATTTGAACCAACTTGAAAACTGGGCCCATAATCAAAAATCTAAGTACATGTTTAGATTCAGCACATCAAAAAAGCCCAAGAATTCAATTTTTGTTAAAATCAAACTTAGGCCTAAAAAAAAAAGATATGTGTTTCCGGTCTACCGACCCTATTTTGAAAAATAGGGTCGGTAGGTCGGAATTCTTTTTTTTTTTTTTTTTTTTTTTTTTTGACATCGTAAATGAAATCCGGAAAATTATCATGGTTTTTTCCAAGTCCGGATCCGTAATTAGTTTCAAAAACCGGAAGTGTGCCATTTGCAATGTTTTTGAAGCACCTGCTGTGCAAATTTCTTGGATTTTAACCTATTTGGAATACCTTTTGACATTAATAAAATGTTTTACTGGCTTTCTATGCAAGTAGAAGCAAGAGAGAAAAAATATTATGTCATCTATCAGAAGCCTGTGTCAAAAACGGGGTCGGTTGATACAATTTTTTTTTTTTTTTTGAAGATCCAATAAAAAAGTTAGGGTCGGGCTAAAAAACAGGGTCGGTCGGGTTACCGGAAACATCGATCTTTTTTTTCTCGGCCTTAGTTTAATTTTGGACCCTTTTGACTTTAATGTAGACCAATTTGAAAACGGGACCAAAAAATTAAGAATCTACATACACAGTAAGATTTGGCATATCAAAGAATCCCAATTATTCAATTTTTGATGAAATCAAACAAAGTTTAATTTTGGACCAACTTGAAAACTGGGCCAATAATCAAAAATCTAAGTACATTTCTAGATTCAGCATATCAAAGAACCCCAAGGATTAAATTTTTGTTAAAATCAAACTAAGTTTAATTTTGGACCCTTTGGACCTTAATGTAGACCAATTTGAAAACGGGACCAAAAATTAAGAATCTACATACACAGTTAGATTCTGCAAATCAAAGAACCCCAATTATTCAATTTTTGATGAAATCAAACAAAGTTCAATTTTGGACCCTTTGGGCCTCTTATTCCTAAACTGTTGGGACCTAAATTCCCAAAATTAAACCCAACCTTCCTTTTATGGTCACAAACCTTGTGTTTAAAATTTCATAGATTTCTATAAGTTATGGTGCGAAAACCAAGAATAATGCTTATTTGGGCCCCCTTTTGGCCCCTTATTCCTAAACTGTTGGGACCTCAACTCCCAAAATCAATCCCAACCTTCCTTTTGTGGTCATAAACCTTGTGCTTTATTTTCATTGATTTCTATTTCCTTATACTAAAGTTATTGTGCGAAAACCAAGAATAATGCTTATTTAGGCCCTTTTTTGGCCCCTAATTCCTAAACTGATTGAACCAAAACACCCAAAATCAATCCCAACCTTCCTTGTGGTCATAAACCTTGTGTCAAAATTTCATAGATTTCTATTTACTTAAACTAAAGTTATAGTGCGAAAACCAAGAAAATGCTTATTTGGGCCCTTTTTGGCCCCTAATTCCTAAAATCTTGGGACTAAAACTCCCAAAATCCAAATATTCTCCATGGAAATGAGATGTGCCAATGCTTATACAACTGAATACCGATTAACATTGGCCTACCACTAATGGTTCCCCTTGAATTGACTTAATCACAAATACATGATAACTCGTAAAAATTGTCAAAGCCAATAGACCATGACTAAGGATGAAACTTCATAAGAAACGAAAAAATTCATACGGTAGAGAACCAGTCTACGATGGACAAAGGGAAGTAATTTGTTTAAAAAGTGTGTAATAACAGAATCAAATTGGTAATTGGCAAATGAACTATTGGCAGAGGATCTTTTACTCAGTAAATTAATCAATGAGTGATATCTTTCCCTATGAAAGAAATTTGATGATCCCAGTGAATAAACAACACAGAGAAATTATAGCTATTGTATTTTTTCAATTGGACAAAAGAACTGCCAAGAAAATTTTGTCTTATGACTATGAATGTGCCTATGGCATCCTTTGCCTATTTAGACTCGATAGGTTTTGGCTGGATAAATACAAATGTAGACTGAATATTTTCAACATACCTTGAATTCAGTAGGCTGGTCTGGTAAAATTGCTATTTCCAGAGGGTCAGCCTGTTCTTCTTGAATGTCATCAGCTCCAATGGAGGTGTCATGTTCTGAATTAGCAGTATCCGGAAAAACACAAAGAAAACATTCATTTATCCTAATATATATTAGTCATAAGCTGCAAACAAGTACATCTTATTTCATTTATAAAACAGATCATAACTACACTTTTTTCCTGGCTTACATTTTATTAACCATTACATATATTAATGTATTGGGCAGCCTGATACGAACACAGTGGTCAAATTTTTAAAAGGTTGAATTTTGGTTTATTTAAGTTGTTGGGATATAATCAAGTACCCACAGCTACATCCACTCTAAGCAGTATTTCTATTTGTATTTATCTGATGTGCCTGTCCAAGTCAGGACCCTGTAATTCAGTGGTTATCATCATTTGTTGATGAGTAACATAATTGTTTTTAGATCATTTTTTTAACATGAATTATGCCATTGGTTTTCCTGTTTGAATTGTTTTACATTTGTCAGTTCAGAGCCTTTTACAGCCGACTATGCAGTATGGGCTTTGCTCATTATTGAAGCCTGTATGGTAACCTAAAGTTGTTAAATTCTGTCTCAATTGATTTCTTGTGGAGAAATATTATTGGCAATTATACCACATCTTCTTTTTTATATTGTTACAAAAACATTGAATTTTGCATTATGTAATTACCAATAAAATTGTATGCATTAAAGCAAAAAGATTTTTCCTGTTTGGGTTAACTTAATTGATATAATTGAATATTTTACCTATAGAGTAAAACATTCAATTATATCAATTTAATTAACCACAACAGGAAAAATCTTTTTGCCTCAGTACATGTACCAAATGCTAACTTACTATATGACACAATAAGCTGTCAATCAAATAAAAAAATCAATAATCTCGCTTTCAGGGCAATGAAATCTCAACAAATCAATCAGTTTCCAGTCCCGTTAATATAATACAGTCAGGGGTACTACTTGTACAAGTGTATTTTATTTACTTGAAGAAGTAAAAAAAAAAATACACATATAAGTAAATTTGTAGGATACTTATAAAAGTGAATTTTATTTACTTGTATAGGTAAAAAAAATTGGCTTAGTTATGTCCCTTAGGCATTCAGAATTTTTTACTTGTATAAGTAAAAAAAAATCATCCTTTCTTTTTTTCTTGAATTCTTAAGATTTCTTTGCTCTAATAGAATTTTAAATTGTGTACCCTTTACAGATGTCTTTACTAATCATTTAAGTGTAATTTCATGGACAATGAAAATCCCATTTGTCTGTTATCTTCATAACACTGCTCATTTACAAGCCCCAAAGGAGCAATTTTTGATTGCCTTGGGCAAATATACAAGATCTTTGCTCAAATCAGTTTCTTTGATGCATTGAACTTTAATGAAAAAATTTGAGCAAACCTGGAAAAATCATTAAAGGCATGATTTAACATCTCAAAACTTGAGGGTTTTTGTGGGATTGTAAGAAAAATTTACTTATACAAGTAATTTTTTTAGAAAATTAAGGGGAGATTATTCAAACATTATTTATTTACTTATATATGTATATTTTTTTTTACTTCTTCAAGTAAATAAAATACACTTGTACAAGTAGTACCCCTGACTGTAATAGTCCCAGATTTCATATACAAAGGAAGTTGTCCAATTTTTAACAATAAGTCATGACCTGATGACTAAAAACATTTATGCTTAAATTTAGAGTTGACGGTTTGATTATACTAGCATTTGTTCAAAATTTAAAATTTATAAAGCATAAGTTTTATACCTCAATCTCATTAGGCTGAATTGGTTCTGCAACATGTTCATCTAAGGTCTCTGCTGTTGATTCCTGCCAATAACAATGAAACATGTCTTAAAACTTTTATCAATGGCAAACAAACCATTTTTATGTTAACTAAAGATTTCTTGTGCTACTGTTGAAGACAATGGTTTCAACTTGACACATTACAAATTTTTCAAAGACACTGTAACTAATATTAGAGTTAAAAATGGTAAAATTTCAAGTCACCAACAAAATTTGTTTCAAATTTCAAGTTACTATTTAAGTTAATTTTCTATGACTCTTATCATGATTATTGTTGGGTTAAAATAGTAAATATCACTGTTTCTGTTAAAGGTTTTCAAAACTTTGATTTTAGTACCATTAAGAGCTTAATATTAATTAAAGTATTGGAAACGCACATGTTTTTTAAAGCCCTTTGATGAGCAATTAATTAAACATGCTGAAAGTTATTAATTACAACATAAGGTCATTAGAAATTTATCCCTGTAAGCATGGTAAGGAAAAAGCTTACAATTTAAAGCATGCTATAATATCAAGTCAGGAACTTTTAGTTCAGTTGTTGTTGTTTATTGCTGTCTATCATATTTTTGTATAAAGTAAATCATGCCTTTAGTTGTCTTAAAAATTCTATTTTTTTTTTAATTTCATGGCCTTTAACAAATCACTATGCTGTAGGGTTTTCCTCATTGGCAAAGGCCTATTATTATTAACATATATGTCATCTGGTATCTAGTGGTTAGTTTTCTCATTGGAAATCATGCCTCATATTCTTATATTTTAAAAAGTACTTTTAAGTATTTATTTGGGCTTACCGTTTCTTCTGGCCAAACAGCTAAAAAACCATACTCCTGCTGGTCTAAGTTTTGTCTCCTGGCGATTTCCCTGTCAATGGCAATAGCTCGATGAGTTTTCTCCCATTCATCTTCATACAAGTCTAACTCTTCTTCAGTTTCTGTTCAGGAAAAAATCAAAAATAATTTAACCAATAAATTCATTAAACAAATGTCATAAAAGTGAAGTTACAAAAATACCCATCTCAATAAAAATTTAAAACCCAAGCTCAATCACACACAAGTATGGATTTCAAAACGTTGTAAATCAAGGTGAACTTTATTCAAGTATAAATTTGAAGTAATATAGAATATCCTCAGTGAGTTATACCTTATATATGCTATAAGCATGATAAGTGGGGTTTTACATGCATATGAAATTGTCTCGTAATACACAGTTGTCTTTTTCACAAATTTTTGATTTCATTGAAAATGAATATCTCTTAGATCATGTAGATGAATATATATTTTTTGTACAACAATAAACATGATAAAGTGAGATGTAGTATGATTGCTACAGAGACGATTGGATGTAGCTAATACCAGGCAATTGTAAAGCTTTCAACAATGATAAACCAAAGACTATATATATAATCAGATATAAAAAGCTTGAACATAAAATTTGAATCAATTCAATTGAGAAAACAAATGGCCCATATTTAAAAAAAAAAATTTAGATAGAACAAATCTGGAGTTTAAAGACTTTATAAACATTCGGAGAAACACATGACAAATGTATGATAATTGTGCATTGCCATAAAATTAGCATGATTAGTATCAACTGTAAATGTGTATTCAACAATAATATTTTAATATCATGATATCAAAATTATCAGTCATAGCAATAAAAACAATAGTATATATATACTCGGCATCTCTGACCATAAATTTTGTACGATAAGTGCTCTATTCACCATCATCATGATAGTAAAAGAAAAGCATCTTACAAAAGATACAAAATAAGTCTTTGCCTAAAACAGTCAGGGGACTTACTGAAATAAGGTTTTGTCACAAATTGGGATTTTGTAGTTTTTTCAAAATCAGTAAAATTAAAAAATATGAACTTTTTGCTTCTTTTAAGTAGCAAGGTTTATGCCTTTGATGCTATCATTTACCTGCAAATTCTATTTTAGTTGAAAAAATGCTATAATAATGGCTTTACATAATAAACTGATACTTTCTTAAAAGATTTTTCACAGCAGTGTGAGTATTTTTCCTGTGAAGTTCAAGGTTTCAGGTTTCAGATTATGTAATAAAATTATACTGTTTGCGATAAAAATTTCACTGTTCGGGGGTATTGAAATTAGTGGGGGTTGTTAGGAATAGCCCTAAGTTTAGAAAACATAATTCGTCCCTGGATCATTAGTGTGCTATATTTAAAGCTACACTAATATTAAATCAATTCTTCTAGTAATTAATTTGTACTACTTAAACAGGTGATTATTAAAGAAAGACAACTCCAACTTCCAACCTTTATGAAAATAATGTTACTTGAATCAGTATGTTAGAAAATCACTTGTTTAAGTAAGTCCCCTGACTGTAAAAAGCATTTTGAATGTACAAAAAGTTCATTTAATAATCAAACATACCTGCTATTTCAAGAACTTCTACTTCCAATGATTTGGTACCCAGTACCAAGTTTACTTTAGCACTTTTTGTAGCTGATGACAGTTTTGCTGATCTGACCTTTGCTGTATTGCCGTCAATGTCAAATAGTACAAGTGACCATTTGGATACCTAAAATTGGAAAAAAATGTAATAAAAGACTGATGTTTATGTTTTTTTTTTGTAACTTATTATTGTAAATAGTCTGTTGTCCATTGTTTTGGCAATATTAGCACTCATGTTCATCTGTTCCAGACCGTACAAGAACCGGTATTTGAACTGTATGTGTACAGTCTGCACCGGATGATAAGTGGCCTTGACACATGCGACAGGACAAGTCGTAACAGCTATGTGGGTCGAAGTGTGACGCGGAATTGCTGATTTTTTTATAAGAGTGACACATGAAAGTCAAATTATTGTGTCATGAAAACAGGAAATGAGGTCTAGCGGGACCTTTGAAATGACAAAAAAATGATAATTGCTTACGCACATAGTGTAGACAGGATATGGTAATCTGACAAAACAGTAAGTGGGATCTGGGATCGGAACACCCAGCTATGAGAACATGCTATGACATTGTTAAACAAGAATGTGTCCTCAGTACACGAATGCCCCACTCGCACTATCATTTTCTATGTTCAGTGGACCGTGAAATTGGGGTAAAATCTCTAATTTGGCATTAAAATTAGAAAGATCATATCATAGGGAACATGTGTGCCAAGTTTGAAGTCGATTGGACTTCAACTTCATCAAAAACTACCTCGACCAAAAACTTTAACCTGAAGCGGGACAGACGGACGAACGAACGGACGAACGAACGAACAGACGCACAGACCAGAAAACATAATGCCCCTCTACAATCGTAGGTGGGGCATAAAAATGCCTGCCTGGTCTGTTTTATACCGTCATCACGTGACTTTTACACTTAAGTTGTATATCATTAATGGCGGATTGATTATCAATGAAAGTGAAGGGGGTACATAGATAAAACGGTCATAACTTTTTTGTCATAATGTATATTTTCCCTCCCAACGCCGCGTTTTACAGTTAAACCTTTTGCTTCGAAATTTGGTTGAAAAGTTCATCTTTTGGCAGTTTTCAGTAATATTTTCAAAATGGCGGCCACTGTTGAGGGTTCACAACGACAGGACATGCCAGTTTTAATTTAGTTCGCACACTAAAAATAAAGATTTACATGCACCGACCATGCAGTTTACATGTACATTGTTAGCTTCGGGCGACATGGGAATATATATTTTTGAAGATTTGTACGATGAAAATCAAAAAATTGTTAGATGCACGTCTTTTCAATAATTGTCTAACCTTAATGCAGCATAGAATTAAACATTATTTCCCTCTGTTAAAGTGGATACATGCTATATCAGGGGTGTGGAAATATTTGTTGAGAGCACTTGTCCCTGTGAAACCTAAAATTTTACTTGTCCAGAAAAAAATTTACTTGCCCGGATGATCCCAATAAATATTGAAGTATTTCTTGTTAGCTAATATATGATTCTTACTTAGCACTGTTGTGCATCACAAACAAATAAAATATATTTGTTTATATGTGTAAAAAAATAGGAAAGTAGGAAATGGGTTGACATCAATGGCCCGGGGACAGAAACCTAACAGCAAACCAACCAATGAAATGACATGTAAAGGACAATTTTGCAGTTTGAATAAAAATTGTAGCCAGTAGGTACATATACTAAATTTGATGACAGTGATTGAAGAAATGTAAACTAAATAATAGATAAACTATTGTTTTTATGGTGTTTCTCTGAACTGACACACTTGGTTTTTTTCTTGACTATTTATTATTGTCTTGATGGGCAATTAATGCATCCTTTTTATTTTCCACTTTGACAACAAATAATGTTGTCAATGACCTTTAATCTATAAATAAGACTTCATCTATAAATAAGACAAAAATTTAATTTATTTTCCGAATTTCCATAGATAGCCAGGGGCAACCTGATATTTTTTTACTTGTCCACGGGCAACAAAGACAAAAATAATTACTTGTCCAGTTGTTCAAATGTACGAGTCGGGCGAGTCGGGCATAGCATTTCCACACCTCTGTATATTTGTTTTGATAAAATTTCGAAGTAACATATATATAACAAAATGGCGACCAAATAATTTTCAAACGTAGACGATGTTTGACACTTATTTTGCACATGCAAATAATTCAATAAGATGTAACTGTTTGTATTGCAATTAAATATGACACGTTATTGTAACTCGTATGATAATCAAGGCTAGATTGTAGAGATAGACAATATAGACAATATTTTATTCGCACAAACACATTTACATTAAATGGTTATGGCATACAAAATTAAGACAATAAACTGACAATAGTTAAATTGATTATAATTATATTAGAGTGACAGTGGTATTCACATCGAAGAAGAAAAAGGCTATAAATATCAACAGTTAACACATTGTTAATGTTCATGAACAATTAAAAAAAAGAACACAAACAAAAATTAGGTTGCATATTAAAAAAAGTTATACAGATGTTCTTAATAAAAGACAATCATTAATTACTTTATGGTGATTTTTATAATGACTGGTAGACTGCTATTTAAAAGTACAGTCAAATGATTTAGTGTTATAGTGGACTGCAATTTAATAAAATTGAAATTAAGATTTTTATTAATATTTTGTATATAGGTATCCCTTAATGATTTATAGCATGGACAGATTGAGAAGAAGTGGTATTCATCCTCAATTTCTTGTCTGTTACAGGATAAGCAAATGCGTTTACTTTTTTCAATGTTGGTATAACGCCCTCTTTCAATTGCTAGGGAATGCGCACTTAGTTTAAATTTACTGAGAACTGATCGGTCGGTTTTGAATTTACATATATATCAATATATGGGGGCCTTTTTCTAATTCTTTTAGTATGACAAAAGAAATTTAATTTTTCACATTTTTTGATAGAACAATTCATAATTTGATAAGCCTGGTCATAAATAATTAAGTCATCAACGTGACCTTAGAAAACAAACATGGCAACATGGCCTAATCACGATGAAGTTTTGACAAGACCTAATATATATTAGTATTATACGATTGTTTATAAAATCATTTTAATATAATATTTTATATTAACAAAAGGAAACCACGGATGGATGGTAACAAAGATGAAATATCTATATATATATTTTTTGGAATCATTACACGGGTAACCAGTACATTTTACATAATCCTAATTAAACCAGTCATATACAGAGTTATCGAACTTAATTATGACTGGAATAGTTGCATATGCCGAGGGAGGGGAAACATACATTCTTTTAAATGTGGCCTTATATATCATGTTTATCAGTATCAACAAGTTGAAAGGAATGTTTAAGTAGCGGACTCTGAATGTGTACTACAGGCCAATATTGACTATTTTGATAGACCTGTATTATGTATAACTGGACTTGAAAATTATGTAAATATAGACTTTCATTAAAAGTCGTGAAGAGCACGATTTGTTCTCCTTCATGAAACTCATTTCCTATTCATTTCGTATAACCAAACTGCAGTTTTACCAGTTTTTGATCAATCACAACGAATTGTAATACTATGGACTTATGATTTGGACCATGAAGTATTATTTTTTGGTCAAATAAATTTACCAATCTTGACACATGGGCAAAACGGAAGTATCCGGGTCGAACTATTTCTGGACTGCAACGTCGAATACAGAAATGACTTATTTCCGTATTTTGACAATCGGATGAAAAAAATCAGAACACAAACTGTATATACCCAGAGACATATATACACATGTGTATATATGTCTCTGATATACCCAAAGAACAATATATTATACAGTGGCGGATTCTGATACCGGTCCGCTTTATTGAGCCTATTTTATTCATAGTAAAGGATAGATATACAGTATGAAAATACCTCGAGACTTGTAAAACGTTAGGTGAAAACCTCTTCCACCTCTACTGTGTAATTATAATAATTAATATATATATACGTACATGTTTACAACTTTTTAATCACATGGCAATAGAAAACACTATATATATATTTCAACTTCTTAAATAAAACGTAGTCCTATTAAAGGATTTTAAACATAAACCCGGGATTATTATAGAAACAGGCTAAGCGAGGAACGGGTTCTTTGATAAAACAGTCTTTAGAGATGATGACAAGGAACTCTAATATAGTTATGTTTGCATATATATATATTCATTTTTCAAAAAAATATTATCAAGTTGTTTTTTTATGGATTTTTTTTTTAAATCGGTACCATTAGATGTAGAAATATTTAAACGTTTTATTGATTATTTGGCTATGATATTATTCATAGATATAGGAAGATGTGGTGTGAGTGCCAATGAGACAATTCTCCATCATGCACGTTTTGATTTTCTGAAGAGGTTAACAGAGAGTAAAATATTTTTTGAAAAGATTGCTATGTACTCTAACCAAATTAAAATCGTAAAAATTTGCATTTGTGTTTAACCTTTCAAATAAGGAAAACAAAACTCACGAAAATCATGGCAAAATAATCAATAAATATTCAGACTTTCTACATCTTATGGTATATATTTTAATAATAATCGCTCATAAAATTACTTGGTAATATTTTTTTTTAAATATCGATTATGGTTGAAATGATAGGACATTTTTTTCAGTAAGAACTCACTTTTGTCCTATGGCTGTATATACATGTATGGGTGCATTGGCGGGTTGGAACCCCCTTATTTTGGCCGATCAATGCATTTGAATGGGGACATATAGTTGGACCCTCTTTTGTCCTGGGTTGGGAACCCCCTTTTTAAAATGGCTAGATCCGCCCCAGGTGCGTGTGTGTGTTTTTACAAATATGTGTTGTTGTTATTATTTGTTATACATGTATGTCACAAGGAGCCTGTAATTCGGTGGTTGTCGCTTGTTTATATTTAACATATTTGTTTTTCGTTCATTTTTTTTTTATATCAATATAAGGCCGTTAGTTATGAAATCTTTTACATTGTCATTCCGGGGCCTTTAATAGCCGACTATGCGGCATGTACTTTGCTCATTGTTGAATGCCGTACGGTGACCTATAGTTGTTAATTTCTGAGTCATTTTGGTCTTTTGTGGACAGTTGTCTCATTGGCAATCATACCACATCTTCTTTTTTTATATGTCACAAGTATCATTTTACTTATATGACAATAAAGAATAACATGTATTTATATTTTATGATGAATGCATAAACTTCCTCTCTCAGTTAATTCTCCTGTTAGGCTAAGGAACTTTATATCTAAAGAGAGGTAAATTAATTGATTGTTGGTTGCTTAACGTCCAGTGGCAAATTTGCATCATATTCAGGACAAGTTGACAATAAATACAATATTATAGGTAGGTCTTGTAACAAAAGAGACCATCTGGAATGAATGCCGGGGAAATTAATAATTTGTAGCTTTTATGTTGAAATTAAAATGATTATATATGCATAATTTGTATATATACTAATATACTTTCTAAAAAAAATGCGAATAAGAAACGGCAAAACTTCTGTTTCGCCAACTACATTTGTATCTAAAAATATAGAAATGTCAACCTTTTGTTGAATACTTTAATGCATAACCTATTATGCTGGGACAAACATTTGTAGGCAAACGGACAGAAATTCGACTATGAATTAATTTATATGAGAAAAATTTTAAACAATCAATTGGCATTTTGTTTTTATATTAAATTTTGTTTCACGCAAAGGACACCATGAAGCCATTTAAATACAAAGCCATTTTGACATCTTATCATTATTGGTTTTCAGGGGATCTTTTTTTTTTTTTAATTTTCATTTAAAAAAAAAAAGCTTTCATTTTTAATAGTTCAAGAAATGAAAACCATATTTTAACGCTTCTTTTTTAAGGAATTGTAATCTCATAACTGAACTGCGACTTTTTTTGTCGTCCTACATTCACATTTTATACTATACATGTATATATATATATATATATATATATATATATATATAATATATATATATATATATATATATATATATATATATATATAAAGTGCCTTGAATATCAACCTTATATATACATATTCATTTTATAGAAAGTAAGGTCTACCCTTATATGCAATCAAAGAAATAATTTTTGGAAGTCTTACAGATTTTGAAGCAAAATAGGCAGACGATACTAGTAATATAAATTACCAAAGTCTATATGTAAACTATAGGTATACATTTGAATTGCATAAATATCAATAATACATAAAATACATAATTACAAACATAACACAAACTATGTGACAGCATAGCAGAAGGTGTTATAGTAATACATATACATTATTTTAGCATTTCGGTGTTCAAATTAAAAGATCCAAATATGAATTTATCTAAATTACACATCTCTTTTACATTGTTTGTACTTATTTGTTTGATAAACTAGTACAACATTAGTTTCAATATCCATGAAATAGTAACAAACTGCATCACGAATTTCTTATTTCAGATAATGAAAACAAGTAGTCCCCTCAACCAAACCGAGGTGGGTTTGAAATGAAAAAAAAAAATTAACCCCCCAGTGTATACAATAGACCAAGCGGCATCCATTTCCAACGGGGTCCGAATTTCTTTGGAGAAAGTCGGCATTACAAGTGCATGTATTAAAAGTCGATATGTCTTTACTTAAGTCGCAATATAAACCGACTATTTCAGAGTAATATCCACAGAAAATAACATATTTTAATCATATGTTAGCCAAATATGTTATAATACGAATAACATAGTAACCAACATACATGTACATATATTGTTCAATCCAGAGAAATTAGATTCTTCAACTTTATATTCTCTCACTGTTACAATAGTATTCTTCTACGCAACATATCTCTTGTTTGAAACGCCTTCTGTGCAAAATAACATTTTAACCACAGCTTTGATTTTTCGTATCAATAATGCTATTTTTATTCTCGAGATAATTTCCCTGTGTTTTGAGTGTATATATGACAATTTTTGCTAGTAGTTACAAAATCAAATCCCAATCTTTCAAATGTTCGCTGTGTTATAAAGTGATAACGACCCTTTTAGTTCCATGTTAGACATTTTTTTTTTCAAAATCAGGAAACTATAAAAAGTATATACATTTATTTTCATCTGATACTATAATAACCTTTTTACAATTGGATGGAGATGGACAGTTGATTCCAACTAAGTTAACTTTAATATTCATAAATTGTAGATAGGGGAAATACAGATAGCCAATGGATCAAAGAGGAGAGAAATAATCCTCAAGTATAGTGGCTGTACAGCAAAGTTGACGGCCTGGAATGGATTGGCAGATACTGTTGGTGGCTGCTATCTCCAGGCCGGAAAGATGTACCACATAAAAAAGTGTTGTACCAACCAATGATTTTCATGACTGCAGATGCTATAACGCCTCTCCATCAACAACCTTTGAGGTATTTCATATACTTATTCGTTTTCATCTGTTTTCATTAAGTTTCATCCTTTGATCAAACGAAGAACGACAATGAACGTTATACTCAACTCTAAATAAATATTTTAAAAAATCATTAAAAACACATTCAAGACTTGTAAAGGCAAGAAGCTGCTTACTTTGGACAGACGCAATAATACGGCGGTGTTGAACATGTTTGATGATATGATGGACGATTTTAACGACCTTGCATGGCTATACAGCCCTCGCACGATCTACACCCTCCCCATATACCTCCGTATTATATATAATATATATTGAGGGTAAATCATATGGCTTTCCAAATACCGTTTCGATTCCTAACATCACTGAAGAGACATTTATTGTCGAAATCCGGATCTGGTGTACAAAAAGTATATTGACACATTATGTTTATGGCATAACATCTTGGCCACCAGTTCATTGTTTTCTGTTTAGTATTGAATTTATATTAAGATCCTTTTTGTTACATCTTGTGATCAATTTTATTTGGCAATCGCCAATTGCAGTCAGCAGGGTTAAAGAACATCAGTTGTTCGACCTGTTAGTGAAATGCGTTTGGTTTAAATATACTTTTTCACTTTTTTGGTCTTTTTGGAAAATGTTTGTGCTGTATTTAGACCCTTCTACAACGAAATTTGTTTTACATGCACGCGTATAAAAATTGCGGTTTTTATCCAACACAATCATAGGTTTGAACGTAGTTTTCAATTTAGACTTGTATATATATGATAGATGTATTCAAAAGCTTACTTCAAGGAATTGGATCTTTTAAATATGATTTAGTATTTAGTAAAGCAGAAATTAATTAGTATTGCAGTTATTGGAAGACAGAGTAGAGGAGACGGGAATAATCGACGGAGTGGTTGAGTCGGTTTCGTTTGAAAGGTACGTTTTCCCTGGCGGCACGTCATTTTATTTTATTGCTATCGTGAAGAAAGATTTTGTTTTTGTACATAGAAAAAAAAACCCAGCAAAGCCCAATTTAATAGCTTAACGTATCGCACGACCTTTGTGTCGACCCTTTTAAGAATTTTTGAATTGCTTGAGCGTTTGATTGGTTTTAATTTCATTTGTAGCTAAATTTCTTTGATTGATTGTTGGTTGCTTAACGTCCAGTGGCAAATATTTCATGCATATTCAGGACGAGAACAAGTTCACAATAAATACAATAGGTAGGTTGTTGTAATAGAGGCCATCTAGGATGATGGTCGGGGAAATTTGGACTGCCACGGGAAAATGAGGGTATATTGGATAGGGTTCTTAACGTGCAAAGAGCGTGGCACTCTCTTTACACGAGGCATCGGATTTAACGTCCCCCTTCTGACCGGATAATTTGAGTTTTTATAGCTTACATCTAGTACAAAACAATTGTGCTTATAATTTGATAAATTAATTATTTTTTTTACTGGAATATTTCAAGTTTCCAAACAGAATTTTCATGGTAGTAACAATATTTTTTGCATTGCCGTAAAATATAAAAGTGTATTTAATGAATGCGTAGAAAGTTTTCGAGTTAAGCGAAATATTTTTTAAAAACAATGTTTCGGAAACACTAGGGAAAATACATCCGTAAAATAAAAAAAAAATAATTTAAAATATAGTGAGAAATACCAAAGACCTACTGTTTTGCATTCAATATTTTGTGTATTTCTATTAATGGAAGGTTTTGAACTTCTAAATATCATTTACATTTGTACAACACATGTCAAAAGTATTTGTCCTAAATGTTTTTTTAAGGTAACCAATATTTGTAAGAGAAACATTTAAAGGTTCGGCACTCCTTGAAGATGAAATCGGTCATCAGAAACGGTTTAGTTCAGAAAAATAACAAGACTGCTCTTCACTTATCGTTATGGCGTCGATAAGTATCTGAGAATAATTATTAAAAAAAATCTGTAAAAATGTTTTGGAATACTTTTGAAATATATTGATTCTCTTGAACAACTCTCACCTCTCAGTGAGAAATGCGTAAATGAGAATGTAAATAACTATAGTAGTGATTAAAATGAGAATATCGCGTCTTTACTCAAGTATTTGTATTGTCGAAATGAACGCGACGGCTTTTTTTTAAGTTATTAATTTATCTTAAAATGCAAGGTAAAATAAAACATCCTTTTTTTTTTTTAACTTTTACATCAAATCATATTATAGTTTTTTGTTGTACGAGCTGTCGAAGATGGGATACATTTAATGATACATAGTGCTAAATGTGATACTTTTAAATTTCAGAATGGATGTAAAACAACAGAAAATATATTAAACGATGCCATTGTCGAGGTTATGTTTCTGGTACCTTACCAATATGCAATGATTATTAAAAATGATTACATTTTGTTATATTGTTTTTTTTAACTAGTTAAATGTAAACATCGCATATGCACTTATACAATTAAAATGAAAAGGCAGTATACACCAAGGAAACGAAACGAGTACTATAAACTCGCTATACAGAGCCAAACTCGCTCTAATTGGTTTCCCTATATATGCTTCGGAAAGTTTCATCTTATCGTATGAACAATACTGAAATCCACCGTTAATTACCGTTCTTTGCACTATGATGTCATAAAAGAAACCAATATATAATTATTATATACACTTGTAATGTAACTGCAGTTTCCTAGTTCTTAGTACTTCTCTGACCTTGTCGTTAGCAGTGCGACCATCTATTCTAATACATTGTATGGAGATTGTTCTTGCTAATATCATTTAACATCTATTGACTCCATTTGCAAAATTTTTGAGGATGCCATGCATATTCTTATTAATGATTGATTGATTGTTGTTTGCTTAACGTCCAGTGTTAAATATTTCATGCATATTCAGGACGAAAACAAGTTCACAATAAATACAATAGGTAGGTTGATACAATAGAGGCCATCTGGGATGATGGTCGGAGAAATTTGGACTGCCACTGGAAAATGAGGGTATATTGGATAGGGACAGAAATTTTGCCTTGCAACAGGCCACCTACGGACCCCTAAAAAGAGTTGTTGCAAGGGTTCTTAACGTGCAAAGAGCGTGGCATTCTCCGTACACGAGGCATCGGATTTAACGTCCCCCTTCTGACCGGACGTGACTGCGAACTTGATACATCCCGCACAGCCAAACGGACGCCCCACTTCGGCAAGCGTTTTACTGCCTGTCGGGAGAAGACCAAGTGACCATATTTCTATACCCTAGTCTCCTTTGTGGTGTTTTTAATGAGAACAATAAATATCTTTACATAATAGATATAAGATGCGATATGAGTGACAGTGTACGAAACCGTCCTTGTTATAGTCATCTTGTCTCTATATATGGGGTATTATTTATTTCTCATTCTTCGAATAATTGGAAAAGACTTGAGTGACCGTACTTGAATTCCCCCAAGTCAACCTTTGGGATTTAAGGTTTAGGACATCAACATACCAGTACAATTCACTACACTGTGAACAAAATTTAATGAAAATTAATCTTTGCATTTACTTGGTCTGGTTTTATGTTCATGTTACACTAATAAAACTCACCCACTCGAAATACCGGTTTTAGTATATGTAATCTTGAATAGCATACATTTTATAGTTCACACGAATTTGAAAAAAAATCACAAATATTGGTTAATATAGCAAGATAGTTTATTGCGTCTTTTTGAACACGGATGAGATGAAAAAAATATGGCCAGAATGGTGATGGTGTATCCATACGGATCAAGGATGGATGTTTAAAGTACGCTTGCAAAATTTTATGAATGATCTGTTACACTAAATACAATAGGAAAGAGACCATTTGGGTTTAAGGTGTGAGAATTTATAACGTTCACTTTAAAATGAGGGTACTAGTATATTGGATAGGGGCCGAAATTTTGATATACAACGGGTCACCTATGGACCCCAATTGTTTAATGCAAGAGATGGAGTCTATATCAAGTGTGTTTGGTCATCATATCTAGTTTTGTTTTCTGCTGTGTAGAAAATGCTAGGGTGCAAATAATTTGATAATTTTATTTGCTATTATCAGTTTCAATAATTAAGGTAAGGTTTGCGTACACAGGGAGATAACTCGAATTCAAATAATTGAAAAAAGGAGGGACACGCCATTTTGAATTGCTTTGATTAACCAATGTTCGATTACTACAATATTAACGAAAATAAAACAGCACCTACCCCAAAATCGACCTTTTAATGTAATTTTATCAAAATTTGAATCGTACAAGTACATGTCACCAAATGACCTTCAGTTTGTTAGTTTTCATATATATGACGTCACGTATAGCCATAACGTCTTTGAGCAAAAACCATCCATGAAGTTTCGAGGGGTTTTATTTTATTTTAATAATAAATGTACATTTTTATGACCCCGCCGTAGCAAAGGGGGCATTGAGTTTTATCCTTGTCTGTTTATACGTCCATTGGTAGCTTAAGTGGAATATTCTAAGTGGTTATTTGTTAAGTGGCTAGCTCCATTATTAAAGTGGTTACATAATTTGGTATGTATAGAAAAGTATAATGTGGTATTTTGAGCAGTGTCGCCATCTACGTGTCCAACACTTTATGTATGTGGTATTCCGGTTGTTTTTAAAGAGTATTCAGTACGCCAGAGTGCGGGACGTGGTACTCTTTAATTCTTGCATTGGTACGCGTACATGTACACAGGATTTACAGTCTAAAAATTTTCATTGTGAAGTTTTTTCCCCTCCGCTACAGATACCGTGTGTTCAAAGACAGACAGGAGCAGTACAGTTTACAACATTTATCAAATTGAACCTGGAATTTGAGGCCCAAATCGGCCCTTACCGGACCTACTCCTTTCTCAAATTGAGAAATGTTGTTTGATTTGCCGAATCCTTTCTATAAAAGAGAAGACAGAATCCAGTTGATTTTTAATATCACAATGGCTTCCTTGTGTGATGTTAGACCTCGACATCTATAAAGACCTTGTTGATTATTGTGTTAAAAAAATGTATTTGTATGTATTGCACTGATAAGCATAATGTGCTTAAAGTAATAAAAGAATTGAAATTGAAATTGATTACGTAACTTTAATTAAACAGGATTTTAATTGAATTATTAAGTGATTACGAGTGGCATTACCTTTATTCACAATCATCAGACAATTTTTAGATAAACCAACCAATTGACTAATGATTTGATTAAACAAGTCATTATGATGAGTTAAATTTTATAGGTTCCATTGGACTGTAAATATTTATTTAGCTATTCTGTGAATGAACTAAATATAATAAAAATCGCCATGACATTCCAACTTATCATGCGAAAATAGTTATCAAAGGTACCAGGATTATAATTTAGTACGCCAGACACGCGTTTCGTCTACATAAGACTCATCAGTGACGCTCATATCAAAATATTTATAAAGCCAAACAATTACAAAGTTGAAGAGCATTGAGGATCCAAAATTCCAAAAAGTTGTGCCAAATACGGCTAAGGATATCTATGCGTGGAATAAGAAAATCCTTACTTTTTCGAAAAAATTAAACTTTTGTTAACAGGAAATTTATAAAAAAAAAATGACCACATTATTGATATTCATGTCAACACCGAAGTGTTGACTACTGGGCTGGTGATACCCTCGGGGACGAAACGTCAACCAGCAGTGGCATCGACCCCCCAATGGTGTAAATAGTTATACTTAAAACCTACTTTTGTACCTGAAACATGTGAGTACCAAATATCATTACCCTACAACAAGTAGTACTTGTTAAAATAGACTAGTCACAAAACTAAACTTTACTACCATGTAATATTTTCAAAGTTACTGACGCATTATCGTGGAGCTAGGATCACAAAATCAACATGGATATAAGCTGTGATAGTTTAGATAGGCAACCATACAAAATCTCATTAACATATCATAAGTAGTTCTTCTGAAACTTAGGACTATTCCGTTTAAACATATATCACCCCCAAGAAGGCACTCTGAAAAGAGAGGCATCACCAACAGAAGCAAATTTAGATTTCATTATTCCTTTTCACTAAAAAAATCTCGCATGAGGACCACCAACCCATACAAGTGATTTAAGCTGCCTTCCTGGGGGTTGGTCTATGTTTAAATGGAATACCCTTAGCTATTCAAAAATATGATAAAAAAATAAAACTACATATGGTACATTTGTATCAAAATCCTCAATTGTTTGATATTGGACTTAATATTCTTATTCATAGAAGAGAAAAGGATCCATCTTTAAACACCTCAAAAAACAAAAGGACAGGACAACTATTATTTTTGGTCCATTAGAAAATACAATGTATGATAACATATAAAGAAGCTATTATACTACAAACAGTGTTTTGAGCACAACAAAATATTATCTGTAATTTAGATTTTGTGTGAAAGAAAAAAATAACAGCAAAAACAGACACAAACAATGAAAAATACAAGTAAAAAATTATGCCAGTACATTGATCTCATTCTGTATCAACTCTCCGAAAAATTACCTGACACTGATAACAAATATGCAAATTTAAATGTCCAATAAGCTTGATACATCCGCAGCTCAATGTGGGATCAATATGGATAGTAATCTGCCTTAAACACATGCAAAAACTGGTGGATTGTTTAAATATCTTTGTCATATACAGTCCATAGCGAACTAACCCCCCTCCTCCATCCCTATTCTTAAAAAATATAATCATCAATTTTAAAGTTGAAAATTTAACTCCCTATATCTTGGCAAAGGGCCAAGATACGTCAAATCCAGTGACATACTACCGAAAGCCCTCAATTAAATCTACTTTATTGAGAAAAAAAACATCAAAATATGATGCAAGATAAAATTCTTCAAACTGATCAAAGGTCCAAGTCGTGTCAAATCTGTTGATACACTTGTATGCCGGAATTTAATAAAGAACACAATAAAAAAAAGAATCATCTAAAGCCGACAACATTCTTGGTCATTAGGAAAGCTGACTCATTACATGATTTTATCAGTGATAAAGTGATTGAATTACAGGTATACTTATCGTATGGATAAATGTACAGGTATGCATCAAATGGAAAAATATGAAGCATACCCACCTTGGAATACACTGCTATTCCACCGACACCAGAACACATCAGAAAATTGGACTTGGCGGTAAACAATCTTTACTTGTAAGAAAAAAGATACATAGCTCCATTAAGTCATCAGCTGCCAAAAACGCAAATTGCTAAAAAAAAAGACATTTAAAGGGCAATAACTCGATCATTGGTAAATGCATCTTTCTGAAAATTTAGACATAAGGCTGTTTCATCTTCTGATCAATTTTCACCTAAACCCAAGCATTTTTGAGTTATTAGTCAAAATCTGCAATTTGACCCCATGTTCTATTTTTAGCAACTGCAGCCATGTTTTTCTACTGATCAAAATTCCAAACGCTGTTTTTGTAGAGGAGACCCTAAGGAACATCTGTGCCAAGTTTGGATGAAATCCATCTTGTAGTTTCAGATGAGAAGTCGTTTGAAAAAGTTTACAGACGATGACAGATGTATAGTGATGAGAAAAGTAATGAATACAGAATTTCTAGGATTTTAAAACTTTAAAAATTACTCAAATTAGGGGCCAAATATAGGCATGTTAATAAGATCGAATCATAGTAATAATAGGACTGTACTTCCCTCTGTGCTTTTATCAATTAACACCCACTTAACTAAAAGGTGGTAACAATTCAAGTATATTAAGGGCATCCGATACAGTTTCAAGGGAGTTAACTCTTGGCGCGACGTTAAGCGTTTGAATTCCCGCAAAACGTCACTTTTTGTGGGACGTAATGCGTGTCATTTTCCGTAACAAGAAACGTAATGTGGAATTTCAATGCTCCAATTTCTGTTTCTCCCGCATGCATTTCTACGCCATTAATATTAGTCAGTGCATTTGATTCTACCAGGATAACAGTCTAATAACATAATAAGAAATAAAACACATTACTGTTTCTTTGAGATCTTCAACAAATATCGTATAGTGAGCAATCTCAAGACGACTGACCCTTTTGGTGTTACTAATATCATGCATGCCAATTAAAATTTTATTATCATTCGTCATCCATGATTTGGTCCGGATCCGATTTTTTATTACAGCACAGAAAACCAATGATATTTTGAAACTAATACCGAAAATGTATGTACACGAAGAAGTCAATTTCCTTTCTGAACAATTTATTTAATTTATTTATGTAAAAAAAATAATGGTATGTTGCTAATACAAATAATGATACAACTTTTATAAAAGAACAAAGTTTCTATTTCCTCCACGTTGCACGTAGTTTATCTAACAAAAGGCAATAGCAAACAATATGTTTATACACCCGTAAAAATTTTGACGGGACATAATGGTATAAAAATGCCCGCGTCCGTCTGTCCGTCGTAAATATGGTACAGCATATTATCATTAAACTGAACATGGTTGGTTTTTTTTCAGTCATGATGGTCAAACGATCTGTATCATTTTTGGTGAACTTTATGAGTTACAGGACTTTGTAACTAGAACAGTTTTTTTTACAGTTCGCGCTGTATCTAGAAAACGTTTTATGACTATTGCTCAAAACTTTACACACTTCTTGGTTATATAATTCTGAAGAATTTGTATATACTTTTGAGAATGATTCAGAATTTGATTTTAGAGTTATTGAGTTTATGACAAAAAGGGGGTGGGGGTTCACATGTCGCGCCGTATCTCAGAAACTATCTATAATTATTGCATAAAACTTCACATACTTTTTAGTTAATTTATTCTTAAGATCTGTATACTTTGGTGATGATTCTTTAATTCATTTTTGAGTTCTTAAATTTTTATTGAGCTTCAATTTGGGGATCATATAAAACATGTTGTGATATATAAACTTCCTATTGAGCAAGAATAATGAATGAGTCAGGATATACCTAGCATGACTTCCCGTTCAACCCCGGTGTTATTTTAAAAACATATATTATGTTGGTTTTTTTTCATAAGACGAAGGGCGTATCATGCGCTCAAAGCGCAGCTGTATATTTTTTTCTTTATTTTTTTTATAGATATATTAGAGAAATGACGGAATGACAGAAAATACAATGCAATTTTCAATATAATTAATATTTCCAAATGGCATAACTCTTTTAAAGAATAGTTGATATGCACTGATTTTCGAACGTGTCCATACGATATCAGTTTTATAGAAAGTTGTCAAGAATTGTACACTTGAAAAATCTAATTAACCAGAAGTCCGGAAGGACAGACAGGGGAATGGACATGCGGTATTTTATGTACGCACTGTGGTGAAAAAAATATATAGTTATTTACCAATAAAATTACGCTATGAGAGAATGATTTTAATCGCAACTAATCGTAATATATCCAGTCCTCTCGCTATTAATTGAATCGTTTTTTAGCCAAATCAAAAATTTCAAAATTATAGTTTCTCTGTCTGGACAAAAGCATCCATAAGCTAATTGAAGATTCTCCTTTGTAAGATTTTGCTTCTGTTTTCTGACCACATAAAACAGAAGATGTGGTATAATTGCCAATTAGACAACACTCAACAAGAGACAAACATGACACAGAAGTTAACAACTATAGGTCACCGTACGGTCTTCAACAATGAGCAAAGCCCATACCGCATAGTCAGCTATAAAAGGTCCCGAAATGACAAGGTAAAACAACTCAAACGAGAAAAGTAACGGCATAATTTATGTGCTGCAATTTATGTACAAAAAAAAAGAAGTTCCGTTTGCAGGAGAATGCTGAGTTCACACGTAATTCGAATTAGTTTAATTTGCATTCAAAATTAGTTTAATTCGCATTCGAAATGTTTTACGTCCTAGCGTAAATTCTAATTCAAATTGCAATGCGCGTCAAATTTGATTACTGTCCAATCGACGCTAACTTTTTTAAAATTCGTTTCAACAAAAACGGATTTTCTCAGTGATAAAAACGTAAATTAAAGGATATTAAGGAGTATGTGTAATGAAACAGCAGCCAACCAAACAAAACAAAACAAAGAACAACATCTAGAGGTCATCATACAGTATGAAATAATATACGAGTTTGTACAGTAAATGTACCTGTATGTCATGTTCTAAATCGCCGAGTCTTTAACTTTTGAAAGCCGTAAAAATTATCAACAGTCCGTAATAACTTTTCTTGAGATGTTTCTCACTTAGACCACAAACACAGAGAGGTATTTGTTATTCACATTGTTTTACTTCCGAAAACAATTTTACCATTTATAGATAGTACTTTACAAGCAATATTTATACATCTGAAAAATGTCGCCGGTAGTTTGAAGCGATAACGTCGAAATTGTCTGCCAGCGACGTCGTGCACTTTAGCGCTAACGTTGAGGTTACAAAGGGGTGACGCAATTTTTTAGGATAAATCGAGATTATCATGGAATCCAGCACGGTGACCTATATTTTTTATTTGAGATTTGGAGAAAGCATGACAAAATGCAGTTTATGCAGAAAAATGATAAAAATGACATTTTCAGAAACAGTTTTTTTCCCATTTTTTTAGGTTTAGAAAAATACCACTTTGAGCATCAGGTCCGCAATGTCAAGCAAGACTTGAATAATTTTATAGTTATTCGTGTAGTGATTTATTTTTTTCTTTATTGCCACTTATCACAGCTTCAGATTGAACCCGATCTTAATAATTTACGACGAAGAATATCTGCTCCAAAAATTTTATAACATTGCCTAATTTTTTTACAAAATTGCACAAATCCCCAATTTTCAGCCTCAATTTTCTCGAAAACGAGCACGGTGACCTATGTTTTATTTTTTGTTTTATTTTATAACTTGCCAAGGCCTACAACATATTTCAAAATTATAAAAATGACATTATATCGAGAAACTGTATCGGATGCCCTTAAGAGTTTCTCGCACTATCTCCTTCTCATACAACCTCCTTAATTCCATCTATTAACTCAATACTGTTTTTTTTTTATCATCAAATTTACTTGAGTGTTTTCTTCATCATATGGAAAACTTTTTTTTATTGTTTCCCACTGTCTTCTTTTAAGATGTTTGCTCTTTTTCAATATGTCATTTATTTCTTGTTGACCTGGGCATTTCCTTTTTTACGTATGATTCAGATACGACTGGAAAAAGGACTGTATTTCTTCTTCTTCTTCTTCACTTGTCTATGGTACTCTTGTTACTGAAATATCAAATTATTCAGAAGTTAAAAAGGACTAAATGGCTGCAAGTCAGTTGGTCATAGACAATTGTACCACTTAAGTCAAGGAAATGTATACCACTCAAGCTCTGATGAACAAACAACCCTTTAAGTTATGCACATTTGTATCACTAAAATCAAGGAAATTTATACCTCTCAAGTTCTGATGAACACACAACCCCTATTAAAGTTTGCATGCTTGGCTCCTTCATGTTGGTATAATTCAAGGCGGTATAAAATTTCTAATTTTAAGACGTTCTTCTCGCAGTAAATTTAAAACAACTACATACATTACTCCAATTGAGTACTTGACATGTTCAAATGGTTGGAACCAGTCTTATTCCATATTTTTGTTTGTTCTTCAAGACATCGTTTTTCTCTGCAGTCTTTTAAAAACTTTCCATATATTTCCATCAAATACATCAGCCAAAAATCCAGGCTACTGTCTTCTTGATCGCCGCTATGTCTCACATTTCTCTTCAAAATCTGGTCTTGTACAAAACTAGACAAAATCTATATTCTTGGTATTGCTATTTGAAGTTCTGATCTGGCTAGTCTATTTGTGATAACAGATATAAATTGTAATTTAAGGAATTGTTTACGGTTCCCATGAACAGTTTTGATATATCTTCTATCATAGCACTGTCTGTTGACAAAGACAATAATCAAAGTTAAATCAAAACACGATGAAAAGATGATAAAGTTATCAAAGGTAACAGGATTATAATTACGCCAGACGCGCACTTCATCTACATAAGACTCATCAGTGACGCTCATATCAAAATATTTATAACGCCAAACAAGTAAAAGTTGAAGAGCATTGAGGATCCAAAATTCAAAAAAGTTGTGCCAGATACGGCTAAGGTAATCTATGCCTGGGATAAGAAAATCCTTAGTGTTTCGAAAAATTCAACGTTTTGTAAACAGAAAATTTAGAAAAATGACAACATTATTGATATTCATGTCAACACCGGAGTGTTGACTACTGGGCTGGTGATACCCTCGGGGACGAAACGTCCACCAGCATAACCAGCAGATAAGTATGACTTTAAACGGTCATGTTTAAATTGGTAGAAATAAGTAGGACATCATAACTAAGGCTTGACTTCTAAACTTGCATTTAAAAAAAAGCTTAGAGCACGTTCACCAATGAACTTTGACCAAAAAAAAGGTAAATCGTCACAATTCCTTCTACGTTATATACGTTACACATAAAGCATGATTTCATATTTGTGTCATTGAAAACCAAAAATTTATATATGTTGAAATTACATGAGATCATGAATTTCATAGGTCTGAATTTATCTTGACTGGTACTCTTTTGCTTAGAAATGTTTTAAAACAGCTTGTAAAAATGCAATTAAAATTCAACATCTTATTTTTCAAGACTTTCATTTTACTTGCATTTTATTTGAATAGAGTAGATAAGGAGTCAACTTATTCAACAGGTCACTAACTGCTGGCACGAAATTATTCTGAAAAATCCGACAACCCAATGTTGGGTAACTGCCCCTGAAATGCACAGGCACTTGTTTTTGCTAATATGGGGTTTATTATCCATACTCGTACTAAAAAGTCACGTGTTTTCAGGACTTTATTGTACTTTTTTTTCAATATATACTTTTCAATTAACCGGAAACTGATAAAAACATGAAAGAAATGTAAATATAGTTTTGATGAAACCTTTTCAAATTACGTCATCGAATAAATAAAAACTCAAATGAAACTGTAAACAATTGAATTGTATCTTATCCATAAGTTGTGTCTCTGTTTTGTCACTTTGAAAAACACAGATTTGCCAAATTCTGGAACTTCTGGAAAACTTTATTCATAAACATATTTAAATTTGCATTTCTTGACAATTGTCATACAATCACAAGTTTCCTCTCACCAAATCTCGTTTATCTTTAACACAGTTAAGATCTATTACTGGGAACTCCGAATGTTAAAATGATTTTAAACTTTTTATTCCAAATTTATTGGACTTTATTCATGACTTATATACCATTTTCTCCATGTTGTACCATAAATCCAGTTTCCATTGACCAAACCAAATGAAACATTTACATATTGTTAGGATTAATAACAGAAGCTCTTTATTGAGGAAAAGCAAAAAGATGGTAATGAGGAAAAGGAAAAAGAAAAGGATAAGGAAATAGAAAGTGAGAGGGAGATTACAAAAGAAAAGGAGAGTGAGATGGGAAAAGAAAAGGAGAAGGAAAAAGAAAAGAAAGAAAAAGAGGAGGAGAAGGAAAAAGATATGGATACAAATACTGATCAAGCGGTCGTGCCTTCCTTAGGGGAAGTCCTGTCCAGCAGTATAATTTTGATAACCAATCAAGATCAAGATCTTTTAAATCCTGATAACAGCAAAGATAATAGAGAAGAAGAGATGTCGAATCAGGAACAAAGTAAACTAGATAGTGTAAGTTTATTTTTTGAGGTTTGAACAATTGATTCAGAAAGAATTGAAATAAGAATACAGTTTATGATAATGCATAAAGTAAGCCTGTAAGGAAAGCAAGCAAAGTTTGATTTGAGGGGGCCATTTTTTCTTATTTTGTGCTTACAGCAACATGGCATGAATCAATCAACGGAATTTGAAAAATCTATAGATGTTTACAAAGTATAGGTTTTCAACTATAAAACTATTGTATTATGATAAGTGGCAATTTAAATTTAAACGAAATTAGAAGGCCGTAGTCTGATGCTTATCGTACCTTATCCTTTAAAGGACAAAGTTAGATGATTTCTCTAGCATATTGTAAAATTAGTCTTCCTTGGTGCATATACTAGTAACTATATTATGAGCATCTGTCAGTATCATTTTTGTGAAGGTCAGAATAAAGTCTTCAAAATCATCTGTTTGATTTATGAGGTCTTATCTATCTATAGTAGTAAGAAATGCTTTCAACTCTGTATCAAAAAGGGTCAGTTTTGATGAAAGGCTGCTGTCCTAATCCTAAACGACATTTATTTTGCAAATTGAAACTTCCTTTTAAGACTGATTGCTCTGTTTCGTGGAACAGAGAGTACATTTAGTCGTGATTTTGCCTATGTCATTTGTCATTACATTTTTTTAGCATGATCTTGTAGAGTTAAACTTGGTGGATTTCCCCAATTACTGTCGTCGAAGAAGGTTTGTTGTTATATTTTCCATTGGTGGATTATGTTTGATGGCTGTCCTTGTGGCTGATAATTTTATATTATCTTTAAAAAAAATCTGGTTGAAACATGTTTGAAATTGTAACATCCATTCCTCTGAATCAATTTGTTCGTTCCCTAGCACCAATGGCATGAATGAAGTGCTATCTGCAGTAATGAATTCTTATATTGACCACCAGTATACTTAAAAATAGAAACATAGCATCAACCATGAATATATGTAACAATAGATACAATACAAGTAAGAGTGGAAATGGGACAAGGAGACAGATAACAAATAACTTGTGAAACACGTGATCGTCATTTTCAATGAAAACAGTTGAATGCTACACCCATTACTAATATTGTACTATATCCTTACTATGAATTAGTTTTATTGTTTAATCTAAATTAAAAAGTCTTGATGCACAAGAGAAAACATATCAAAATGTTTTATTCCAGGTTCTGGTGATATCTTGAAAAGTAGGTTTACCTACATACCTTGCCACCCAGGGGATATCTTGAAGAAAGAAATATGTGATATTTTATGTTCAGAGTCTTGGAAAAAAGAAATTACTGACATCTTTATAGATGAGGCACATTGTGTGGTACAGTTGGGACATGAATTTCGACCGGACTACATGAAAATCATCAAACTTAGGTCGGTTTTCCCAGATGCAAAATGTGTCGCCGTAACAGCTACTGCATCAAAACTTATGACAAAAAAAAAAAATAACAGACCTTCTTCAAATGAAAACCTTTACAACTATTTCTGCTTGTGTTGATAGGCCAAACATTAAAATTACAGTTATAAAGCGATTACCATCATCTGGAGAGAAAAGTACAGCAGAATAGTCATTTCAACAAGTACTGGAACCTGTAGTAAGAAGCTAGTGTGATGACGCAGATTGCTTTCCCAAAACTACAATCTTCAATTACTGTACTCTTCACAATTCAAGCATTTTAGTTAAATTTTAGACATATTTCGTGTAAAACGAAAGTGGCCGCATTCGTGTGTATCCTTAATATTGAATTGTAAGTTGTATTTGATGATAATTCATAACATATATATACCTATTGTAACCCCCAAGGGTGACTGGGGAATAGAAATATGGTCACTTGGTCTTCTCCCGACCGACAGTAAAACGTTTGCCGAAGTGGGGCGTCCGTTTGGCTGTGCGGGATGTATCAAGTTCGCAGTCACGTCCGGTCAGAAGGCGGACGTTAAATCCGATTTCTCGTGTAAAGAGAGTGCCACGCTCTTTGCACGTTAAGAACCCTTCCAACAACTCTTTTGAGGGGTCCGTAGGTGGCCTGTTGCAAGGCAAAATTTCTGTCCGTATCCAAGATACCCTCATTTTCCAGTGGCAGTCCAAATTTCCCCGACCATCATCCCAGATGGCCTCTATTGTATCAACCTACCTATTGTATTTATTGTGAACTTGTTCTCGTCCTGAATATGCATGAAATATTTGCCACTGGACTTTAAGCAACCAACAATCAATCAATATACCTATTGTATTTATTGTGAACTTGTTTTCGTCCTGAATATGCATGAAATATTTGCCACTGGACGTTAAGCAATCACTCAATACACCAATTAATTTCTTTTAAAAAAATTTTTTTTTTATAATTCTTTAAATTTGGAAAGAAGTCATTTACTTTTCCACACTCGTAACCTGTATCACACATTATTTGTAGATTAAAGTATATGATTTTGAGTTTTAATGCCAAATTAGAGACCCCAATTCAATGATCCACTGCGCATAGGAAATGCTAGTGCGAGTGGGACATACCTGTACTCTAAACATTTTCTTTTTTTATTTGAAAAATCTAGATGTAAACATTAAACTATCTGCCTTTTTCAAACAGTCTTACCAGCATAAACCTGCATTCCTCAACAATAGACAAAAATGAGTTAATTGGCCGTTGTAGAAAACGTGTTTCACCAGCAGAAAAAGTTGAAAAGAGAAAATTGTGAAAGAGGGGGGTTGTTTGTTTACTGTCAGTAGTTTACAAATCAGAACACCACATCTGTTGGCAGTGCCATCATTCCAGTCTGAGGACTTGCTTCGTTCACACTGGCCATGCGACCATCTGTTTGCTGTGACTATACAGTTTCATGAATCGAGCTGGATTGATTTACTTTATAGAGACAATTCAATGTTCATCTTGGATGAGTTGTGTATTCAGGACATTGGTTTCAAGGTACCAACTGATTCATATGATTAACCTCCATAAGCAAAAGAGGCTTCAAAATTTAAATCTCCAATACAAGTGAAATCAGATAAAGACCAAGATCTCTCTGTTACTATAAGAGAACAACTAGATAAAAGGCTTCACTTACCTAGAAGATACTTGTGATATTCAAGGGAAAGCTTTGGGTCAGTTAATACTGCTAAAGGGCTTCCTCTTTCAGTGCCCTTAGAAAGTAATTAGCCACTACTGGATTCATATCAGACAAATCAAAAGAAAAATGAGTTGTGGAAAACCATAACAGAGGAGGCTTCTGTATTGGGTGTCCGCACGAGAAGTGAAAAAGCAGATATCGCAATATGTGTCGGAGTGCTAAATAAAAATACAAATAAAAGATCGCTGCATGTTTGGATTGGTTGATTGATTGTTATTTGTTATTTCGAATGGCAATTATTGCATGCATATTCAAGACGAGAGCAAGTTAACAACTACATTAGGTAGGTCTTGTCATAATCAGGGCCATTCGGGATGATGGTCAGGGAAATTTTGACATCCACTGGAAAATGAGGGTAGATTGGATAGGGACAGATTTCTTTCCTTGCAACAGACCCTAAAAGGGTTGTTACAAGGGTTCTTAACGTGCAAAGAGCGTGGCATCGAATTTAACGTCTATGGTTCCATGCATGAACAAGGACATACAACAAAATGCAGACAAAGAGATCGATAAGATGTCGGGGGAAATTGTCCGCTATAATGTGTTGGTGTTTATATTTCACAGCTTGTTCGCTATGCCCGTGTCTGTTGTGACGTTTTTGATTTTAACGAACGCAATCTATGTATTACTGGTAAATTATTAAACCAGGGATATCGTTACCATAATTGACTTAAAACCGTTACTAAATTTTTCCATAGATATAAAGATTTGGTTTTGAAGTTTGGTTGTACCTGTAGAAAACTTATTTCAAACGGGTTAGCACATCCTCATTTTTTCGGAAATGTAGTTAACCGTGCACGGAAATTTAGAAATGATCCATGTAAACTTGGTGTTCCTTTAAATAAACTTATTCTAAAAGGTTACCTATTCAACACTGTAATACGATCATTGAATATTGTTTTTATTGGAATAAATATTGATTTTATTATCAGTTGATTAAAAGCTAACTAAATATTACTGATATGTTATATACAGATACATTTTCATGGATCTACAATCTGTCGATACATGCAATTTGGCATTGCACAAGGTCATGTTTTTCTCTGGCTGTTAATGACGTCGGTGTTGACATGAATATCAATTATATGGTCATTTTTATACATTTCTGTTTACAAAACTTTGAATTTTTCGAAAAACTAAGGATTTTCTTACCCAGGAGTAGATTACCTTAGCCGTATTTGGCACAACTTTTTGGAATTTTGGGTCCTCAATGCTCTTCAACTTTGCATTTGTTTGGCTTTTTCACTATTTTGATCTGAGCATCACTGATGAGTCTTATGTAGACGAAACGCGCGTCTGGCGTATAAAATTATAATCCTGGTACTTTTGATAACTCTTTACACTAAATCCATTGTATGTTGGATGTGTACGGATTGAGTGTTTAGTCTTAGAGGCATGATTTGTTTATTAGTTGTTAGTGGCTTTGAACTAGCTGTCAGATAACTGCGAGTACTCTCAGATCTGTTCATTGTGTGTTTTTGTGTCGGGCCACGTCCACTTGTAATTTTTGTCTATCTGATGAGTTAAGCCTTTTTCAACTGATTTTTATAGTTCGTTCTTATGTTGCACTGTTATACCACTGTCACAGGTTAGGGGGAGGGTTGGGATCCCGCTAAGATGTTTAACCCCGCGACATTATTTATGTGTGTGCCTGTCCCATGTCAGGAGCCTGAAATTAAGTGGTTGTCGTTTGTTTATGTGTTACATATTTGTTTTTCGTTCATTTTTTTTACCTAAATAAGGCCGTTAGTTTTCTCGTTTGAATTGTTTTACATTATTTTCTCGGGGCCTTTTATACCTGACTGTGGTATGGACTTTGCTCATTTTTGAAGGCCGTACGTTGACCTATAGTGGTTAATGTTTGTCATTTTGGTCTTTTGTGGATAGTTGTCTCATTGGCAATCATACCACATCTTCTTTTTTTATAATGTATGATGAGATTGATGTATGATGAGATGATTCGGTAAACTTCGGAAATTTCATCGGATATTTCCGGACAGAGGCCGGTCTATTTTTCATTAACGAACACATGTTACACCGAACAAAATGGCTGATAAAAGTATACAGGCGGTTCTGTTTGAACTTGGTCTTGGGACTATTTCCAAAAGATTTATTGAACACAACATTACTTTCGATCTTGCAAAAAAGTTGTCTGATGAAGAACTTTGGGTGTTGGGACAATAGGCGATCGAATACGCCTCAAAGAGAAACTGAAGTCAAAAAACAGAACCTGTGCCCGTGGCGCATTCAAGTCCTCAGGCTTCAGGTTCTACTTCAGGTAAATTCAAGATAAAGGAGTATAAATTGGGAGTAAACACGTTGTGTTAATAGATTCTGAGGTGATTTATAATTGACAAAAGTCTATACTTTAGCACCCCCCCCCCCCTCTCCCTCCCCCCGAAACATATACATGTCTATGGTTTCACTGCATTGGTGAACTGTAAAACAAAAAATGCATTGCTAAGAATAATTTGTAGATATGGTAGGAGTTGCGGCATCCAATGAGAGTCTCGGACAACACTCCCTCAAAGTCCAAGCATTGATGATTCCGGGGCCCGGGGGAGCCCACCCCTTTTTTGTGGGGAAAAATTTGGTTGATAATAAAGGGAATCACTGAAACAAGACTGGAGTAGCCCCCTTCTTATGAAAAGTTCTGGCTCAGCCATTGCCGAGGACAATGTTCTTTTTAAAGTTAACAATTAATTATAGGTCAAAGTATGGCCTTCAACACAGAGCAATAGCTTACAGGAACAGTAAACTACTCAAGACAGAAACAAATGTATTGGTAATTTTAATGGTCCAAAAAATTATGACGACTTGAAATGTCAGAGAAAAAAACACAGGGGGCCCAGTATCTAATGGTACTGAAATTTGGGTTGGGTCCCTAAAACTTGAAAAAATCTGCACATTATACTAATTATAAAGTTAATTTTCACATTTCAGCATGTCCAAACAGACAACTACCCACAAAAAGACCAAAATGACACAAACATTAACAACTATAGGTCACCGTACGGCCTTCAACAATGAGAAAAGCCCATACTGCATAGTCAGCTATAAAAGGCCCCGATAAGACAATGTATGTTCATTTATTAGAAGGTTCATTTATTACTTTTTTGTCAACAGTTACATAAAGAAGAGTGTCAGTAATAGCATAGATTTCCTACAATCTCCTAGTATGCATTCTAAAAGGTCCATATCAAATGGGGTGGGGAAAGGGGATACTTTTAACTGTTATTGAGGGGAAATCATGTACTTAGAAACAGTCATCAATTTCAAACAGTGCGATATGAATATTGGGAAATGTGGAAAAGGTGGCAATGATTAGATTTAGTTCCTTATATTATTTACTTTAATTTCAGAGAAACAAAAAGCTATTTTCCAATGTAATAACTAAGAATAACAAATCAAAGAACTCAAATGTTAAATAATATTCAACTCATGACCGAACGACACTGTCAAAGACTGACAATTAACTCCTGCTCTAAGTAATAGGTTGGTCGTTGAATACTTTACCTTATTTTTCTGGAAATTGTATTCCGACTATCGGTAGTAGATATCAAAATGTGTTTAGAAAAAAACCTTCGAGTAAAATTTGTATATATGTTTAATGCATTATTTTTTTTGTGGAGAGAATTCGCAGCACTTCTTCTTGAAAATTTAAGATGAAGCTGTCCGGTACACAACAGCTGTCAAGAAGAAAAAGGGACTGGAAAAGAAAGCAAATAAACAAAGGTCTGTCTTTGTTTGACAAAATGGCAAAATTTGCCAATGCAAATGACGATACATCCTATTTTGTTATGTTTAAAAAGGGACAGGAAGCTCATTTTTTATGGATCAAAACAGTATGCTTGAAAAATTTAAAAAGCCCTCAATGAATTCAGCGAGTCAATGATAGAAACAAGAGAAGAGCCTTTGCTGAGAAAAATAAATCTAGCTGCTGCCAAAAAAATAGCTGTCAACCCTTCTCTTTCAAAAAGAAATACAAACATGTCTTTCCTTCCGGGATTGAAGTGAAAAGTCGGGGATATTAGACTGGTTAAGAGCCGGGTGACGAAGTTATGGCTGACAAGTTTTTTTTTTATTAATGACCTGCGTAAGACCAAACAAGCATATTAGGGCAAAAAGGTAAATTCTCAAAAGTTTAGGTTGAGAAGACTCATGAAATTGCACGATTGAGGATACATGTTGAAAGAGCAATACGGAGAATCAAAGAATACCATCTATATGATAAGTTTGTACCCTTGAATATGGCCTCTTAAATCAATCAGATATGATCAGTGTGTGCTATACTGACACATTTCAGAGGCCTATTATTTTAAGTCAAATCGTAGAATTGATAGGGAGAAAAAAACAAAAATCATTTTACTCTGTTTAACTTGTATGTATTATTATTAGAATATGTCAAAATTGTAATATAAAAAACTTTTTAACTTAAGGCCAAAATAAGAAAAAATAGATTCTCATCCCCCTAACCAGATTGGGCACCCTTGCCAAAAAAATATTTTTTTGGCCGAATTTATGTCAATTTCTTTAAACTTTACAAACTTTTTTTCTCACTAAAACAAGGTTGGACAAGATCTAGGAATTTTTTATAACGGCCGAACTCTGTTTTTTAGAATGTTTTTGTGATCAGAAGAAAGTACATATATATGAAGTAAATTATTTCATTTTCATATGTGCCTGATTGCAGTCATTACTGTTTTGAAACTAGTTCTTTGTTGAACAATGATTTTATTTATTTTGATGACTGCTTCATTTTTTAATATCTAGCCACTTGTCCTCATCCATGTAGATTCGCTTCTTGTGATAGTCCTCTCTGCATTTGACAAGAAAGTCGCACCACTGCATCCCAGTTAACGCTAATTGACCAATTATTTGGTAGTAGTACTGGTTAACATATTTCAATTTGTAAGTGTTATCATTATTTTTTTTCAGATACGGACAATCTTGAAAAGAGTCTTTGTCAGGACACTTGATTTCCAATAACCCATACATTGGGACGGTATTATGCTCGTACACTTTCCTAGGAAGATACAAGATGGGGATTCATAACAAACCCACACAAGTACACGTTGTTACCAGTTATATCCGAGTATAACTTTGCAGCAGCTGATTCATGCTCAACACCAAACTTCATTGCAGCTGTTTGGATGTTTTTCTTGTTAAGTAAACACTCAGCCAATTTTTCAAAATCTGCTGTCCTACCACAGACGTCTTTGAAAATAGAAGAGGTTAAACGGTGTTGTCGAACTTGATGCCATAGTGTAGTTTGACCTTGATGAATTGTTTCCCGTTCTAGTTCCAATGCTGAGGCATGGTAAAATTAAAGACCAAGGTATACTTCATTCTCTGACTGATTAAGAATTTCATTGGTACTTTATTTCATGGAAAATAGTATAGAAATACAAATGTGGGGGTATTTTTCAAATGAAAAGTTATGAATAATCAATTTTAAATATTGATGTATAAAAAACAACTCTGAATATATTTAGAGTTCAAATATATTGTATGACAAACTTCATTGTTTATAAATCTTTGTCAAAACAACTATAACTTTCACATATTTCATTCAGGAGAAAGTGGAGGAAACATAATTGCACTTTCATAAATTTATTTCTCTATATAATTATCCAGTAGCAGGCTATATAGTTGTAAGTGTGTACACATATAAATGTAGCTAGCTAGCAAGTACAAAGTATTCATAGTTTTAGGAAAAAGGCTTTTTATATCCTGTATCATATAGCATGAATAAAAAAATATATATATATATATAAAAGGTGTAAAAAAATATACCCTTGTAATATAAAAGGTATAGATCTTTAATCACTTTTTTGATTGATTAAGATTGTTTGGATAAATTATCTCATTTAATTTTGTCATAACAAGTTTTTCAATTATTCATGTGTTCTCTGTTTTCTTTCTTTAATACAGGATGTGACCAGACTGTGCTGTACTTTGAAATTAATTTGTCATCATTTGGAATTGACTAAAACAGGTAAATTTCAGTATAAAAAAAGAAGATAAGGTGTGATTACTAATCATGATTAAATAATGATACGTTTGTAATACAAAATGTACTCTGTTTTATAAATTTATCAGTTTAACTAATTAAGGAATAACAGTACTGTAGTTGAAGAGTCTCCACCGTCAATTGTAGATTTGACGGTCGCAAATGCAGTTTTACTGGCGACGCGTAGCGGAGACAGTAAAACGGAGATTTGCGACCGTCAAATCAAAATTGACGGTGGCAACTCTTCAACTACAGTACTGTTATTCCGATTCTAATGCATTTCAAAAAGAAATAATATGATAAAGCTTGGAAAAATGTCTAAATTTGACAAATAAAAAAAAATCCGCGAAACTTTATGAATGATTTTGGAGCGAAGACGTCATGGGTAAACGTGACGTCATACAAATGAAAACTTACAAACTAGAGGTTATTACGTTACCTGTACGCTTTAAGTAGGTTAGTGCTGTTCTGGAGTAAATCTGCTATTTATTCATATAAAAATCAATGAAATTTTAAATTATTTAGAATTTTAGTCTAGAAACTTTCTTATTTTTATCATCCCTAATGTCATCCAAAGTTTTAATTTCTGGTGTCTCAGAACCCCCCACCTGGTTACCGTGTTAACGGCCAGCTTCAAAGATGGCGTTTGAATGTCAGACATCAAGAGCCTGGCACACCCCAAAGAACTAGACAAATGAATGAAAATAAAGTTGTATTTGGTTGACAAAGATGCTATCTTTCCCGTAACAGCAGTTTCTTTCTTTAAATGTGCCCTTTTAAAATAAAAAATAACAGAAGTGACATACAATCCAACCGTGGCCACACCAAAAGTCAACTATCTTGTTAATTTTTAAAATGTTGTATTCATTTTAAAAACAAGAAACAGCAATCTTGATATTCATGAGCTTTCGTAGAATAAATATGCCAAGTTTTAAAGAGATCAATAAATGTTAACGGGGTGTGCCAATACGATCTTTATAGATAAATGATATTCAAGTCCTTACGCGGCGACATATTTAAACACTGAATTGATTCAGATCGATTATTCCCCTTTTCGATGTAAAAATGCCGGGAAAGAAATAATTGACATTTGGATAGATTTTGACTAGAAATAGACACATTAAAGATATAAAATAATGTATTTTTTTTCATTTTTACTCTTGAGGTGGTAATGCATCTTTAAAGTATCACCGTGTCTACGAAGAGAAAAAGGGGGGATGCGCTAACGTTATACGTTGTATTAAAGAGCTTTCGTAACCCAATGTTCATTTCTAACTGCACATGTGTGTCATATGTTGTCGATTGTAAATAAAAGTATCTTGCTTACTTTCTTAAATTTGATTATCATTGGGTCTTAACGACTTTACATTACCAAGGTTTGACATATAGTAAAATCGAGAGTAAAATAACGTGATGATGAACGGCAAAACAGTATTTCTAAAACAAAATGATTCTCCTGATAGGGAAAAATACTTTAACAAGCACCAGTTCATGGTAGCATGGAGCCCCTTCCATCAAACTCATGTTTCATGAGAAATAGTAATCTGCTCAGCCCTGTTAAATTTTTTTAACTGTTTTTTATTTCCTTGAGATACAACTATTTGCTTATTCAATAAAGTTGTATGCATGTGAAAGCATTGAGGTCATTATGAGTAATATCTGCCTATTAAATACATGTCTATTTCAAAAGTTTCAATGTCAAAGAAACTTATGATAATTTTTTCATTCATTTCAAATAGTTTTCTCAAAATTAAAACAAAAAGCATTGCATATATATGTCACATTGAATTAAAACTGATAATTACAATCCATACATTACTTTCTTGTGGGTTTCCATGATCCATAATAAATGTAGACATATATCATCCTGCTGGTTTTCATATGATAATTTTGTAATTCTTTATTCCTATACTTGTCTTTTTTTAATTTCACATGTTACATGCAAAAAATATTCCTATATTCATGTAAATGTTGTGAATTACAAAGTCACAATATATATATACCAGTAAGTACATGCAGGTACCACATATGATGTTTGAATTATAATTCTCACTCAGTTCACAGTATTTTGTATGTATCCAAAATTATCTCAACTACTGCAAATGATGCATAAAGATATGAACATTTCCTTTTGTGATGATCCGTCAATCTTGAAAGACCCCCAAGGGTGACTGGGGAATAGAAATATGGTCACTTGATCTTCTCCCGACCGGCAGTAAAACTTGCCGAAGTGGGGCGTCCGTTTGGCTGTGCGGGATGTATCAAGTTCGCAGTCACGTCCGGTCAGAATGGGGACGTTAAATCCGATTTCTCGTGTAATGCGAGTGCCACGCTCTTTGCACGTTAAGAACCCTTACAACAACTCTTTGAGGGCCCGTAGGTGACCTGTTGTAAGGCAAAATTTCTGTCCCTATCCAATATTACCTCATTTTCCAGTGGCAGTCGAAATTTCCCCGACCATCATCCCTTATGGCCTCTTTTATGGCAAGACCTACCTATTGTGTTTATTGTGAACTTGTTATCGTCCTGAATATGCATGAAATATTTGCCACTGGACGTTAAGCAACCAACAATCAATCAATCTTGAAAGAAGTGCATAGTCATTTTCTCTGATGTAAAACTTTTATTTCTTTGTCTTCAATGTTCCAGAGTCAGTTTTTACAGTAATTTAATCCTTCCTTTTCTTGTCATACTGAACATTGCTGCATTCCAAAAGTTGTATGTGACATGGCATGGGGTTTCATAATCAGCATTGTTATAGTTTTGTTATATGTCCTCTAGCTTTTATCTTTAAAACATTGATTTCACTTTCTTGCCATGCATATATCTAAAACTATCCCCATATATTGTTACAAATTGTTTGACCATTTCCTTGTGTGTGTTGACACTTCATATCAACAAGTTGTCACTCTTTTTCTCTGATTACTTTCTTCAAATTTCAGTGAGGCTATAGTTTAAACTTGTATATCAACATCTTCATACATGTACTGAAAAAATATGTAAACAATTAGTGACATTTTAAAGTAATTGATATTCATGTTATGATACAAATAGAAAACTTCAGTCCAAATTGTCACATTAATACACATTTATTGAATTAAAAGTAAACTTGACACAAAGTTTAATTGATGAATTGTCTGTAAAAGTACAATAAAGTTTTTTTAAGTACAACTTACTTTAACTGATATTTACCCATCACATTGCTTTGCCAATTTGTTATTAATCAATATGACTTGATCAATATTGGGTGGGTGTGACTAAATACATCAGACAACTTATACACCTAACCTGAGGGTCTGGATGTTGTTTACAGAATACATACAATCATGTAATAATCCTTATGGGCAAAAAGTGCAAAAACAAAAGGCTAAGAAATTAAAAATCAGAAAAGACTGAAAATAAAAGACAATGCTGATGTGTAAAAATACAAAGAATAGAGAATAATGAGCAAAATAGATAAAGATTATAGAAAATGGTATAAAAAAAAATAAAGAACTGAAGGATCCTAGCAGGAATCATTCATTACAATATAATTAGTACTTACATTTAATTGTGTAGACCTCATATTTGATATTATATAAACTACACTCTTTATGCATTGACTGTCAACTTATATGTGCCAGGTGTAAATCAATCTGCAAAAAAAGTTACAATATTTATTAACAGGTTTCAATTAAACTCAATTGTATACACATCTGCAGATGATTGTAAATAAACACAATTAAGATTGATCTGTTGATGTAAATTGTTTTAAAACAAGTTTGTAAAAATTTAAAAAGATCTACACTAAGAAACAAATACTTCAGATACACATTATCATAGTGAATCAATATTACAAATAAATATTAAATATAATATAATGACTTTAAACTAAACATAAGAAAACTGAACAAATTAATAAAGACAAAAAATGTAAATGTACACTAACAGGGATGATTTAAAATGATAGTACAATGTCTTAGCATCAGATTTAAAACCATAAATGAAAAGTTGTTTATCAATTATGGCCATGATGATAAATATTATTTCTCACATATAACATCTCATATTTGTGAATATAATATAATAATTTTTTGTTTTACTTTTATAATATGTTATAAATTGGAGTAAGAAATGATTTAGAATGTGTAATCAGATCGATCTAAAGATAAATGTCCAAATATACCTAATAGATCTTTAAAAACATATTAAGGTGTCTGCCTCAAACATAAATTATAAAATGTCATGCATCACGAGACAAATTGAGGAGGGGTTTGATGCATAGGGGAAAGGTGGCGGGCCTCAGGTGGGCATGGTTTTCGGACACTTTATAACAAATTTTCGCATCTATGAATTTTTGCACACCTTTTCTAATTTGAATTTCTACTTAAATGTAGCCAATGTTCTCAAAATGATTATTCATGAGTACCTGCAAGCCGAAATTTTTAACAGTGCCGAGTGGTCTTTTAGCCATTGAAAATTTGCACCTCCTGTTCAGGGCAAATTTGAAAATATTCAATATGGATCTTTCATACATGTATAAATATTTTTATGTTTTCAAAAAATAGGTGGCTTTAGATTATGGAGGCCCAAGAAAAGAATTCTTCAGACTACTGATAAAGGAGAAGTATTTCGACAATGGGCTCAGAGATTTATTGGCAGATCAATACCTTTTTGTTGGAAAAATATTTGGTAAGCATAATCCGTTAATCCGTTGTAACAATTTCAAGTTTTGTACCAAAACGAAAACAAACGTAACTGCCATCGACAATTTTCGGTCTTGTTTGATCCATGCATGAACATCATTTATGCTTCAACCACAAGAGCAATTTTTAACAGGACCATGTCTTTATATTGATTGATTGTTGGTTGCTTAACGTCCAGTGGCAATTATTTCATGCATAATCAGGACGAGAACAAGTTCACAATAAACACAATAGGTAGGTTCATACAATAGAGGCAATCTGGGATGATGGTCGGGAAATTTTGACTGCCACTGGAAAATGAGGGTATACAGGGATGATTCCAGGTGTTTTCAAATGGGTCCGTTGAACATCAACTTGGGAATTTTTATTCTAATTGGGATTTTGTAAAGCATAAAATCTGAAATGAAATAACATTATTTTCCTGTAAAAACGGCAAAAGTATATTATTAAGTTTAACTTGTACACTGATGTTCATGTAAGTTGTAACATTTTGAATAATTCTGGATGGGCTACTGTATTACATAAATATCATTGAACATGATGCACTAGTCTATCATCTTAGCTATAGTTACCTAGCATGCCTAGGCCTATTACAAAAACATATATTTCAGCTTACATAAACCACTGAAAAAAAATCATTCATGGGGTATTTTTCCAACAGTAGGTCATCTCTACCTTGATTCAAATGGATTTGAAATTGAACTGGTCAATTGTCGAATTCCGAAAAACAATTACAAAAGTTCATATACTTAATTGATAAGATATTTAAAGCATTGAACCAGTGTTCTTTAAAATTATTTAAATCATCTTCAAAACTTTTGAAATAGTCCCATAATGATGACATCGTATTTCATGAATAGTCTATCATCAACATTATTTTCAAAAAACGCTCAAACTTTGTCTTTTGAGGAAATAATTTCTTTTACAAAACAAGTTTTCATCATGTTATATAACAAGCTCTGCTGGGCGATCTGCTTTTACGAGATCGGCGCCCATTCAACTTTATCCATCAATGTTATATCAAAATTTGAATTTTCTCTCTGCCGAAGTCTGCTTTGACACCCATTTTGATCAACTTGCTGGGCGATCTGGTTTTACAAGATCGAATACTCCTATAACATATTAAGCAATTGAATTCGGCTGATAAAATTGTTTGCCACATTTTGACATAACAAAATCATTGTTAATGTCACAACTATAAAGATTTGAATTGAATTGTTAATAAAATGCGATCGTAAACAGCATTCTTACCCGGATTTTAAAACGTTCTGACAACAAACTATGAAAAATTATAGTTGCCTTAATCGGTGACAGAAACTTTTCCGGAAATATCGACTTTTATTTTATTTTCCGAATTGGGAATTTATTTTCCTGTACATTGTTTTGAGGCCGCTGACCGCTAATCGGCCCTAAACTATATAGTGGAATCATGCCTGGTATATCGGATAGGGACAGAAATTTTGCCTTGCAACAGGCCACCTATGGACCCCTCAAAGAGTTGTTGCAAGGGTTCTTTACTTGCAAAGAGCGTGGCACTCTCTTCACACGAGACATCGGATTTAACGTCCCCCTTCTGACCGGACGTGACTGCGAACTTGATACATCTCGCACAACCAAACGGACGCCCCACTTCGGCAAGCGTTTTACTGCCGGTCGGGAGAAGACCAAGTGACCATATTTCTATACCCCAGTCACTCTTGGGGTGTACAAGAGTTTTAAAAAAAGACATCATTTTCACCTTTCAATGGCAATAACTCTATCAAGGAGTTGTCCATACTAACTTCTTATATCTAATGACAACCTTTTACTTTTGTTTATTGATAGATTTGCACGGCATTATATGGAGCCCTTGAGAGATATCTAAGAGAAGTTGGAAGTGAGTAAAACGTAGACTAAAACCAAGAACTTGTATAATATATTTTGCACCTCTTGAACAGTTTTTTTCTCGCTGTTTTCCCTGCTTTTTTACAATACATGGTTAGACATTTAGTGTAAAGCTCGATAATTTTGAATTGTAATTTAAGGTACACGTAGTTCTGGTATAATAAAGCTGCGATCCTTATTTTTATCTCCCTGTGATTTTTAGTCCGTGATGTATTACAACCCAGTGGTGGAAGTGACATTGTAATCTTTTCGATACCGTACTGTATGGATCTCACAGAGCACATTTATACCAAACAATGTATCTTAAACGTCCAGGTTAAGTTTTCAGTAAGATATACAATACGTGTATATTATATTTGAAATAGGCTTGTTTCTTGGTGTCTTTTTTCAAAATTCTAATAGTCTTATGGTCTCTTTTAAGGACGACGTAGTGCAGTACTCCTGGAAAGTGTTCTACTGTTTGTCACTAGAGCGACCGAGGAGCCTGTTTTTGGGTTTTAAAATCCATCCTTCTATTACCTTCTATGAAATGGACACAACATTTTTACCTTTATATACTCCGGTGAGTTGTTCAACTTAAACCATAGAATTATCTAATGTCCACCTCCTCACTGATCACGGCCAACATCGTATGATCAGGCATGACGCAAGAATGTAGAAAAGAGAGTTACACGACAGTAAATCACAAATATTTTTTGTACATCACACAGGTAATGAAAAATAAATTTGTCGTTTATAGTATTAAAGGCAACAATAACACACGATTTTTGTAAACATAAAAAAGGGGGAAAAGGAGCAAGTGTAAGACATGTGATATGTTAATCACGACTCCTGATTTTACAAGTAATTTAACATCTAAAACATATTATACTAAATCTTTCGAGTCTCAGGCCTGTTCCACGGACAATCTCGTGTACGGAATCGAATGTACTTTGTGTGGACTACTTTATGTTGGTGAAACACGTCAAACTCTGCGTTAAAGAATGAATCAACACCGGTCTGATAATAAAGATCCTCAATATAGGGTTCTTTATAACCATTTTTATCAACTGGACCATGATCCTTCTTTATCTACGAAAGTACACATTATTGAGAAAATTTATCACCACACAAATAGCCCTGTACTAAGTTCTCCTTTCCGCAAAGATCGAGAAAATTTCTGGACAAGAGAGTTCCCATAGGGACGAATGTAGGACAGAAAGTCACAGGACAAAAAGTCACAGACAAATAGTCACGGACAAAAAGTCACAGGACAAAAAGTCACAATTCATTTTTTCTGATTATTTTCTTTGAATAAAAAATGCTTATTTTTACTAAATAATTTTTGCATTTTCCTTGAAATATTGTATATTAACCAATTTTGTAAGCAAAATTTATCAAAAAAATGTCAAAGATGATTAAATAATTAAATTATTGTTAAGAAAACAAAATGTTGAAGTGGATTGGCACTTAAATGGCTTCATGGTGCCAACAAATATGACCTTTGCATGATTAAAATTGAATAAATTTTTTTTTTCAAGTAAAATGATACATTTCATTGACTTTAATATGAAATTATGTATTAAAAAGTAAGTATTTTAAGATATTTCTCTTATATATTCAAACAATTTGTCAAAAAATTATTTGGGACTTTTTGTCCTATCAAATTTGTGACTTTATGTCCTGTGACTTTTTGTCCTATTAAATTTGTGACTTTCTGTCCGTTTTCCTTAGGGACTGCAATGCCATATGGTTGCAATGATAATATCAAAGGAGCACGAAATTTGTCAAGTCCTGCCAGCAGTCATGTTAATGAAATGAGTTTATTTAATACTAACTTACGACAACAACGTAGTCATGGGCAATAACATTACCATCGGCCTAATGTAAAAAAGTCTACCAAATCTAGATCACACTCAGGGAGCTTTGATGACCTCCTTTCACATCTTCATCATCCACAAGGGTTAAATTACATAAGAACTATTCTATTTTCACTGCCAGTTAATTTTCTAAAACGTTTGAGAGATTATGCACTTTACAAAGGAGTCACCGATACATTTTCTGCAATATACAGACTAGTCAGTATTATTTGTGATGTAGCTCTTTTCCGTCTTTTCAAACCAGTAAGATCGGAACCTTTATATGAGGAAAAGAGGAAATTCCTTTCTGTTGATTTTGCCAATAGAGGAATTGATGCTATCAATATCTGCAACGTTCTACATCACAAGGAGGTAACATTTAAAATTCCTATTTATTTTCAAAATCAATCTGTTCCTATTGTATCCTACAGTTACACCAAAACCATTGCACCTAAAATATTTCACTATAAACAAGCAATGCAGGACCTAGACTTAAAACAATACATACAAAATTAAATGTCAATTTGAGATTGTGGCTACCATAGTAAACATTTATATGACCCTAAGCAAAAAAAAAAAAATCGCCAAACATATGTATTTTATAGCTTCAGACCCATTACTGATGAATGGTGAAAGTGAAAATCGTCAATATCAAATTTGACCTCCATTTTGTTATCTTAAAATTTGAAAAGCTTAGATTGAATGGTTCATGAGTAAATGCAACAACGTGAATGGAAACGCCATTTCACAATCTTTCAAGAATCATAACTCCTGAACGGTAACCGTCAAAATCGTCATTATTAAACTTGACCTCCATTTTGTCATCAGTAACAACATATTCAAATTTGGGAAGCTTAGGTAGAACATTTCATGCGTAAATGCACGGACACGACTGGAAACTCTATTTTTCAATCTTTCAAGAACCATAACTCCTGAACGGTAAAAGTCAAAATCGCCATTATTGAACTTGACCTTCATTTAGTTGTTAGTAACAACATATTAAAATTGTAAAAGCTTTGGTTGAACGGTTCATGATTTAATGCACGGACAACATTTGATTTCCGCCCGCCCGCCGTACATCCCCAAATCAATAACCGACATTTTTGTCACAAAAATCCGGTTAAAAACACTTTAAACATTTCTACATCTTACAATATCCATTACATAAATAATGGTCATATAATTGTGTATTTTTTTAGTATAATAAAAACGAATCACTGTTCACATTTATTCAGAAGAAATTCTTCCGAGTATTCCTTATTTTGATTTGCTATTTGTTACCTCGATACAGGACGCTCTTTCTTTGTTTTTCGGGATTCGCGTTACATTTGAAATTTATCGTTAAAAATATTTGAGACCACATTTAGCCTTTAAACTTTCAATGAGTTTTATTTTTTGCATATATAAAACGTTTTTATTCCCTCTCAAAGTCCAACTGAAAATATGATTTCGGCGTTATGACGTCCATGTAATGCGTCAAAGAAAACATATAATAGCCTTTCAAGATGTAATAATTATTTTCGAGTGGGAACTTACTTTTGTAAAGCGTCACCGAAAAAAAATGAAATAGCCTTTCCAGACGTCATCATTATTTGGACTACAGCTGACTGTATTTGCTAGGACGCGAGTGGAAAACGTTTGTCCACTTGAAATTGATTTGGACACTGAAAAATCGCTAAAAGTGATATTTCTTATATTTGTTAATAAAATGATGTTATACTATTGAATCTACTTACGCTTGCACTCTATAACAACACTGTTGTAAAACTTTCCTCTAAACTTTGCGACTACCAAATCTCCACACTTGTACTCATTGGCTTCCTTTCTTGGTTTGGCAATAGTGGTTGTTCTTTGGGTGGAAAAACTTCTTTTCCCCGAATACCAAAACAGCAAACAATAGAAGCTCTCCATTTCAAATCGATAGTTTTCTTTTGCCAGCGTCTCAGAATCAAGATGGAATGAAGTAAAGACGGCGGACGTTTTAACCAATCAGAATTGATTTTAAGGTTTGACATTCGTTGTTAACGGCAACCAGACACTAAGGCATCGCCATCGAGAAGTTTCGGCACTTTCTTGAAAGACAATACGGTACCGTTTTGTATGGACTTTTCGAAAAGGATAAGGATATAAGGTAAAATATGATAATACATGTATATATATAAAAATACGCTATTTATTATAAAATGCCAAGTGGTCAACTTATCTTTTTGTCCTGATAACTTTTTTGCTCTCACTGGTGCTAACATTTTCGGTGGTGTCTATTTGTCTCGGTGCCGATGTGTTTGTATGTTTGCAAACTCTTGGCGCCATGGCTGCCAAACGGCCAACCAATTATATATGGATTTTTTGCATAATCCTTTGGCTCCTGTGCCTAAATCCACGAAATAATCGAGTAAACAAAGACACGATAGATTATAAGATAAGCAATCTCGGGAACCCTGTAACAATGAGACCGACTCGACTTATTTAGAAAGTCATGATAGAAAATGCAAGCACGGCAATATCGTATCGATTGGAAGATATATGTAAAGGATTCCTCAATTAAAAACTTGGTTTTGAATAAACATAAAGAATTGGAATAATCCAACATATCAGCTAAAAACAAATGGTAGAAAAAGTCAGAATATACGCGTACGTAACATTATAACTATAAATTCAGAAATAGGGCCAAACTACATAAATCCCCCCTTTTTAAGTACTAAAATAATGAAATGGACAATCAATGACAGCTTATAGTAGGGATTTAAGTTACTATACAAATCCTTGCTTACATTTTAATTTTATGTTTTTATATACATGATAAACTAACTGTTTGCAAAAGTATGAATTATTCGATATACTTAGGATTTTCTTATCTCATGCATATATTATCTCAGCCGTATTTGATACAACCGTTTTTTTTTTTGTTTTTTTTTTACTTCCAACATTTTTTGACATTTTCAAATGTAATGACGATGACAGATGTACCCATACTTTGACTATTTTATTTATTGTGGTTGTTTATTTAACGCATCAATGTAAATATAACGGAATTTGATGAGACTGTCATTAACGTGAGAGTGTTAGCGCTAGAGAACAAGGTATAATCCACCATTTTCTACATTTGTAAATGCCTGTACCAAGTCAGGAATATGACAGTTCTTGTCCATTTGTTTTTTATGCGTTTTGTTATTTAATTTTGCCATGTGATGATGGATTTTCCGAATTGATTTTCCTCTTAAGTTTAGTATTTTTGTGATTTTACTTTTTATACCAGATATGTAAAAATTACACATAATTATTTCTTTTTTATTATATCTTTCAGATTCACCTGAAGTTTCACCATCATGACCATCAGCACGAGGGCAGTACATAGCCAGAAATTAGTGGTGCTTTTGCTAATTAATATTCATAATATGTTAATGAGAATTGTACCACGTGATTATAGTTTGAACTAGACTGGCTTGATATCGTTAAAATCTTTAAAACACGGATAGTATATGTTGCCCGTCACAGAGTCCTTGTTTATAATCATTCTGATATTTCCGTAAAGTTGTCAGGCGGTCAAAATCAAAACAATGAACGCGAATTAAGTAAATTTTTCGTGTTCTCGTGAGTTTATTCTTCTTAAAATATTGGCATTTTAACTTTACGTGAGAACCTAGAGTCCAACGACTACACATACAAGGTTTTGACTTATTCTTTGGACATCCAAGTTTCAAGTTTCGCCCCCGGAAACTTGTTTTTCTTATGACCTTGTTAGCCAATTTTCAACACGAAGTTTGCAAATTGGACGTTTCAGCAATTTTAGCCTGTATTTTATACTGCAATGTTAAAAACCTCGCGCTTCGATTTTCAAAATAGCTCAGGAACCTTGATTTTTGCAACGACAGTCATTATGTTTCGTTTAAATAATGTGTATTGTTGTGTATATTTATTTTCTGCCCCCGGCAACCTGTCTATCACTTAAATTAAAGTTAAAAAGAATTTTTTTTCAAAAATCCCTATCATTTCAATATCATTTCCGTGACCCGTATCCGATTTTATTAGTATAATATTCAAATGAGCAAAGTGGCGTTGATTTTTGGATATGACATACCAGACAGACATATATATATATATGTACAAAATGTGGAAAATTACTGAACGTTATGAACAAACTGGAACATGGCTAAGTACCAGAGGTTTTCTGAAGGAAAAATTTAGATACCATGCAAACAGTACCAAAATACTAAAATAGAAGTTCAAAAATACACCCAAAATTTTACTTTTAACACTTAAAAGCTTTGGCTAATTAATAAATATATAACTTCTTAACTGTTCAACTTTCCAAAAATATATTTTTAGTCTAAATAAGTTTTTCCAATAACTTTTAATTTTAACCTTTAATAACTTTTGATACTAAAAAACCCACATAACATTTCTTAAAATTTCTACTAAAATATAAAATTACAACTTTATTGAGCCTTATATTAACTGTCTTTAACAACCACGGACTTCATCTGTTTCTTTTGGGTCCTCTTGACAGTGGGTCTAATGTATGGAGTAGTTCGGGCGTTAGGTCTTGTTATTTTGTTATTCAAGTTATTAGTTGTGTTGAAACAGTCCAGTAATAGTTATCAAAGGTACCAGGATTATAACCTCTGCTGCCTATTAATTATCCTTTCCTGTTGTCTAAATTGCAAAAATGAAATGTCCAAAGACAAGGTGGTAACTGATTTATTCAAATGCCCCTACTCTCGCAAAATAACTTGTTGGCTTTTATTTAAGTTAAACAGGGCCTGAATAAATGATTTTGGCTGGAATCATCATCTGTTTTTGGTTTGGTAGTTAAAATGGCATGTCTGACATTCAGGTTGCTATAATTACCAGGGGGATCCTGCCGTTACAACTGTGGCAAGATGCTTTCCATCACTTCCTCGTCTTTAGCCATAGCTACAGCCTCACTTTCAAGGACCTGCCTTGTAGGAGAGGCAATCTCTAATATGATGCCAAGTCAGCTGTACAAGTAGTAGTAATAGAGCTGTACAAGTAGTAGTAATAGTTGATTTAACTAGAAGGAGATGGTGTGTTTGAAGGTTGTCCCAGTGGCTCAGCTGTAAAAAAAATGTCTATCCTATATAAATTTTCGCTAAAATGGGCTATCGAAAATACAGGATTAATCCGGCTCTAATGTCGGCGCACAAATGTCCCCTAGTAGTTTTAATTTTTTCGCTCAAATGTCCTGCGCCTGTTTATTGGTCCAGTGTTCTTTTGTATTACTAAAACAGGTAATAAGTTGTTTTTGCATCTGTATGAATTCCGGTTTTTTTTACTTTTTTATGATAGAAATTAAAACAAATATAAGTAAATAATTTTTTTTAGTATTTTTTATAACACAAATTCAACTTTGGATTCAAGCAAGCGTAATGTAAGAAATAATACAACAGCCAGAAATCAAATCACACATAGTAGCATAAACATTAGACAATCACTGTATACAAGTCTATGAAAGGTGATCAATCTGTTCTACGTGTAGAAGGTGCGAGGCTGCATCACCAAACTCTACTGTTGTGACTTCCTGGTTGTAGTGTATAACCTCAAGTTCGTCTAATATGTTGTTGACTTCTACATACTTCTTTTTTGGGGCCACTCTTTTCCACCGGATCATGTTAAGGGCGTTGAAGGCTTCCTCATGTTTCAGAAGTTTAATTAGTTCAAAGATTTCTGGATGTGCATGCGTGACATGTTACTTCCCCTTGCTGTGCCATCCCTCTAGATGATCATTTGTTGTCCTAGGTCCATGTTGGTAGTGGTTCCAAAGGTGACTTCTGTTCAAACCAGTATGTTGTTACATAGAAATAAATCTAACTCCAATAAATTTATAATAAATTTTCTTTATTTTTAAGTATTTCTTTGATAAATAAGAAAAATATTACAAATAAACAAGGTATTATAACTAAACAGTATATCAAATATGTTATGCTTTGAAAAAAATACAGGTAAATTTTAGGTGAAAATTTAATTAATCTTGATTGGTATAAAAACAAATTATTTATCAAAACATCTATTTAACGCCATGGCGTTGTCAGTTTGTTTTAGAATTATGAGTTTGACTGTCCCTTTGGTATCTTTCGTCCCTCTTCTATTGTTATTTGCAAGTGGAAATAGAAGGGAAAAGTAAAATCACAAAATTACTGAACTCAGAGGGAAAGTCCATAATCACATGGCAAAAGTATTTTTAAAAGTGGAAATACGAGGAAGACACCATATATGGGAATCAAAAATATAAATATTTTCACTGCATACTAGTTTCACTACTGAAAATATTGGTGCTCTCAAGAGTTTCAACTGTATATGTTGAGCAAAGAAATGATTCAATGATTTGCTGATCGCAAGACCGGGAAGATCGATAATATTGAGTACAGTGACTGACTGCAGATTTAATTCTAGCAAATTAGATATTTTCAAAACTTTCTCAAGAGTTACCTTCATATCTGTCTTCTCAATACAGGTAAATGACCGTCCAGGCTTTGCTGCTGTTTTCGCACAGTGTTTTAAATCTTTTAATTCCTTTACTGTATCTCAGTCAAAACATAAATAGATAGCTCTAAAGATGTAGTTCAAGTTCTTAAAAGAGGGACGAAAGATACCAAAGGGACAGTCAAACTCATAAATCTAAAACAAACTGACAACTCCATGGCTAAAAATGAAAAAGACAAACAGAAAAACAATAGTACACACGACACAACATAGAAAACTAAAGAATAAACAACACGAACCCCACCAAAAACTAGGGGTGATCTCAGGTGCTCCGGAAGGGTAAGCAGATCCTGCTCCACATGTGGCACCCGTCGTGTTGCTTATGTGATTACAAATCCGGTAAATAGTCTAATTCGCAGGCACTTAAAAAAAATAAAAAAGAAATAAATGTAAAGTGTAATATTAAAATGTATATGCATTTTTTTTACTAAAGATCATCATTTAATGCCGTTTTTAAATAGACAAGCAGGCAGCTGCAAAGAAAGAAATTCAGCATTTAACATATGGGAAAATAATTGGTCAAGTGCCAATCTAGTTTTTAATTCATGTACATGGCTACTTAAGTTTATAGGTTTTTGTTGTTTTCATGAGTTATCTCCCCTGTTTTGTCAATTTGCAACAATTACCAACAGGCTTTTAACTAGAAGTAGGTTCCACTATTTTGCATAACCAATTTGAATAATTTTTTAAAAAAGCATACAAGTTGGACCCCAATGGGTCTTTAAACAGTAAGGATCGAAACACTTATAATTAGATTTTAATACTTGTAGTTATACATATCACCATATATATAGATTCGATTACTTCTTTTAACAAAAAAGAGTTGCATTTACACCCATCATAACAAAAATGTCCATGTGGTAGATTAGGGAGGGGTGCTGCTACCCCGTCATTAAAGAGGTCCTGCTGTGACCCTCCTTCATCAATACAACTAGTATTACTCTCTTGGCGGTCCCGTTAAAAAAAATCTTTTATAAAATAAAAATGTTTGTTGTTTCTTTTAAAGGGGCACTAGCTGTCAATTCACTGATTCTAATCAAATTGTCATATTTGATTTATAACAATGTAAAACATTTATTCGAACTATTAATAGTCTAAAAAAAACAATAAACAAAGCACATGCATGAAAATATGTAGCTTCGTTTCGTGTGTATTTGAGTATAGACGCCATTTAATTATTTATCGAGTTCTATTGTCATCTGAGATGACCATATAAGCGATGTAAACATAAATAAATCAACCAGACACGTGCTGTTGAATTATTCTAGGACTATTTAATTTCATATTACAGATAAACAATTAAAGTTTATCATCGTTTTTACCTGTATTATAATGTTTATTAGAGGATCGAATCAGTCAATCAAAAGATTTACCTTTGTTTCACTTGAAATGTTGACATTCTCTTCCTTTAAATAACATTACACATATAATTCACGTGTTATCCAGCTCAAGCTAAGGGGTTAAATTAAAGTTAATGTTTTAGCGTATTTTGACAAAATTGAACCTTATTGGCTACTAGAAAGGGCATATTATTTCACTATTTGTATTTCATTACTGATTGAGCCAAAAGAATTATTTTATTAGGTTTTTCATATATCTCGAAGCTAGTGCTCCTTTAATTGATTTGTTCTCATACAGTATTATTTCTCTGCTCTTTTGCGTGGTTACATTGAAAACTGTTTATCTAATTATTAGCAATGACTGTAATTAGGTCTCATATTTGTTCACAAATACATTCATTGCCATAAAAATATATTTATGACGTCAGGTTCGCCGAAATTTCGCGCCGTCTGCTTCAAATTGAAAAAAAAATGGATCTTACACTAAATATTTCATCTGTATATGATTAACTTGGACAGATTTGAGTCTGTAGCCCGAGTGAATGGCTTTGTAAAGACGAAAACCCTACTGTCAAAATAACCATGTGTATCATGGACAAGTTTTGGTCTATATAAATACAATTTTTCATCTGAACCTATGTTTGCATTCAAGTTTCTACCGATTGTCTGTTGTTTTGAAAGTCCTTTAAGGAATTTTTTTTCTTTTGTATCAGATAAACAACTTTATGCTGGTCAGAAAACTGCTCAACTGCTGGGCTCTCACCAAAAGTATCAAATGGGTCTTTAATTCCGCTACTTCTAATGATGGCCTGGTAAATAACCTTTCTTTACGACCGAAAACAAAGGAGTAGGTCCAGTAAGGGCAAATTTAAGTTCATCTGACGAAAGATTTTTGACACTTTTAAACACTAAGTGTCTATTTCAGTTGATTCAACTAGTTAATGGGAAAGATTGTTTACTGATTGAGTCATTAAAAATGCTCCAATTCAAGTTGAAATATGACAAATCTATCAAATGTGCCAAAAGATGTCACTTTTCAGATGTTTTTTGATGCATCCGTGTTCATCTTCAACCTTTATATAAAAGAGGGACGAAAGATACCAAAGGGACAGTCAAACTCATAAATCCAAAACAAACTGACAACGCCATGGCTAAAAATGAAAAAGACAAACAGAAAAACAATAGTACACATGACACAACATAAAAAACTAAAGAATAAACAACACGAACCCCACCAAAAACTAGGGGTGATCTCAGGTGCTCCGGAAGGGTAAGCAGATCCTGCTCCACATGTGGCACCCGTCGTTATATACTGTTATGTAGTATCATCAAATACAACTTACATTATATACTCTCTGCAACTTCATATAATTATATCTGGTTGATATGAGGGACACTTTTTTTTATAATTCTCCCTAATTTAAAGAAATCATTTTCAGCCAAATAGTTAAAAGTTTAAATTTATTTCATTTTTGACGTTAAATCCGATGCCTCGTGTAAAGAGAGTGCCACGTTCTTTGCACGTTAAAAACCCTTGCAACAACTCTTTGAGCGGTCTGTAGGTGGCCTGTTGCAAGGCAAAATTTCTGTCCCTATCCAATATACCCTCATTTTCCAGTGGCAGTCCAAATTTAAGAAATCAACAATCAATCAATTATATACAATAATATACAAAAGAGTGATTTAATTTACTGAAAATATGTAAATATTTCACTTAAACTCTAGTTGGTCAAATAGAATTAAATGTAACTGTCATGACATCTAAAATTTTTATCTGGAATTAATGACTGATTCAAGGTAACATCAAATACAACTATCAAAAAAGTTGTCAAATTTACAGTGAAATGAAGAAAAATGAATCAATAAACCGATTGCACGTTTGGTGTTTCATTATATACAATGTTATAAAAAAAAAGTGATATAATGTACTGAAAATATATAAATATTCACTTAAACTCGGTTGGTCCAAGATAACATTTAATGTAATTGTCATGACATCTAAGTTAATTTTTGGAATTAATGACCGATTTAAGGTAACATCAAATACAATTATCATAAATGTGGTCAAATTTACAGTGAAATGAAAAACAATAAACCGATGGTTGGTTTGGTGTTACATTTAAATAAGATAATCTATAAAATATGGCCAATTTCAGGTAAAACAATTATCCAAAAAAGTAATCTTAATTTACTGAAAATATGAAAATATCTCACTTAAACTCTAGTTGGTCCAAGATAACATTTAATGAAAATGTAAGAAAACTATCTGGAACAAATGACCGATTTAAGGTTCACAATTAACTTTTAAAAATTTGAAAGCCAAAGTTTAACAAGATGGTAAATGACAACGTCTCTCCCTCTATGTGAATGCGAATTAAAAAATATAAATTGTATACGAAAAACGGTCAAAAGCTATTTTAACAGGTAATTTTATTAAACAATTAACTTGTATAATCCAATTATGTACAATCCTCCCCGATTAGATCAAATTATCTGTAATAAAATTACAGATAATTTTATCAACAAAAATAAATTGCCAGATTCAATTTTATATGTGACTTTACTTGCAGTTTCAAGTTATATATGATTGCACCTACCAATTTAGCGTTAAACTTTTGAATAATTGTATTAAATGATACCTTCAATCGACCATATTTTATAGATATTTGTATAGAATGTTCACCAAATCTGCCGTATGTGTGTATTGTGTCCAAATTATGGCATCAATTAGACTGCTTAAAACATTTAATTGAAGTCTGACAATGTGTGTTAAGTGTTGCTTATTCTTTCTATGTTGTGTCATGTGCACTATTGTTTGTCTTTTACGTTTTTAGCCATAGCGTTGTCAGTTTATTTTCCCTTTAATATAAACCAAGTGATAAAAAAACAGGTTCCTTTATAAAACAGTCTTTCGAGCTGAGGACAGGGAACTCTAGGTTAGTTTTACTTGTATATATATGTGTGCGTGTTCAACTCAGTTATTTTATTGTTGTTGTTGTTTTGTTCATGTCACAAGTATAATGTTACTTATATGACAAATAAAGATCTAATATATTTTCGATTTATGATTTTGACTGTTCCTCCACTATTTTAGCCTTCTTCGGAAATTTGTTCAATGATAGAGAGGTTTTTAATTAACCATTTAAATAGCTGTAACTGAAAGTTGTTAGCTGTTGATGGTTCAGGTAAAGATGATAACTGAGCAGGGTTTGAAATTACGGTTGAAGGAGCTGACAATGGTGATGATGGATTGTCATGGTTACTTATTATTGCACTCAAATTGATATCTGCATCTACCTCCATTGGAAATACATTCTCAAGATTTGAAATTTTGTTTTCTTCTTCCATCAAATTTATCAATGTTTTCTGTAATTGCTGTATATCTATTTTTTTTCTAAATACTGAAAAACCTTACTGATCAATTACCCTCACCATTTATACTAATGGGCGACTTCAAAGCTCATAATCCATTATGGGGTAGCAAGACTCATAATGCCATAGGTAAGATCATTGAGGACTTTGTCTCTCAAGAAGGATTATGCATTTTTAATGATGGATCTAATACGTATCTTCATTCTGGAAACGGGTCTTGTTCTTCTATTGATATCACTATTTGCGATCCCTCTCTGCTTCTTGATTATTCATGGCGTATTCATGATGATTTATGTGGAAGTGATCACTTTCCAATAGTACGTGAACATATTTTTACTTCTGCCCAACAGAGAGTACCACGTTGGAAACTTGACAAAGCGGACTGGTCCTTGTTTAAGAATCTCTGTCAAGCGGAACTTCAGTGAAAGATGTTTAAAACTGCGCAAGATCCAATTTAAACTTTTAATACAGTTTTAACGTCAATTGCTGACAGAACTATTCCTAAGACCTCGGCAAATCCGAAACATCCCAGCAAACCATGGTTTGATGACGCTTGTGATCAAGCCATAGGTGACCGGGAATCTGGTGATTTACCATCAATCTGGAAGCTTGTAACCGTTGTGCCTATTACAAAACCAAGGAAAGATCATACGGATCCTATTATTTATCGAAGAATGATATTATGCCTATCTTGCATTGTTTCCGTCTGCTGTCTTCGAGCTGCAACAGTGTCCTCCTTCTTTCAACTTACTATCTAATTGTATACACAAAGACTCAAATGATTTATGTTCAAAGTGCTTTCCAATTATGTTATTATTGGTTTGTTTTTTTTAGCTCAATTAGAATTTTCATTCTATATTTACAAATGATACTTTCTGTTCTTTCCAGAGCATGTGTTTTGTGTTTACAGTGATGCAGCAATGGATCCCTAGCTGGTGAACAGAATTCCACAAATTTTCTTGTTTAATATTGCATCTGAAAAAAGTCAAGATACTTATTACCTTGAAAACAACAACTTGTGTTATTATATTATAATTAATTCATTAAATTGGCCTGACACTTTAAGTAAAATAGGACTACATTTTATTTAAACCAATGTTCGAATAGTTATCAAAGGTACCAGGAGTATAATTTAGTTCGCCAGACGCGCGTTTCGTCTATATAAGACTCATCATACTTCGAAGTATGAAGGTCCATAAATTGAAAAAAAGTTGAATTGTTTTTTCTGCTGTTGAAAGATTATTTTTTAACTTCATATGTGACACGTGCAACAATTGCTCGAATTAAGGAGGTTCGTGGGTATAAAAAAAATCTGATTTTTTTTTCATTTCAATAGTATTTATTACTTTATTTCTTGTTTCTCATATCTAGAAGGTCAGTTGAGACCTCAATACATACGGCAAGTTCAAAGGTTTTGGACGGAGACTGGGATACTTTCAAAATAATATTTAATAGCGGACTGTCAAAACGAAAAATTGATTGATGGGATAATTTGCTGTGTAGATCCTGAATAGCAAAGAGGCCTCCTGCCCCACTTGAAAGGTGTATTTCAGGATCATTTTTTTGTGGATTGGTATGAACTTTTACAAAGGGCTCATCACTGCATCAGTTTATTCTTAGCTCCTTATAATTTTCAAAACGTCTTTCAATATTGTGTTGAGTTTAAAAGGAATGATGCCGCTTTACTAGTTGTTTGTTGTTTGTAGAAATATTACATAATTCACAAGAGAGCATATGTTCCTCCACGTCAAAATGTATACAAGAGTAAAGTTAAGTAGCTGCCCTCCTTTCTTTCCCCAGGTCAACAACAAAAAATCTTGTACATGGTCTGATTACATTTTCTAATAACATTTTGATACTTTTACGTAATGTAATAATATTTATTATTGAACAATATATGTTACACTGTGGATATTGCAGTAATGCAGCTTTTTATTATTTTAAAACATATTTCAACATCGTACAAGAATCAGTACTCCGTATAGGCTGTATAATTCAAATACAGTTATGTTTTCCCATTACTATTTTGATGTAAATTCTTGTTTTATTTTAATCAACTTGTTTTCTAAGAAGCCGATTTGTCACGGGCTTGTTAGTTCTTTGTTTATTTAGTTTATTATTCTATATATATGCACCATTTCAAGACCCGCATACCTCAAACTAAAGGTCTCCACATTGGCCTGATCAAAGACATGAAAGTGAGTGAGCAATGTACACCAAGAGCGAGGGGTAGAGGAAGGGGACGTGACAACATCAGGAGTGCAAGAGGAAGGGCGCCCACATTCTGCTGTTTTATATAATATTTTTACCATTACGTAGTTGGCATTGTTATATGTGTACTTCTGTGAACTTAAGAGGTTATGATCTGTATCATCACTCTAACCATTTATGACAAAGATATTTACATGTACATGTTAATATCAACATTTTATGTTCTTTAGCTGCATATATAAGGTTGTTATAAATATAAATTGAATTACAAATTCCACAATTTACATGGTATTCATTAACACACATGTAGTTTCAGATTTTTTATCCATATATTTAAACCTTAAATTTTAGACTGATTATACATCATGTATACATAATAAATAATTATAATGTTACACATTAAAATAAGTCTTGATTGTCAATTTATATAATTGCAAATATAAATGCACATATAAAAATGCATCAAAAACATATTTTTCTTTAAGGAACAAAAAACATTTACAGTGCAGGAGTGCACCATAGAAAAGTTGGGAAGATTGATGGAGGAAAATAATGGAAAAAAGGTTTGGTTCTTAGATGAGGGGGATATATTATTTCAACAGATTGGTATGTACAGTAAGGAAAGACAGATAACACGAGAAGAAGCTGTGCTACTACAAAGTTACAATGGATCAGGCTGGAAGCATGAAACTGGTAAATATTTAATTACATTTTAATTTAAGTGAAAAACAAAACCAAGAAGATAACATCATATACCATGTATTAAACCTGAAGAACATATAGTATACTTTTTTACATACTTTTCCATTAAATAAAAATGTTTGATAATATTTCAGTGATAGTTAATAACAGCAAACAAAAATATAAAGTTTAAATTTTTTCATATATTTAAACCCTTTTGAAATCATATTCTTAAAATAGTAACAAAGATGACCTTAAGGTGAAATCACAATTCATCTTTGTGTAATATAAAATACAATACAATTTCATATTTAATAAATTGCAAATTTAATACATTAATATAAAAATATATTACGGATAACAAATGTGTCAAGTTTTGTGATCCCAAGCCATGACTGTCACATTGTATACCCTGTCTGAATCTTGAATAATATTTACAAATTGCCTACTTCATTTTCTTTAATATTATATCAATCAACTAAATCAAAATCAATCATATTATGTACTTTGTTTAACCTATTTTGTATTTACTTTACATTATGTTTGAAAATTATATTATAATTATTCTGCTCATTCTGGGCGCCGTGATTGGCAAATAAAATATTTGTTTGTTTGTTGTTTATAATATCTTTGTTATAATTATTTCAGTAACCAGTACCAGCTTCAGCTTAAGAAGAACCAGCCTTATTGTAGGTGGACTCACACAATCAAAAAAGGCCACAAAAATACTCCAAGAAGATAAAATAGACTCAGAATAGAAAAAGGTGAATTTCAACCAAATGCGAGGTGACTATGTTCAAGATAAATAAGCAATTCGTGCAACTATTAGATTTCTTGCAAAAGGAGACAACCAGTCAGAGGTGGGTGATATTAATGGTATATCAACGACATCTGCATCTAGGATAATACATAGAGTATGCTCTGCAATAAACTCGCTTTAAGCAATATCCAATTTCCTAGAGGCACAGACGTCCAGCTGTCGAAGAAGGTTTTTACAAGATTACCTTATTTCCGAATGTCATTTGGGCCATAGACGGCACACTGCTCTCCTTCGGGGTCTCTCTGATGATGATGAGCCGAACTATGTCTGTAGGAAAGGCTACCATGAAATTAATGTTCAAGCAGTAGTGGATCATACATTGAGGTAAATTATATTATAAGCCATAAAAATTGGAAAATATACAAAAGACCCTGATGAAGTAACACTTTTATTGCTTTTTTTTGTACTTGTACCCTGTATTTTGGAGAGGAAGACGACTTTAAAAGCCCTCCCAGTAGGAAGCGTAAATCTAGTGAATATACACGTACGCATGTTCAACAAGGAACGCAAACAAAGGTATGTTTTTAATCTGATGTTCTCTTGATCAAATAAATAAATCACCTGGCCTTGAAGTCATAAAACTTTCGAGTCAGTATTATGTACTCATACTCAAATCTCAACCAATCAAAATGTTGGATTTCATGTTTCGAGCATGATTTTTGTTCTCCAAGAACTGAGTTAAGTTTTATGACTTGAACCCCAGGTTCTTATGACCAATTTTCAACATGTGGAGCTCTATATATTTATTCATCCTGCAATTGGGTGTCCTACTATACATAAACAGCCCTAAAGATATCCCTTTGCTGTTGACAAGTGTTGAATCTGCGCGACATCAGTCGCATCCCAATGACGTATTGTTCGACATTATTCGTACTAACCATTACTTTTATACGTTCTGCTTGTTTTCAAACATTTCTTTAAGAATTAAACCAATTTTATGATAACAGAAAACATAAACAGCAGTATTCTATGACGACAATCATCAATTTTAAAACTTGAATGGGTACATGTGTAACAAAATCAACCATGTCAATTTCACCATGCATATTAAGTGAAGGTCAAGTTCAAATTCTTAAGTGTAATATGTTTATCTCCAGATATATTCATTTCAGATTTCCACACTCCCAACACCTGAGAAGACAAAACAAACAGATCCAGGCATTACAGATAAAAAATAGGTACCTTACAATTCGTAACAACAAACTTAAATTTAAAATAAGTGAAAAAGTGTTCGCACTGAAAAAAATGGACAAATTTGAAGAGGATCTTCATCATTTTCATAAATAATTTCATAATTTTCATCAATAATTTTAACCATGGATGACATAACAGAAGAATTGCCGCCCATTCCATCAGAATTAACAAATGAATTTGTTTACAATGCTTTTAACATTTTGAAAAAGAAAAATAGTTCTCCAATTGATAAACTAAGTAATTATTTGAGCAGATCATTAGGAACACTCTTTGAAAATGTAGCTTTAACAGCATTAAAAACCAAATTATACAGATGTAAAACGTAAAGCAGGAAAGAGGAGGAAGGTGTTTTTACAAAAACCCTTTGTTATACCTTTACATGTAGTAAGGACAACATCTGATTTTGCAGATCATTTAAAATCAAAAGTAGAAAAAAACTTAATCTGTGATTTGTCTCTTCAACTAAATGAAGCTAATGATGACAGGGTAAAAAAAACCTAAAGACTTGAATTTTATCTAAGATATCAAAATTTTTAAATTCATTTTGTTGTTGAAACAGTGCTGGCTTTTCCCACTCAATTAAGGTAGAGGCACAAGAAATTGTAAAACAACTTTCAACACGACGACACAAGCCAGTGAAAGGGATTTATCCAATGAAGAGATGTACCAAACGAAGGAGTTTCACCAAACAGACAACGTTATACTGTATATGATTTTTTCATAAAAAAATGGAACCTTTAGAATCACATTAGTTGAGAGGGAAGACCACAGGGAGAAGTAAATTGAGTTCTTTTTTTTTTTGGCACAACAACAATGAGTTGGCTTGGCTAAAATAGATAAGGTTTATACCGGAATAGTCCTAGTGTTTTTAGTGTTCCCAAGAGACAACCTGTTTTAACCAAATGTATAAATTTCCAACTTATTTCCGCCATTGATGCATTGCATAAACCAAGGACAATTGAAGATACCTTTATCTAAACAGAAAAACAATCAATGTGGATAAAGACATTTACCTTATTCAAGTAACAATCTGACAGGTTATTATTGTATCAACCTACCTTTTGTATTTATTGTGAACTTGTTCTCGTCCTGAATATATTTGCCACTGAACGTTATGCAACCAACACTTAATCAATCAATCGGATTTTTTCAAATACTGCAGCATAATGTTTGCAAGGCAAATGTGATCGTCGAAATTGCAAACAGGACCATGACAAAAAAAGAATTGTGTATATACAGGTTATGATGTATATTTCATAAAAAGTGCTATCTTTAGTCAAAAGAGTATTGCATGTACAAAGAAAGCTTTTATTTCATCCTAAGTGCATATGTCAGTACATAGTTCTTATTCTTAGGTCCTGTAGATTGGTTTGATAAGAGTGGCATCAACTGGCACATTTCTCTCTGCAGAGTAAGACCAATTGTTTACCGTCACTTGTGTCTATTTTTGAAAGTCCTGTTTTACAAGATGCAGCCATTACCTCTGAAGTTTTAATTGTAGTTTGGAGAGATATTGTGAAACAGAGGTCATCTGTAAAGAAGCTGCTCTACTTTTTCTGACATTGCAAAATGTTTCAAAAGCTGAACTACATTACTCATGCTGAAAAGAGATTTATCAGATAATTTGACAACTTAGCAGTTGAAAATTCTAAAACGTACTTTGTTTACCTCGAGATATATTAATTTTAGGTTTTTACACTCCAGTCCCTGAGAATACAAACCAAACAGATCCTGGCGTTAAAGGTAAAACGATTATGATGACTATGTTTATTTTTATTAATAGTAGTAGTTAAAGGTAAAACGATTATGAGGGCCCTCATGGGGTTTTTGATTATGTGATTACTTGGCCGTTTTTTTAATGATTATTTGATTATTAAGCCAAATATTTCATGATTATTTGATTACCTAGGACTGTATTTTTAGTTTATGATTATTTGATTACTAAAGATAAGCAAATATTTAATGATTATGTGATTATATTGGCAAAAAAATGGTGATTATGTGATTACTAGGACCCCCCCCCCCCCCATGAGGGGCCTCGATTATGATGACTGTTTATTTTTATTAATAGTAGTAGCATACCTATATGTTATAAAATGAGAAATCTATAACTATTATTCATATTTTTAACCATTTTATTGATTTAGTTTTGTCAAACAATGTACATTTTTACGAATTCATTATAAATTACGGTGCGCAAAAAAAAGTCAAAAACGACACCAGCAGACATCTTTAACTCAAAAACAACAACCATTAATACATTATGTCAGTTAAATTGTGATAGGTGAATGTCAACCAGCCTTTACACAACTATTTATGTTTGCATGTAATCCAGGGCGCATTTCTTTTATTTGAATCCGAAACATGTTTCCGAATCATTTTTATATTTCAACGTTTCTTTTAAGTGAAACAAAAGCATGATACCGAAACATGCGAAACATAAGTCATTATTATTAACACTATCACTATGAACAATTAACAGGTCATCTCAAACATGATTGTCATATCTCAAAAGAAACCTTCTAGTTTACTATGTATCTTATATTATTTCACTGTGTATTATCGGTACAGTGGATATAGTGTGGTGAAAAAATTTGTACTTGACACGTTAAGAAAATCTTTTGTTTAGTTTTATCTACATTACTCTTGTCTGTCCTTTTGTCTTTCTTTCTGTCACACTTGGATTTATAGATGTGCAATAATATAATCATTATAATATTTTAAAATTTCCATGGCAAGGACAGCACAAAAATGAAACAAAAAGTCCCTGTACAATTTATCAGTTTTTTTGGGTCACTTCAGATGATGATGGATATTTAGAGAGAGTTCATGGTCCAATTAATACCAGTAAGATACCACCAGTTTATTGATGGTCAAACACTTAAATCGTGGCCTCCAACGAAAGAGATGCTTACAGAGAACGGCTCTTAACATCCAATCTTAAGATACTGGATGACATCAACGATACATTCCTTGTTAAGGGTCAGTCAGGTAAAACACTTTGTTGCATTATTTGGTAAAGTTCCAGCAGGATGACATAGGCCTCCTATCATGTGACATCTTGGACTGGGAAAAATCACACCTACTATGCTAACACTTTTTAGCCATCTTCCAGAATTTTGATATATGGAGTTGTGATTGAAAGATAATATATCGAAGTACTCCATTTCTGAATCTAGATAGAGAATGTTGAAAACAGATAGTTTGTTGAAGAAACTGTTGATGCAGAACTGGCAGACCAAGAGGCTGACTTTCAACAACATAATATGAGCCGCGTCGGATAGAAATCGACCTTCAGAATAAAAAATCTCAACTTGATTTTTGTTCATATTAATTTTGCTGATAGTCATACAATTTGAATACAAAAAACCGTTTTACACTTACTTTCTACTTTTTTTTTTTAAAAGTTTCGTCATTTCAAAGTTTTGACGGATACATATATTTAACATCAGATCTCACGACAACGTCTTGAAATTAACGTTATCGTGCATCAATTTTATTCTGTATCGGTCCTTTTCTCGTAATAAAGAGAGACATGAAAACATACATTTTTATACAATATTTAAGGAGTAGGTCCGGTAAGGCCCCTTTTTGGCCCAAAAATATAACAGATTTACAAAATTGTTCAAATGTAAACTTTTAGTTATTTATTGGACAGTTGAATGCTTCTGCTACATACATATGGGCTGTTTTTGACAATACAATCAATGCACATATATCGGGTTGTAGCACCATTAAGTCATGCTAAATTACTGAAATCTTCACAATTGTATCATTTTAGTTAAATTTTAGACGGTTTCCGTGTAAAACGAAAGTGGCCGCATTCGTGTTCATCCTTAATATTGCAATGTAAGTTATATATAAAGGTTGTGGATGAACACGGATGCGGCCACTTTCATTTTTGACAAAAACAATCTGAAAAGTGACGTTTTTTGGCATATTTGAGAGATTTTTCATATTTGAGCTTCAATCGGATCGTTTTTAATGACTTTATCAGTTAAAATCTTTCACATAAACTAATTGAATCAAGTGAAATAGACACTTAAGTGTTTAAAAAAGTGGTCAAAATCTTTCGTCAGATGAAACTGAAATTTGAGGTCAAAATGAGTCCTTACCGGACCTACTCCTTTATAAGATTGTTACAATGAAGCAATACATGGTTCTCAGGTTTTCATTCAAACTTTAACCAGTATATGTAAAATGTTACTCCTTTGAAGAACTTGTCACGGAAATTAAACTGAACAAAAGGACCGACTTCATTGTACAAATAACGCCTTCTCTCCTCGGTCAGTCCTGCCGGCTGAATAACTTCATGAAGTGTCGTGAGCAACTCCGGTAGGTTTGCGCTTTCCTATAGGATGACCAGTCTTTTATCCGGTTGATCAAGAGTTTCTGTCGCAAATACGACTCCTACTTCGTCACCGGTAAGTGCTGTTTTAAACTTTTAAATTCGCTCCTCCCAATGTTATAAATATTTCTCCATGTGAACTCGCATATCTCAACTCCTTGAAAAGAATATAGGTATCGTTTTCGTTCTCTCTTTCCTCCTCTGAAAACCGAGCCTCGTTGGTATAGAATTTTTGTTTTCACAGTAGCTCATTTGCATATTGTAACTCATTTGCATATTATTTTTTCAGGCGGAAAACATGCCATTTTAGTTGAAGCAGTCAAGCAATGAAGACGTGTAAAGTTTGTCAAAACAAATACGACGATGATTATTATGAAAACCATGAACAGAACTGTACAAATATATTTCATCAGACAATTAGATGTCAGTGCTGCAATAAAACATTCAATGCGATTCCTGACATCTAGTGACAAAGCATTTCAACTGGACACGTTCCTGTTTCATTACTGATGGTAATCTTGAGCTTCCTTGATTTAGTCCTAGGCAATTGAAAATTTCCCTATCAACAGTATTAAAATCATCAGAGTAAATAATCAAAAGGGCTTTCCTATGTTGTTGTATTCATCTATAGACTTCTTCTCACTTGAGCTGTTTTAAATTGATTGCCAATAAACATGATGTGCGGGATGTATCACGTTCTCAGTCGCGTCTGGTCAGAAGGGGGACGTTAAATCCGATGCCTCGAGTAAAAAGAGTGCCACGCTCTTTGCACGTTAAGAACCCTTGAGGGGTCCGTAGGAGACCTGTTGCAAGGCAACATTTCTGTTCCTATCCAATATACATGATTTTTCAGTGGCAGTCCAAATTTCCTCGACCATCATCCCATATGGCCTCTTTTGTATCAACCTACCTATTGTACATATTGTGAACTTGTTCTCGTCCTGAATATGCATGAACATTTGCCACTGGACGTTAAGCAACCAACAATCAATCAATCAATCAATCAATCAATAACTCAATGCAACTTCTTACAGTATTTCCTTCCCCAATCAGTTCCTATGAATATTTTATAGTCCAAATTTAAGAGCAGATGTAACGTATCATTTATACTGTCCACAAATGAATAAAACCAAAATATTTACCTTCATCAATCTTTTGTTTTCGTACGTCTATAAAATGGTCCCGATTTGAAGTGTTGATGGAGGAGTTTTGTGCAATATGCTGGATAAGATGATGCTCCATTGAGAAAAGAAAATGGGAGTGATGTCTTTGCAGCTGATTATAGTCTTTCCGAAAAGGTTATTACACACACCTCGTCAGAGTGGATCATCATGTCAACAAAAGTGGCTTTTCCCTTCTCCAAAACCAAACCGACGTCTGTTTCCAATTATGTCCCAAAGATGGTTTTGTTTGTGAAAATGCTGTAAATGTAAAAATGAATTCAACTTTCTCTAAAATTATCATTAGCCAAAAACACAATAATCATGAAAAATTGATTCTTTTAAAAATGATATCTAACAATTTGGTTTTTGATATGGTATTAGGGTCCTTAACCATCTCTACGTCTTTGCTGTATTTTGCTAAACTTTTAGGAATATCTGTCCTCTATGGTCTTTAATTTTGTACTTGTTCGGCGTTTTTAACTTTTTTGCATTCGAGCGTCACTGATGAGTCTTTGGAAGACGAAACGCGCGTCTGGCGTATATACAAAATATAGTCCTGGTATCTATAATCAGTTTATTCAAGCATGATAAAAAATATTATAAATGCAAGAACTATATCTCTGCACAAAATCATCAGACCAGAACATAATTAGTGATTTTTTTTAAGTTTAAGCCCTTAACTTTGCACAAAGTCAGCTGAGTGAATAAAAATTCAAACTTGATTACTAATTTGTTTAAAAATAATATGTCTAATCAAAATCTTTAATCATCATGAAGAATAAGTGGGAAAAACAGATTGACGGATGGACAGGTTTATGTTGATCTTTTCTGTTACCTACATGTAAGTTTTAATATGAACACTTACATTGTCCTACTCTCAACTTCGGCCGAACTCCACGCTAAACGAGCACCTCTCTACAAAAAAAAATCCTGGTTAATTATTTTTATTTAAACTCACTACACTCATAGTTGCTTAATGTTTTTAATCTAACTAATATTATAGCATTAGTATTTCTGTAACATTCAAACAGTTTAAACTATTTAATTAGTTATCAAAGGTACCAGGATTATAATTTAGAACGCAAGACGCGCGTTTCGTCTACATAAGACTCATCAGTGACGCTCATGTCAAAATATTCAAGAAGCCAAACAAGTTCAAAGTTGAAGAGCATTTAGGATAAAATATTTCAAAAAGTTGTGCCAAATACGGCTTATGATCTATGCCTGGGATTAAGAAAATCCTTAATAATTTAAAGTTTTGTAACAGGAAATTTATTAAAATGACCACATTATTGAAATTAATGCCAACACTTGTACTGGGCTGGTGATACCATCGGGGACGAAACGTCCTTTTCAAAAAGCTTAAATTGACAAATCTTAAAATTGATTAGTAAATTACTTACTACCTATTTCTCCGTGTGGCAGACTTTGATTTTGGCAGTTAACTTGTTAATATTTCATAACAACTAGACTAGGCAAACTTAAATAGGCGTAAAACAAAAAGATTGAATTGAATAGTCAAGGGTTATCTTTAAAGCCTCTCTCTTCTATGGTATGGGTTATCTGAAAATGGAAGTTTGGACCATTGTCAATCAAGCGAAGATAATAAATTATTCAATATCCTATTCTTCAAGAAGCAATACCTACATCGTCGGCCGCAGATGCAACAGAAAGAAAGATGTGTACTGTAGTCGATACTTGAATCCGTCTATTAGTTAGTACATTTCACACATCACGTTTCTTTATATATTATTACTCGCCACATGTGCTTTATACTTTTATAATCTATACGTAAGTCACTGAATCATTTTAATTTTTGTTTTTTTCACATTTAGTCAATAATTCCCAATTCTGAAAATTTTGATGACTTTTTCATAATTGTATTTGTTGTAACCTTAAATCGGTCATTTCATTAAATAATATTTGAAGATGTTCTGATAGTTGTATCAGATGTTAATATAAAGCAACCACAGCTTCTTTTTTTTTATTATCATTACTTTTAGTTAATTTAAACTCTTTTTTTGATAATTGTATAAGGTGAAACCCTAAATCGATCATATTATATAGATATAGAATGTTCACCAAACCTGCCATAGGTGTATTAATAATTTTTCCACATTACATATTTACATGTATTTATATCTATATTTATGTATGCATCGCTTATATGGTCATCAAATGACTTTAAAGGTTAATTATGCTGTCCTGACAAAAATACTCTTCAAATGAAGCTACCTTTTTTTTTTGACCGTGCCCTGTTTTTTTTGTTTTTTTTAGATTTTTAGGGTTTTGATAAATGTTTTTTATTGTTATGAATCAGAGATGAGAATTTAATCTATTTCACAGGTTTCTTAGGAAATAAGCAACATCAACCTTTGACTCAGCACATTACTCCTCAGCTTTTGCATATGTGCAATGTTTTTTGACACATACGATGAATATTAATGCCTCCTTTAAAGCCACATAAAGGAGATAGTTATCAGCTATTCTGAAAAAAATATATAACATAAAATGTAAGAAAGTGTTAATTAGAACAAAGTTAGTATGATGTTTTTTTTGTGTATATGAAACGAACACTGCCACCCTGTTTTATACTATGTTCCCCATTCTGATAATAAGCAACATAGATAACATAAAAGCAGGATCCCAACCCTCCTTCTGGCATTGGTATAACAGTACATATTTCGACATAGTCTTTATTAAACATAACAAATATAAATATGGTCACTTGGTCTTCTCCCGACCGGCAGTAAAACGCTTGCCGAAGTGGGGCGTCCGTTTGGCTGTGCGTGTGTCCGTCGGTGGCCTGTTGCAAGGCAAAATTTCGGTCCCTATCCAATATACCCTCATTTTCCAGTGGCAGTCCAAATTTCCCAGACCATCATGGCCTCTATTCCAACAACTTACCTATTGTATAAATTGTTAACTTGTTCTCGTCCTGATTATGCATGAAATATTTGCCACTGGACGTTAAGCATCCAACAATCAATCTTCAATTCTACAATGGTCCAAACTTCCATTTTCAGATAACCATACCAATGCACTACTCGGTTTAAGCTAAAACGTTCAACCAGTGGAATTTAAATGGATCCGTGTATTTCCCTATGTCTATTTTCAAGGGAAATTTCAATTTGTCCATGATTACCAAGTTAATTGCATAATACATGTTTCGTCGGCTAATATAAAATCAAGCGTGGAAAATCTTCTAATCAAGATACAATAGAATATCGTGCCAAACCACAAACATAATGATGCATCAAGTCATTTGTCATTATAGACTAACACTTACAATTATTAGTAATTACGCAATATCTTTGGACCTTTAAATTGCAAATGTGTACTACATAGAACAGAACATAGGTCATGATAAATATGTTTTAAAAGTTTATTAGCTGTTAATATAATGTTTTGAATGCCATAAGGAAGTTACTTACATAAGAATCCTTCTAGGGTGACTAGGAAAACGAAAAATTATCCCAGTCGGCAGAAGCACGCTTGACGAAGTGGGGCGTCCGTTTTGGCTGTGCGGGATGTATCAGGTTCGCATTCACGTCCGGTCAAAATCGAGACGAATGCCTCGTGTAAAGAGAGTGTACTTATCTCGTAAAGAACACTTGCAACAACTCTTTGAGTGGTCCGTTGGTGGCCCGTCAGTCAAGTTGGAAATAAAAATTTGATATGTTTAAACAAGCAGTGGTGTAGGTAGTGGTTTTGATGTTCCTGTTAAAGACTGCATATGGCTTATTGACACGGTGGAAGGAGATAATTCGGTTGCATGGATGGTGTTGTTGATATCACAGTTTACAGGTTAAAGTTTGTATGGCTTGTAATGTCGAAGAAAATACATCATCTGTTCCTAAGACTTGATTGTGTTGGTTGTTTGGCAGTCTTTCTAGGTCTAGCAATGGGGGCCATGTTTCTTCATCTAATTCGAGACTGCTGGTTGTCCATATGATTGTTTTTGGAAAGTTTGCTATAGCTTGCTATTGCTACTTTCCATAGCCATCGGCCTCAAACTTATGGCGATAATCTGTCACCATAAGTGATTGAATTCTGATTCTTGGAAGGTTCTTTTAAAATTTTGAGTAACTTCTCATTTGACTAAAAAGATTACAGCTTTAATATAAAATAATTGAATGTTCACCGACGATTCAGATGAATTTAACTTCATTTTGAAAATGAGTATCTCAAACACTACTTCGCGGATCTGCCATACGCTGAAGAGAAAATCACAAGAAATCTACGCCATCATTGCGTCAGTTTCATTCATGAAAATTATTGACTATTTAAAATTATAATAATATTAAAGTATTTAACTTTATTGACCTGGGCATTTAGGGAGGGGGTAATAAAATGTTAAAATGCTAGGCGGGGTGCTGCCGAATTTTTTTTTAAGGTTGGACTTAGTTTTTGTGGGGGATGGAGGTAGAAAGAGGTCCTGTACTGTAGTGTTTTGAAATGAAATATTACAGACCTGCAAACTTAAGCTCAACTGTTTTTCAAATCATGCAAATTTTAGGTAATAATCTTTATTTCAAAAAATATCTGAATAAGACTGCAGATACTGTCAGAATGCAGGAAATTGCATCTAATTTTTCATTTTTTTTTATTTTTTTTGGGGGGGGGGGGGGGCAGGCCCCCAAACCCCCCTAGATGCGAGAGTGTTACTGAAAACATGGCAAAACTACTGAAAATTCTACTGAGAGACATCATGGTGGGTAAACAGGTCTGTTTAAGAGAGACAGCAGACAACAAACACGGCTTCCTTCGCCTCATGTTTAGACTTAAAAAAATAAGATTCTATTTTCCTTTTTAATGAATTATAGATTTTTTTTCTATGAATTGTGAATGTTTAGCATTTACAGCAGCATTTCTAAAACAAAACATACAACTTGAATTCCTTATGGTATTGTATGCCCTAAATTTTGTCAAGTTTACAATTTTCATTGTATGTACTTGTGACAAAATGTTTGAAATGTTTAAAAGATATGAACCTTTCAATATTTGGAAATATTCTTACAGTTTAACGTAATTCCTATTCGCAGAAATCAAACAAATTTTCTCAAATCTAGACAAGCATGTTAATGAGTATATCACCGATGTAGCTTTGTTCGTGTACCATCTTGATTTTATAACATGCATATGATGTTCTTGAAGAGAATTCTGTATTGGTGTTGGGTCATTTATCAGTTATTGCATCCAATTTTTTTTTAGATACTGTTGATCCCATTAAATAACAAAATCCAAACATCACTAATGTTCATCTCTATTCAGACAACGCTGGATGCTACAAAGATACTGATACCATAAATGCTCTGCATCAATCTGGCATGATAGCAACATATGACTTTTGTGAAGCACAAGATGGAAATGAACCATGTTATCGAACTGCATCAAAAGTCAAGTGTGCTGTGAAAAGAAATGATGTCTTGCATGCTGTACAGCTGAAGAAGGTTTTTGACGTAATGAATTTTAAACGTGATTCTTTTTGTTATCTATTAATCGTGTGTTTCTTTGTCTAATATGTTCTCCTATTTATTTGTATTGTAGTCCTGTAATATTATGTTGTCATTTCAATGTTGTATTTAACTTGGCCATTAAAGTGCGAGGTTTGACATGCCACAAAACCAGGTTCAACCCACCACTTTTATTCCCCTTTAAAAAATGTTCTGTACCATGTCAGGAAGATGGCCATTGTTATATTATTGTTCGTTTCTGTGTTCGTTGCATTTTAATTATGTGTCGTTTGTTTTCTCTTTTTTTGAGATATTAAGATAAGACGTGGCACGGTACTTTTTTTTTTTTTTATCCCAAATTCATTTATTTGGTTTAGATTTTATATGTGTTATTCTCGTGGGATTTTGTCTGATGCTTGGTCCGTTTCTGTGTTGTGTCATTGTTCTCCTCTTATATTTAATGCGTTTCCCTCTGTTTTAGTTTGTTTACCCGATTTTGTTTTTTTGTCCATGGATTTATGAGTTTGGAACAGCGGTATACTACTGTTGCCTTTATTTATATATAATTGTAGTAAAATGTATGTTATATTTTTCTGAAATCCTATCAATTAAGTATTATGAATATCTTCTCATAACTGTAAATGCCTTGTTGCAATGCATTTCCACATTATTTCTGTCAATTGACCGAATTGACTTCTCTGCTTTACACATTTTGTATTTCTATAAGGAATACGTAGCACAGACCAGTGTTAGGTCAAACATTTTTCATAAATCTCCACATTATCCTCAAATGCCGGGAACAGAATCTTTTCCTACAATTCTTCATTCTGTCTCTTGTAAAAATTTAATAATGGTTAAATGGAAAATCGGTAACACGTAAGCTGTTTCAAAAAGAAAGAAAAAGTTGATTTAAAGTTTCAGATCTATTCACCGACATATAATCATTTTCTGTCTTGACTATGCGATCACGTTCAAGTTATGACGAAACTATTACAATGATGGAAAATCTTTACTTCAGTAACGGAAGATACTTTAGGGGAAGATGTTTATCAGTGGTTACAAACCTCGGTAATAGCCATGGGGAAGAAATACCAAACTTTGTTTGTTTCGTTTCTTTCAGTACGGAGTAGGATGTTCTACACAGAAGTCCATGATCTATCTATTAACCAGGAAGAAGTTATGTCTGTAAGAATCAAGAACGATTTGTTGTCTGAACCTGCATGTTTTTCAGTGAAAAGTTAATCAATCAATTAATCAATAGATATCCACTAAATTGAAGTGCTAGTTTGGAAGAGGGGACTTGACAATTTTTGGTGTTGACATGAAAATCAATTATATGGTCATGTTTATAAATGAGACAATAAAAACAGTAAAAATGAAAAGCACTATAACTATAAAAAGTAAAAGCTATGTGGTGATAAACATTAATGAAATAATAATAAAAAAACACCAGTTATAAATAGCATGTAAGCTATGTAGTGTTACACATCAAGATATAAGATATAAGATTTTATTGATATAAAAATCCAAAATCTCAATGAGACATTAAAGCAGTGAAAATGAAAAACTCTATGACTTAATTAAAAGTATGTTCTTACTACAAGTGGACCGATCTTTGCTAGTACGCATAAATTATTCTTTAGCAAGACCTAACAAATACTAATTTTAAGTCTTTTAATTGACACCAAGAAGCTTAATATTTGTTAAAATTTGCCAACAGGAATACCTTTGACAAGCAAACGTTCATAAATGAAATCAAATCAATAAACGAGGGGAGCAATGTCAACTGGTCTATGATGGCAAGAAAGTACAATATCATGAACAAAGAAAATACATTTCCAAAAAATGAAGGACAAATTGCAATGAACTTTTCAAAAGACAAAGACAATCAGTCAATGGGATCAATGTTCACAATTTCAACATACTAAGCAAAATCAGTAGTAGAGACTACTTGAGAAGAGTTCGGAGAGCTAAATCTTGATTGTTGATGTCCCGAATTCCTTTAGCAACCCAAAGACCATCAAAACAATCAAAAGGCATTAAAAATATTAGAATACATGAAACACCTAAAATGTTCAAATTCAGCACAATTAACAAGGAAGGCCAATTAACAGAATTGAACAAACAAATATATGGTAGAAAAATACCTCTCCAGGACATAATTCAGGCTGAAAATAAAAGACTTGACAATGCTGGGGAGTTTCGTATAATATCTGATGAAGAATACAACAGCATGACTCTCCTTAATCTTCAAAATAGACTAACAACATTGGACATCAACGCAGAACATGACATAGAAACACTAAAAAAAACTGGTATGACCCCTTTGTTGTAAATATTTCAGAAAAAGTAGACCGAATACAGGGAGTCTCTATAAATTATAGTAGTAGTATAATCGTAATTTACATGTGGATATTACATTTAATGCCAATAGAGGAATCTTCATTACGATTTTCATGTGGAGCATTTCTTGATTTTTTTTTTTAATTATAGGCGTATAGATACAGCATGTACAATTTGCATTTCAATATAAAGGATGAAACACGAATGCGGCCACTTCCGTTTTACACGAAAACCGTCTAAAATTTAACTAAAAGGCTAGAATTGTGAAGATTTCAGCTATTTAGCATGACTTAATGGTGTTAGTACCCGATATATGTGCATTGTATTGTCAAAACAGCACAGCATTCCTTTGTCCAATAAATAACTAAAAGTTTACATTTTTATAATTTTGTAAAACTGCTATATTTTGGGGCCAAAAAGGGTCTTAATGGACCTACTCCTTTATCATTATTCTGCAGAACAGGTATTACATTCTTTGCAATTTGACAAGTATTTATACTAAATATTATCAATTGTAATTGATTTATTGTTTTATATTTTACTTATATGATTTTTTTTTATTTAAAGGTAAAGGTATTTTGTGTGGTCATTATTTTAAAACAAAATACAACATAATAAACTGTTTTATATACTTTGATATTTAGAATTTCTTCGACTTTGGAGAATTTCTGCATTCCTTTTATTATATTGTACTGAAAAGCTTTAATAATTATTTTTTTTTTAATATGCTATAGTCAAATCAAATGACCACTATGGTAGTATTCCTATTTAACACAGCTAATGGATTTGTTTCACAGATTTTGATTTCTAAGATCTTGTGGAATTGTCCCCTGGAGAAAAGACAGAAATATAGAGACTGTTAATCTCTATTTATCACAGTACGATGGAAGAAGAACTGAATGGAAATGAGGGTGTGTATATGTATGTATACATATGTTTGAATATATATTTGATCTTTTATGTTTGGGTACAGCACATTTAAAAAGAGTGTAAGTTGTAACAGATAGCATGACCAATCAATTCAATCATCACTGATAAAGTTTCTTTTTCTGCCAGGCATCTAAATTATATGTTACCATCTTTATCTGAAGACCATTTCAACCACTTTATTTGAAAAAAATAAGTGAAAACACTATTTATCAGTAATAACTTTAAAATACTATTGTCTTCTACTGAAATTTGACCTGGGAATATAAGATATGTCGGTAAAATCACATGCACTAAAAACAACTAGAGGCTCTAAAGAGCCTGTGTCGCTCACCTTGGTCTATGTGTATATTAAACAAAGGACGCAGATGGATTCATGACAACTTTGTGTTTTGATGATGGTAATGTGTTTGTACATCTTACTTTGCTGAACATTCTTGCTGCTAACAATTATCTTTTTCTATAGTGAACTTGGCCCAGTAGTTTCAGTGGAAAATGTTAGTAAAAATTTACAAATTTTATGAAAATTTTTAAAAATTTTCTATAAAGGACAATTTCTCCTTAGGGGGTCAATTGACCATTTTGGTCATGTTGACTTATTTTAAGGTTTCACTTTGCTGTACGTTATTGCTGTTTACAGTTTATCTCCATCTATATATAATAGTATTCAAAATAATAACCAAAACGGCAAAATCTCCTTAAAATTACCAATTCATGGGCAGCAACCTATCAACAGGTTGTCCTATCAATCTGAAAATAGATAGATCTTGACCAGATAAACTATTTCCCTCAGCCAAATTTGCTCTAAATGCTTTGGTTTTTGAGTTATAAGCCAAAAACTGCATTTTACACTTATGTTCTATTTTTAGCCGTGGTGGCCATCTTGGTTGGATTGCCGGATCATCGGACTCATTTTTTAAACTAGATACCCCAAAGATGATTGTGGCCAAGTTTTGATTTATTTGGCCCAGTAGTTTCAGAGAAGAAGATTATTGTAAAAGATCACTAAGATTTACGAAAAATGGTTAAAAATTAACTATAAAGGGCAATAACTCCTAAAGGGGTCATGGTCATGTTGACTTATTTGTAAATCTTACTTTGCTGAACATTATTGCTGTTTACAGTTTATCTCTATCTATTATAATATTCAAGATAATAAGCAAAAACAGCAAAATTTCCAATTCAGGGGCAGCAACCCAACAATGGGTTGTCCGAATCATCTGAAAATTTATGGGCAGATAGATCTTGACCTGATAAACAATTAAACTCCATGTCAGATTTGCTCTAAATGCTTTGGTTTTTTAGTTATAAGCCAAAAACTGTGTTTACCCCTATGTTCTATTTTTAGCCATGGCGGCCATCTTGGATGGTTAGTCTGGTCACCGGACACATTTTGTAAACTAGATACCCCAATGATGATTGTGGCCAAGTTTGGTTTAATTTGGCCTAGTAGTTTCAGAGGAGAAGATTTTTGTAAAAGCTAACGACGGACGCCAAGTGATGAGAAAAGCTCACCTGGCCCAAAGGTTGAAACAAATACTTTCAATAATTGATCATTAACAGGTAAAGAACAGACTGTCACAGCATTTTAATTCATATTGTTCAAAAAGTTAACATTAATGACAAATATTCAGTTTGAATGTAGATAATTGTATGAGATAAAAAAGAATAAAATTTATTTGAAAGCAAATAAGACAGTATCCATCTAAGACATATTGTATTTGTAAGCTGTTGAGCACTTGGAAGAATTAACTTCTGATTGTATGATAAATAACAATTTTGACATGGATTTCTTAATTAAACACGAAAACATGTTTAAAAGTGTTTTATCTTTATTTTTTTACGCCATATTGAAGCATTCTAATTACATCAACCTGAGCAGCGTACTCACTTAAATGGCAAATTTGAATATTCCTTTTTAACTTGCCAAATTGAAACTTGCTATATATTTATAAGGCATATGAAATATTTTCATATGATTTTGTTGTGACATCTTCTAAAATACCCATTATAAAAATTTAATATGTTGCTTTTTGTAGAAACCTTTCTGGGCATGCCTGAGAAACAAGTTTTCCACCAAGCTGTTTGTAAGGGAAACAGACGATGAGTTGAAGGTAAACTAAGTAAGTAAGTTAGCAAGTAAGAAAACTATTTGTTTAATAGTGACATGTGTTTTTTACAATATATTACATATTACAGTAAACTATAAATTTAGTAATTAGAATACAGAAATTTGGGTCAGTAAGTCACTTTTAACATTAATGTCTATATCAAACAAAATAAATAAATTTTCACGTAAAATTTTTCTCTTACTGAAAGTTTGTAGTTAAGGTATTCAATAGTTTTCTTGGATATATGTTTTCTTTTGATGGTAAAGTACATACATGTCTTTTTTAGAGAGATGTTGAAGATGTTAATTGTTGTTCAATTTTACTATCACAATTTGATTTAAATTATAATATCCGCCAATGTCTCTAGCTTAAAAATGTATCTTCTTTAGTTTTTCAACCATTACTATTTTTAAGCTTCAAGCCAGAGTTTGTTTTGATAAACTAAAAAATATATGAATTTGGAATAATAGGGGATATTTATTGTGTTAAACTACGTGTACAATTTAATTTCTTGTAACCAGTTTAATAAAAGATACAAGCTTTAAAATGTAATGTTATTTTTTTCTTCAGAAAGATACTACAGTACAAAAGGAGTTATGATGTGAAACGAGATTCTGACTTGGTCCTGAAATCTTGTTTCTCATTTGCATATAGGAAATTTGTAGATTTCATGAACGAAGTCAAGATCAAGGTAAAATAATTAGGCACAATAATTTTTAAGAATATTTGTTAAAAAATCTTATCAAGAAATGAAGCAAATTCTATGAAACTTACACACAAGACTTATTTATATGACGACAAAACTCAAGTACAAATTTGGGTAGGGTCACTTTTATGTTCTTCATTTATGTCACTTTATAACTTTATATGATATGCAAGCTGGGCCAATATCTATAGCTGTATCCAACCGACACATTCGCCATTCTATTTAAATCATGTTGTTTTTTTAAATTGCTCTCTGAAATCTTGTTATGGAGCATAATACAATGTATAACTATTAACAGCTACTCAGTGAAACAGGAGAAAATCCCGGAAAAATGGACCTTCCCAGGTTGGCAAGACACCTATTTGGGCGTTTCAAGCCAAACCTGGAAAGAGATACAATTCTGCTAACAGCTCATCTAGTAAGTTAATGTATATAAACAAAAACATTAAGCATAAATTAACTTGAAGTCATATGAAATTTCAAATTAAAAAAAAATTGTATTTTAAGGGTTCGGTGGAACCCAGAGACTCGCCTACTTTTGTTGTAAATCCATAAAATCGAATAGTTTATGAATATAACAAATGCTTTAAAAACTCTTACTGCAGACTGTATGTAATGTTAACTGGAAGAAAAAACTAAATTTATTTATAAGCAAATTACAGAATAAAAGGTACAAAATGTTAACAATAATTTCTTTTAGATATAATCTTTAACACATAAAAAATATTTTGTCGATTTTTGCTACAAATCAAGGATAGTTTAAGAAAGATTGTTTGACAAACTATTTAACCACAGAGTTATTGTACATTAACTCACTATTAAATTTAAATAAGGAAAAACATGATTTTATCTTTGCAATTTTTTTTCCCCGGATACTGTCTTATGATCATCAACCAGCTCCTGTCTAAGTTTTGTAGAAATCCAGAAGAGATGAAGAAAATTATCAAAATTTTAAAAAATTTAACCCCATAGTGAATATTTGTGGACCCTGGTGCCACCACTGATGAAATGAAGGATCACTCTGTCTTGCTTTTTCAACGGAAACATAAGGCTTGACAAAATTATGCAAATGTTTTTGTTTATAACAAAATGAATAGTTATAATTGTATAAAACTTGCGTATAGAAATAGGAAGATGTGGTATGAGTGCCAATGCAACAACTCCTCCAAAGTAACAATTTATAAAAGTAAACAATCATAGGTCAAGGTACGGCCTAAATATGTAGTACTGGAAATTTACTTTTAATATTTAGTACTATTTCTTAACTTTAAATGTTTTGTAATATTTAGGTAATTGTATTTTACAGTACTTGATTTGTACTAAATATTTTGGTAAATTAATAATAATATATTCCATGTTTGAAAATTATAATTTTAAGAGATCTAAAATAGAAAAACTTTCAAAATGCTGAAAATGTAACGGTAGTAATCACATATCTGTAGTACCTAAATTTCAAATACTAATTAAGTACTGTATAAGTCATCATGGATATCAAAAGAGTTGGTAAAAAATTTTACAACACTTTGTTAAAAGTTTGACTTTAATATGTGTTTTTTGTTTTGTGAGATGTTTCGCACATAAAAGAAAGTTGCTAAGGAAAGTTCCCACTGAGCAGAAAAAATCTCTTGGTTGCAAGTTTTGTAAAGAATTTAAAGACTATAAAACTCGTTATACTAGCAAAAAAGAACCCCAAAAACCTCACCCTCAAAGACCGGGAAGAGAAAAGGATTGTGAGATCCCCAGCCATATTGACATAGGTAAGATTACAAAATGGATATTTTATGGGACCCCGGTCCAATATGAAAATTACACAAAACTTTTATTTGAATTATTCCTACAAAAGTTTTATATTACAATAGTCATTTTGCCAATTCACATAATTGACCCTGTAGTAGAAATTATCTTTTTAAGTTGTCTCACTTAGGAGGGACAATAATTTTCATTGACAATGGAGAAAGAGCAAATTTGCCTGTGCTTAATGTGAGTATCTAAAAGCTTTTGAAGTATTTAAATTACATTTATTTGTTGTTTAGCTACAAATGTAAATACTTACAACATCAGAAATTATTTTTCATGATAGATTAGTTAAACCGCCGATTCATCATTTTTAGTTTCATTTTACTTTGCATAGAACCTGAGTCCAAGATTGACAAAGGGAATTAATTTGTTTAAAAAGTGTGAAAAAAACAGAATGAAATCGGTAATTGACCAATGGACTATTCAGAACATGATAATTATTTTTCTCACAAAGGTGGATTAATATGAAACACATTGAAATGAGAGAAAAGGTAATATAAACATTATCTTTTATCCAATTAATATTTTGTCAATACATTAAAATTTAAATAGTCTTAGATCCAAAAATAGTTCATTCCCCCAGAACTACTTTCTATTGAACAACTTGTATTTCATTTGTTATACAATCCATTATTCTACTACATAACTGTTTTAAAAAGTGACAAACCTAGTATTTGCGCAAAATTTTATGTTAACTTTGAAACTGCTATTGCTGAATCTTTTCATCTGTCACCAACTGAAACTGCAGAAAGCAGGAAAAACACAATGGAACAAACACTCAACATGTCCATGCAATCGATCAACAGTGCATTAACTGACAATGACAATGATGTTAGGCAGTTTTTAACATTACGGAAATCTTATAAAAGCCATGACCGCGAGAGGATGATATTTTTTTCAACCAAAGAAGAGGCAAGAAAGATCACCCAAAAAAACACTAGAGCAAGAAAATCTAAGAAAACTCAAACCCAAAAAAACATCAAGAAAATTTTAACAAATACAAATTTGAGAGAGGTAATTTTATTGAGGAATTATCAACAATTGAAGAGGGTCAAACTATAAATTGGACAAGCATGGCAAGAAAACACAACTTTTAGAAACTAAAACAGATATGCTGAAGAGCAAGGTATAATGAAAGCAATTTTTACAGACTCCTTTATTCTTTGAATAGTTACTGAATATAAATTTTTGATAGATCCATTGATTGCTTTAAACTCTTTATTTAAAAGTTTTCTATTTAAAGTAAATTTGTAATCAAGCAATCCACAACTCCTGAATCGCAAAAACAGTAAATAATATTTTTGTAAAACATTTCTAAGAATAAATGTTGTGCTTTAAGTTATCAATTTGATTTAAAAAAAAAAATCAGAACCATAATGTAGCATTTGTACAGATGCTAAACTTGCACTATCATATTCTATGTTAAGTAAATTCATCAAAAATCTAATATGGCATCCCTTTTGATAATGTTAAAATGAATTTTGATGGTCTGAAACAGTTGCTTTCAATCAACCTTTATTTTTTAGAATTAGGAATAGATATTTACAAATTTACCAAACAAAGTCGAGTCAGTGGAAGGGACTAATTGCGCCGTGTTCGTCGTTCAAAAAAAGGTTGCTGAAGACAAACATTTCTATCAATACACCAAGCCCAGCAAAAATACTGAGAGGTATAGTTAAGGAAAAGGTAGAGTCAGGCGAAATAAACATTGGAAAAAAGATAGCTCCAAAAACCTTCATAACAACAACGATAAATATGGAAGGAAACCTTATTGAAAAACAAACAGTCTATGGTAGAAAAATTCCATTAAAAGAAATATTCAGCCACTCACAACTAATAAATAAATCATGCATCTAAGACTAAATAATCAATCTGTACACTTCCAACATCCAATGGATTTAGTGTAAAGACGTCATAAACAGCTAGAAAAAAACATAACTTTGTGGAATGCCAAGTTACAGGTATCAACAGATTGTAGATCCATAAATACGTATATAAGATACTAGCTGTATGTGATAGTATGTTATCCGAACGTGGCCTGTTGCAAGGCAAAATTTCTGTCCCTTTCCAATATACTCTCATTTTCCAGTGGCAGTCCAAATTTCCCCGACCATCATCCCAGACGGCCTTTATTATTTCAAGACTTACCTATGGTATTTATTGTAAACTTTCTGTTCGTATCCAATATACTCTCATTTTCCAGTGGCAGTCCAAATTGCCCCGACTTTGATTCCAGATGACCTCTATTGTACCAACCTACCTATTTATTGTGAACTTGTGCTCGTCCTGAACATGCATGAAATATTTGCCACTGGACGTTAAGCAACCAACAATCAATTAATCACTATCAAAATGTACTGTCCCAAATGTGAATAAAAGGATTTGTTGTATGCCAACTGTATTGGTTCAAATGTGTGTATGATGGAAACACTCCTTACAAGCTGGTCATAAGGGAATTTATAATGGACAGTTGAAATGTCGTATCACTACACTAAATATGTCACCTCTGCCACACGTTGTGTTGAATTTGTCTCCAAACCGATTTACCACACTCTAGATTACATAAAATCTTGTTCATAAAGATGGCCGACTACAAATCGCACCTTCGTGTACTAAGTTTTAATTTAAAAGAAAAGCAGATAGAAATATTAGATATTTTACAGCAAGGGAAGACAGAATTCGCGAAATAAGTGGAATTTTACCCACTGGTTATGGAAAAAGTTTTGTTTTTAAAATTGCACTACTTATGCTTATCCATAATATAAATCATGATATCATACGATTAAGAGAGTAAAGGTTGTTGTAGACCAAGAGGCATAAACGTAAGCTAACTAGAATAGTTCGGGAAGATCTTCTTTGGCTCAACTTGCGATCGTATCACACCTTCTTTTTTATATAATACATTGTATATATAATCGGTACAAATACGTGAACATGATGTTAAACAGACATTTCATATCAACAAGATTAAATATTCTTATTATGTTGTAGAAAAGACGTTGACCATTAGGCTGGGCTGAATTTTGGTGTGAGACAGGACTCGACCAAGAGGGACTTGCAAAAACTTTCATCTCTAAATATATTGGTATGAGTGTATTGTGCATATTGTTATTACTCAAAGCAATTCTTATTCATATTTCGCCTTCGGTCTCAAGTAATGAATTAGCTTAACTTCTCTGTGAGGGATGAAGTTAACATGTAATATCTCTGTTTAAAGAAACGAACTATAGCCATCTGACTATAGATAGCCAGTGACCTTGACCCTAGTATATAAGCACCTGTTCCATAATAACTCGTCATTTATTTTTCTAGAGGGGTGAAGTAACCAGTTACTTCACAGTTATTTTTCTTAATAGTTTATAGTTTTTTGGTTGGTAAGTTATTTTTTCCAAGTTTCTTAAATCACATTGTCTTGAGAATTAAAGAATTTCTTGTCTACGAGGTACGACAAGTGTTGATATTAATTAGAAATAAAGAATTTCTTGTCTACGTTGTACGACAAGTGTTGTTGTAAATAAATAAATAAATATTGTCTACGTTGTATGACAAGTTTTTTCATTAAAGTTTTTGCCTACGTAGTACGGCAAGTTGTTAGTTTGTTATTTTACTCCTGTTTGTTAAACAGGTAGATAATTACAGGTGTATTTCTCTTTAACTGAAGGTCGCTTGTACTCTTCAGGTTTAGCACGTGTTTTACCTGCACAGGTACACGTTATATTATTCAAACTTTTAAAATGACTGAGTCTGAAAATGAAGATGTTTTGCTTTTGCATGATGAAAATGATATTGATAATGAAGCCGATGGCTATGATTTTCAGCATCTGTATGTTGCTAATGAAATAAAAAATGATGATTTGAATAGGAAAACTAGAGGTAGTGTCAATAAACCTCCTAAAAAGCCTAATAGAATTATAAAAGGCACTGCCATTTCGAGTGACAAGGCACCTAAATCAGTCAAAAGGAAAGCTAAGGCTACTAGTGCTACTAGTAAAGCCACTAAATCTCCTAGAGTTGAGGATTTATCTCCTGAGGAATTATCAGTGTTGAGGGATAAAATGGGCATATCTACAATGGGCAAGTCAATTGACACTTTGACTCATCTTTTTAGAGGATTTATTAATAATTGTGGGAAAGAGCCTGTAAGGGCCCCTAGGTGTGAGACAGTTTCACAGTCTTCCATTCAAGCAGAGGTTGTGAACCCTGCTGCTGTATCCTCTAACACTCAAATTTTGCCTTTAGATGCTAATTTAAATACAGATTCTGTTCAGGATTTTGATGTGGATTACTTGGAGGATCCAGTATATTTACCTCCTTCTGGAGTCTCTGCTAGGGCTGATGACAGTCCAGCACCAGTTGATTTTGACACTTCTTTTGACCCAGCCCTAGGGTTTTCTAATGCCTTTAGGGCTCCTCTTAGTGAGGTTAATGTACCACTTTCTCAACCTGTTGTTGAACAGGGTGAACAATACGATTATGATTTTGATTGGGAAATCCCACAATTGAATACTGAAGAGAAGACTGGGCCAAAATTATCTTCTGGGCTTTCAAAGGCTGTAAATGCTGCAATGTCGGTTAAATCAAATTACGAGAGTATTAAATTGATCGAGGAGAGATATTTACGGCCAGAAAATTGTGAGAACCTTTGTGTTCCTAGGGTCAATAAGGAGATTTGGACCGCACTGCCTAGACAGGCCCACACTGTTGATTCCAAAATGCAAGAAACTCAAAGATATTTTGTTAAGGGTTTGACCCCTATTGTTCAGTTGGCCAATCAGTGCTGTAGGAATGAGCCTTTAAATGTCGACAACACTAGAAAGCTTTTGTCTGACTCTATTTGTTTGTTAGGCCATGGTTTTCTTTCTCTGACACAGAGGAGACGCTCAGCACTTAGACCTTATTTTAATGACAAGTTTAAACCTATTTGTAATTCTGATGTTCCGGTGGATTCATCACTCTTTGGGGCTGACTGCATGAAGCAGATGAAGGAACTTGGTGACTACACCAAGATTCCAATAGCTAGTCCTAGATTCCTAGGTAGAGGATCTAGGTCCAACAACTTTAGTGCTCCAAGCAACTTTAGTAGAGACCATTATCAGTCTTTAAACTCCAGAGGCCCTGTCGGTCGACAGGGCGGACGACAATTCCCCTCCCTAAGAGGCAGAGGGAGAGGTTTCCAGACAGGGAACAGAGGGTCCCAAAGAGGTCACAACTCTCAGAGAGGGTTCAACCAGAACAACCATTATCGACAATAGTTAAGGTGAGAGAACTTAATTATCCCGTATGGGAAAGTATTACAAGTGATCTATGGATATTAGATACAGTTAGAAATGGTTATAAAATTGAATTTGATGTTGAGCCACAAGCTTCATCTTTTATGCATGAAATACATTTCCCTGTTCACAAGATTGAAATTATTTCAGAAGAAGTCCAAAAATTATTGGCTAAGGGAGCTATTAAAAAAGTTGAATCATTGGAGAACCAGTTTATTTCCAATATTTTCTTAGTTCCTAAGAAAGATGGGTCTTCAAGGCCTGTTATCAATTTAAAATATTTAAACAATTTTGTGGCTTATCATCATTTTAAACAAGAACATTTATCATTTGTTTTAGATGTAATTCAGAAGGATGATTATCTAACATCCATAGATCTCACAGATGCTTATTTTAGTATAAGTATAAATAATGATTTTAAGAGATATTTGCGTTTCATGTGGAAAGGACATTTATATGAATTTCAGGTTCTTTGTTTTGGATTGGCTTCTGCACCAAGAGTTTTTACTAAGGTTTTAAAACCTGTTTATGCATTTTTTTCGGAAAAATGGCATTAGATGTATTTATTACATTGATGATTCTCTTGTTATGGATCAGAATTTAGAAAGTTGTATTGTAAATACAGAAAAAATGGTGCAGAAGCTTGATGAACTTGGTTTCAGAATTAATTATAAGAAGTCTGTCCTTATTCCTTCAAAACGCATTGTTTTCTTTGGTCTCATTATTGATACTGAGTTATTTAAGATTTTTCTGACAGATGAGAAATTGAATAAAATTATCTCCCTTGGGAAAACTATTCTTCAACAGAAGTGTGTTACTGTAAGATGCTTTGCATCATTTATTGGTCTTGTGGTACATGCTTTTAATGCAGTATCTGTGGGACCACTTCATTACAGAAACATGGAGAGAAATAAAGTGGGAGCACTGAATAGTTGTCATGGTGATTTTAACTCAAAAATTTTTATCACACAAGAGTCAAGAACTGAAATCTTTTGGTGGGTTAACAATTTAAGATCTGAGAATGGAAAACTGATAAGACCCATACAAATAAACTTTTGGATTGAAACAGACGCTTCATTAGAAGGTTGGGGAACTAATTTTGAAGGACAATTTGCTGGTGGTAGATGGAGCTTGTCAGAACGCTCTTTTCAAATAAACTTCTTAGAATTGTTGGCTATATTTTTCTCTTTAAGAGCATTTTTTAGTCACAAAGAGTCATGCCATATTGGTATACGATCAGACAATACTACTGCAGTAGCTTATATTAATGAAATGGGAGGCATGGCCTCATTGTCACTTGACAGGCTTGCTGCAGAGATTTGGGCTTGGTGTTCAGAAAGAGATATTTTTATCACAGCTCAGTATATTCCTGGAATAGAAAATTTTGATGCTGATCATATGTCTAGAAATTTTACAGATTCCACAGAGTGGCAATTGAAAGTAGAAATATTTGATAGAATTTGTAAACATTTCTTTGTTCCAAACGTTGATTTGTTTGCTTCACGTTTGAATTTTCAGGTCCCTAGATTTGCATCATGGTCATTTGACCCACAAGCTACTTATGTTGATGCTTTTACTATTTCATGGTCTAATTTTAGACCATATATTTTCCCACCTTTTACTTTGTTGGGGAAAATTTTAATGAAAATTTTAAGTGACAAGGTTGAGAAGGCTATTTTGATTATTCCATTTTGGCCTGCACAAAGTTGGTTTTCTTTACTAATACCAATGTTAATTTCTTTGCCAGTTAGACTGCCTCAACACAAAGATTTAGTAATGATGCCGCATACAGGAGAATGCCATCCATTAAGGAAGAGACTAAGTTTAACCGTGTGTATTGTATCCGGAAATCGTTACTTGATAGAGGATTTTCAGAATCATCTGCAGATGTCATCATTGCATCTTGGAGACCTTCTACAATCAAGCAATACCAATATTCTTGGAGAAAATTCGTTATTTGGTGTGTTCAAAGGAAAACCAATTATTTTCGACCATCTGAAAAGGATGTAATAGATTATTTAAATTTTTTGAAAAACAGTAACTTTTCATATTCAGTGTTAAATACTACTCGGTCAATGTTGACACAGACTTTATCCTTTTTTGGAGTAGAGGTTACTAAATTTGTTTTTGTTGAACGTATGTTGAAAGGTTGCTTTAACCTGAATCCGCCAAGAGCAAGATACTCTTTCACTTGGGATGTAAATTTAGTACTTTCGTTCTTGAGTTCTTTATATCCATTGGAGGATTTAACAATGAAAAATTTGACTTTTAAACTTGTAGCTTTAGTTGCTTTGACCACAGCTGCTAGAGCACAATCTATATCAGCACTAGATTTAAATTTTATGTCTTTTAGTCAAAGACAAGGGATTATAGTGTTTCATATACAGGAACTTTTGAAAACTACTAGACCTGGTTTTAGTCTGCCTAATGTGGTGTTTAAGCGTTTTGTTAAACCAGAACTTTGCGTGGTGAAGACATTGATTAATTATGTTTTACGTACAAGAGATGTCAGGAAGACTTCTAGTTTATTCATTTCTTATGCAACTTTTCGTAAAGTTTCTACTTCTACGTTATCTAGATGGTTAAAAACCGTGTTACTTTTAGCGGGCATAGATATTAACATTTTTAAGGCACATTCATTTAGAGGTGCCTCTACTTCAGCTGCGTTAGCTTCTGGATGTTCTGTGAAAGACATTATGGCAACAGCTAATTGGACATGTGCTAATACATTTTATAAGTTTTATAACAGAGAATTTAATGATATTGGCAATACAGACTTTGCTTCTGCAGTTATTAATGCTTGATCTTGTATTTGTTTAAGCTTTATTAAATGTTGCATTTGTATGCTTTTGTTTTTAGTTTGTGTCTACACTTTAAACAAGCTAATTCATTACTTGAGACCGAAGGCGAAATATGAATAAGAATGTTCCTTCATCCAAGCATATCTTGGATGTGCAGGATGAAGTTCATTCTTAGAATATGAGCCTGAGGCTCGAAAGTAATTAATTCCCACCCTAGGGATTATGAGTTAGACCCACCCTTTTCTTATGGGTTTTTTGGTCGACACAAACTTGCTTTAAATTATGACGAGTTATTATGGAACAGGTGCTTATATACTAGGGTCAAGGTCACTGGCTATCTATAGTCAGATGGCTATAGTTCGTTTTTTAAACAGAGATATTACATGTTAACTTCATCCCTCACAGAGAAGTTAAGCTAATTCATTACTTTCGAGCCTCAGGCTCATATTCTAAGAATGACCTTCATCCTGCACATCCAAGATATGCTTGGATGAAGGAACATTTTGTTTTAATATATTACAAATCTTAAAAGTTAAATTAAACACCTCCTCAACTGCGTAGTTGATCTGATGAAACTGAAGACAAACAGTCTCCAGTAAATATTATATATTCTCTTTCATATTAGGATTTTGATGAATTCTGTGCAAAGTAAATATGAAAAAGAAACATACCTCCCGTTTTGAGCTTGTAAATCTAAACTATCATGTTATAAATACATTGTGTTAAATGTTTTGTAGGGTTTGCAGTGATAGCCAATTCTGATTTCAAAAAGGGAGATTTTTTACTAGAGTATGTTGGGGAGCGTATCAACGGAGATGAGGCAAAAATAAGAGAAGAGGAAGGAGACTGCTATATATTCGGATAAAAATATAAAGACAAATTTCAATGGTAATTTAGAACAAAATGTGTAATATCTACATGATCTATACAACAGAGAAAAAGACCAATTTCATCGAACCACAACACATCTGAAACTAGACAAAGTCGGAAATATTCGTAATATGACGTACAACTGTGCTATTTTGAACTTCGTATTTTTTCTTTATAACTGTTAAGTCTTCTTTTCCGCCGCAGAAAAGAAAGCCTTTTGATAAAATATCCAATTTTTTTATTGATCCGTGTCTTATACGCTTTCGTACATGCTTATTCTATTTGACGTACTAAATTCAGTCACTGTCTCATTATTTTCTACTTTAGTTTGTTATCTGAAAGCATGACTTTATCATATGAAATTAAGATTAATAAAAATTCAAACTTAAAACATACTAAGGCGTAGGTACAGTTTCCAATTTGTTAGCTTGCAGAGGTGGATTTAGGGGGAAATGGCCCGGGCCCCCCCTTTTTTGGAAAAAAATGTGGTTGCTTATATAGGGAATCACTGAAGCGTGACTAGAGCAGTCCCCTTCTTAGGTCCCCTCTTAGGTCAGTCAGTGGGCCCCAACTTATGAAAATTTCTGGATCCGCCACTGGCTTACATAGTAATAGAATAGGGAATAGAAGTACTTTACTATAAATATATATATATATATACGAGTCTAAATTAAAAACTACGTTCAAACCTATGATTGCGTTGGATAAAAACCGCAATTTTTATACGTGTGCATGTTAAACAAATTTCGTTGTAGAAGGGTCTAAAAACAGCACAAACAACATTTTCCAAAAGACCAAAAAAGTGAAAAAGTATATTTCAACAAAACGCATTTGACTAACAGGTCGAACAACTGATGTTCTTGAACCCTGCTGACTGCCATTGGCGATTGCCAAATAAAATTGATCACAAGATGTAACAAAATGATCTTAAATAAATTTAGTACTAAACAGAAATTTTTTTTAAACTTGTGGCCGCGATGTTATGCCACAAACATACGGTGTCAATACATTTTAGTACACCAGATCCGGATTTCGACAATAACTGTCTCTTCAGTGATGTTAGGGATCGAAACGGTATTTGGAAGGCCATATTAAGAGTATCCTCATTTCTAGAAAAAAAGTACCCTAATTTTTAGATAAACTCTTGAATTTAAAGAATCAATATACGATGAACGGATCATATAAACCGGAGGGAAAATATGATACAAAGCCCGAACAAAAAAATATAAACAAGTCTAAATTGAAAAGAAAACTACGTTCAAACCTATGATTGCGTTGGATAAAAACCGCAATTTTTATACGTGTGCATGTTTAACCAATTTCGTTGTAGAAGGGTCTAAAAACAGCACAAACAACATTTTCCAAAAGACCGAATTAAGGTAACATCAAATACAGTTATCAAATAAGTTTTCAAATTTACAGTAACATGTATGAAAATCATTATTAAATCCGTTAGTAGGTTTGGTGTAACATTCTATGCAACTATCCGTAGCATAATGTCGATATAATGTAGCATCTTATTAAATTATCAAAAATGGGTAAAATTATCTAAAAAATATATTTTTAATAAAAAAAAAGTTCGTTCAAGTTGATTTCAGATACAAATGTCAATACATATTAGAAAATTATATTGATCAAATGACCACATAAAGGTAACATCAAATACAATTATCAAATAAGATTTAAAATTTACAGTAAAATGTCTAAAAATCATTATTAAAACGTTGGCAGGTATAGTGTAACATTCTATACAACTATTTGTAGAATATGATCGATATAATGTAACATCTTATTTATTATCAAAAATGGGTAAAAGTATCTAAAAAACATATTTTTAATAAAAATTAAGTTCGTTCAAGTTGATTTCAGATACAATTGTCAATACATATTAGAAAATTATATTGATCAAATTACCGAATTTAGGTAACATCAAATACAATTATCAAATAAGTTTTTAAATTTACAGTAAAATGTATAAAAATCATTATTAAATCCGTTAGTGGGTCTGGTGTAACATTATATGCAACTATCCTTAGACTATTGTCGATATAATGTAACATCTTATTTTATTATCAAAAATGGGTAAAATTATCTAAAAAATATATTTTTAATAAAGATTAAGTTGGTTGAAGTTTATTTCAGATACAATTGTCAATACATATTAGAAAATTATATAGATCAAATGACCGAATTAAGGTAACATCAAATACAATTATCAAATAAGTTTTCAAATTTACAGTAAAATTTATAAAAATCATTATTAAATCCGTTAGTAGGTTTGGTGTAACATTCTATGCAACTATCCTTAGACTATTGTCGATATAATGTAACATCTTATTTTATTATCAAAAATGGGTAAAATTATCTAAAAAAATAAATTTTTAACAAAGATTAAGTTGGTTGAAGTTTATTTCAGATACAATTGTCAATACATATTAGAAAATTATATAGATCAAATGACCGAATTAAGGTAACATCAAATACAATTATCAAATAAGTTTTCAAATTTACATTAAAATTTATAAAAATCATTATTAAATCCGTTAGTAGGTTTGGTGTAACATTCTATGCAACTATTTGTAGAATATGATCGATATAATGTAACATCTTATTTATTATCAAAAATGAGTAAAATAATCTAAATAATATAGTTTTCATAAAAAATAAGTTGGTTCAAGTTTATTTCAGATACAATTGTCAATACATATTAAAAATTATAATGATCAAATGACCGAATTAAGGTAACATCAAATACAATTATCAAATAAGTTTTTAAATTTACAGTAAAATGTATAAAAATCATTATTAAATCCGTTAGTAGGTTTGGTGTAACATTCTATGCAACTATTTGTAGAATATGATCGATATAATGTAACATCTTATTTATTATCAAAAATGGGTAAAATAATCAAAATAATATAGTTTTCATAAAAAATTAAGTTGGTTCAAGTTTATTTCAGATACAATTGTCAATAAAATTGAGAAAGGAAATGGTGAATATGTCAAAGCGACAACCATCCGACCATAGAGCAAACAACAGCCGAAGGCAACCAATGGGTCTTCAATGTAGCGAGAATTCCCGCACCCGTAGGTGTCCTTCAGCTGGCCCCTAAAATATGCATAATACATATTAGAAGATTATATAGATCAAATGACCGAATTAAGGTAACATCAAATACAATTATCAAATAAGTTTTCAAATTTACAGTAAAATGTATGAAAATTATTATTAAATCCGTTAGTAGATTTGGTGTAACATTCTATGCAACTATTTGTAGAATATGATCGATATAATGTAACATCTTATTTATTATCAAAAATGGGTAAAATTATCTAAAAAATATATTTTTAATAAAAAATAAGTTCGTTCAAGTTGATTTCAGATACAAATGTCAATACATATTAGAAAATTATATTGATCAAATGACCACATAAAGGTAACATCAAATACAATTCTCAAATAAGATTTAAAATTTACAGTAAAATGTATAAAAATCATTATTAAAACGTTGGCAGGTATAGTGTAACATTCTATACAACTATTTGTAGAATATGATCGATATAATGTAACATCTTATTTATTATCAAAAATGGGTAAAATTATCTAAAAAATATATTTTTAATAAAGATTAAGTTGATTGAAGTTTATTTCAGATACAATTTTCAATACATATTAGAAAATTATATAGATCAAATGACCGAATTAAGGTAACATCAAATACAATTATCAAATAAGTTTTCAAATTTACAGTAAAATTTATAAAAATCATTATTAAATCCGTTAGTAGGTTTGGTGTAACATTCTATGCAACTATTTGTAGAATATGATCGATATAATGTAACATCTTATTTATTATCAAAAATGGGTAAAATTATCTAAAAAATATATTTTTAATAAAAATTAAGTTGGTTCAAGTTGATTTCAGATACAATTGTCAATACATATTAGAAAATTATATTGATCAAATGACCGAATTTAGGTAACATCAAATACAATTATCAAATAAGTTTTTAAATTTACAGTAAAATGTATAAAAATCATTATTAAATCCGTTAGTGGGTCTGGTGTAACATTATATGCAACTATCCTTAGACTATTGTCGATATAATGTAACATCTTATTTTATTATCAAAAATGGGTAAAATTATCTAAAAAATAAATTTTTAACAAAGATTAAGTTGGTTGAAGTTTATTTCAGATACAATTGTCAATACATATTAGAAAATTATATAGATCAAATGACCGAATTAAGGTAACATCAAATACAATTATCAAATAAGTTTTCAAATTTACATTAAAATTTATAAAAATCATTATTAAATCCGTTAGTAGGTTTGGTGTAACATTCTATGCAACTATTTGTAGAATATGATCGATATAATGTAACATCTTATCTATTATCAAAAATGGGTAAAATTATACTAAATAATATATTTGTAATAAAAATTAAGTTGGTTCAAGTTTATTTCAGATACAATTGTCAATACATATTAGAAGATTATATAGATCAAATGACCGAATTAAGGTAACATCAAATACAATTATCAAATAAGTTTTCAAATTTACAGTAAAATTTATAAAAATCATTATTAAATCCGTTAGTAGGTTTGGTGTAACATTCTATGCAACTATTTGTAGAATATGATCGATATAATGTAACATCTTATTTATTATCAAAAATGAGTAAAATAATCTAAATAATATAGTTTTCATAAAAAATAAGTTGGTTCAAGTTTATTTCAGATACAATTGTCAATACATATTAAAAATTATATTGATCAAATGACCGAATTAAGGTAACATCAAATACAATTATCAAATAAGTTTTTAAATTTACAGTAAAATGTATAAAAATCATTATTAAATCCGTTAGTAGGTTTGGTGTAACATTCTATGCAACTATTTGTAGAATATGATCGATATAATGTAACATCTTATTTATTATCAAAAATGGGTAAAATAATCAAAATAATATAGTTTTCATAAAAAATTAAGTTGGTTCAAGTTTATTTCAGATACAATTGTCAATACATATTAGAAGATTATATAGATCAAATGACCGAATTAAGGTAACATCAAATACAATTATCAAATAAGTTTTCAAATTTACAGTAAAATGTATGAAAATTATTATTAAATCCGTTAGTAGGTTTGGTGTAACATTCTATGCAACTATCCGTAGCATAATGTCGATATAATGTAGCATCTTATTAAATTATCAAAAATGGGTAAAATTATCTAAAAAATATATTTTTAATAAAAAATAAGTTCGTTCAAGTTGATTTCAGATACAATTGTCAATACATATTAGAAAATTATATTGATCAAATGACCGAATTTAGGTAACATCAAATACAATTATCAAATAAGTTTTCAAATTTACAGTAAAATGTATAGAAATCATTATTAAAACGTTGGCAGGTATAGTGTAACATTCTATACAACTATTTGTAAAATATGATCGATATAATGTAACATCAAGTTGGTTCAAGTTTAGTTCAAATACAATTGTCAATATTGGTAAAAATGAATGAATATCCAAAATTAGTAAAATTTACTGAAAAAATACTCCCGAGAAAATGGTGCAATTTTTAATTAAAGCTGTGGTTGTTTAAATTTTACTTCCAATTCATTTGCCAATACATACATATATTAGAAAATTGTCTTGATCAAATCACCGATTTAAGGTAAAATCAATTACAATTATTAAAAAAAGATGACAAATTTACAGTTAAATGTAGAAAAAATATCAATATTGATATAAATGAATGAAAATCCAAAAAAAATAGTAAAATTTACTGAAAAAATTATACCGAAAAAATATTGAAATTTTTAAATAAACCTGTGGTTGTTTCAATTTTACTTCTTATACATATAGGAAAAATGTCTTGATCAAATGATCTATTTAAGGTTACATCAAATACAGTTATAAAAAAAAAATTTACAGCAAAATGTATAAAATTATCAATAAAGATCAATTCTGAATGGATATCCAAATAGTAGAAAAATTTACTGAAAAAATTATACCGACAAAATATTGAAATTTTTAAATAAACCTGTGGTTGTTTCAATTTTACTTCTTATACATATGTCAATGCATATAGGAAAAATGTCTTGATCAAATGACCGATTTGTGGATAAATCATATACAGTTATCAAAAAGGTCAAATTTACAGAAAAATATTGAAAAAATATCAATATTGGTAAAAATGAATGAATATCCAAAAAAAATAGTAAAATTTACTATAAATTTACGAGAAAATGTTGAAATTTTAGAATAAAGCTGTGGTTGTTTCAATTTTTTTTCTAATACATTTGTCAATACATATTAGAAACATGTCTTGACCAAATGACCGATTTAAGGTAAAATCATATACATTTATCAAAAAGTTCAAATTTACAGTAAAATGTTGAAAAATATCAAGATTGTTAAAAATGAATGAATATCCAAAAAGTAGTAAAATTTACTGAAAAATGTTACTGAGAAAATGGTGTAATTTTTAAATAAAGCTGTGGTTGTTTCAATTTTACTTTGAATACATTTGCCAATACATATTAGAAAATTGTCTTGATCAAATGACCGATTTAAGGTAACATCAAATACAATTATCAAAAAAGTTGACAAATTTACAGTAAAATGTAGATAAAATATCAATATTGGTAAAAATGAATGAATATCCCAATGGTAAAATTTACTGAAAAATTGTTACTGAGAAAATGATGTAACTTGTAAATAAAGCTGTGATTGTTTCACTTTTGCTTCTAACACATTTGTCAATACATATTTGAAAAATGTCTTGATCAAATGACCGATTTAAGGTAAAATCATATACAATTATCAAAAAAATGTCAAATTTACAGTAAAATGTTTAAAATTATCAATAAAGATCAAATCTGAATGAATTTCCAAAAAGTAGTAAAATTTACTAAAAAAATGTTACCGATAAAATGTTGAAATTTTTAAATAAAGCTGTGGTTGTTTCAATTTTACTTCTAATACAGATGTCAATACATATAGGAAAAATGTCTTGATCAAATGACCGATTTAAGGTAAAAATCATATACATTTATCAAAAAGTTCAAATTTACAGTAAAATGTTGAAAAATATCAAGATTGTTAAAAATGAATGAATATCCAAAAAGTAGTAAAATTTACTGAAAAATGTTACTGAGAAAATGGTGTAATTTTTAAATAAAGCTGTGGTTGTTTCAATTTTACTTTGAATTCATATGCCAATACATATTAGAAAATTGTCTTGATCAAATGACCGATTTAAGGTAACATCAAATACAATTATCAAAAAAGTTGACAAATTTACAGTAAAATGTAGATAAAATATCAATATTGGTAAAAATGAATAAATATCCCAATAGTAAAATTTACTGAAAAAATGTTACTGAGAAAATGATGTAACTTGTAAATAAAGCTGTGATTGTTTCACTTTTGCTTCTAACACATTTGTCAATACATATTTGAAAAATGTCTTGATCAAATGACCGATTTAAGGTAAAATCGTATACAATTATCAAAAAAATTTCAAATTTACAGTAAAATGTTTAAAATTATCAATAAAGGTCAAATCTGAATGATTATCCAAAAAGTAGTAAAATTTACTGAAAAAATTATACTGAGAAAATGTTGAAATTTTTAGATAAAGCTGTGGTTGTTTCAATTTTACTTCTAATAAATATGTCAAAACATATAGGAAAAATGTCTTGATCAAATGACCGATTTAAGGTTAAATCATATGCAGTTATCAAAAAGGTCAAGTTTACAGTAAAATATTGAAAAAAAACATTAATATTGGTAAAAATGAATGAATATCCAAAAAGTAGTAAAATTTACTGAAAAAATATTACCTAGAAAATGTTCAAATTTTAAAATAAAGCTGTGTTTGTTTCAATTTTACTTCTAATACATTTGTCAATGCATATTAGAAAAATGTCTTGATCAAATGACCGATTTAAGGTTAAATCATATACAGGTATAAAAAAAGTCAAATTTACAGTAAAATGTTGAAAAAATATCAATATTGGTGAAAATAAATGAGTATCCAAAAAGTAGTAAAATTTACTGAAAAAAATGTTACCGAAAAATATTGAAATTTTAAAACAAAAGCTGTGGTTGTTTCAATTTTACTTCTAATACATTTGTCAATACATATTAGAAAAATGGCTTGATCAAATGACCGATTTAGGGTAAAATCATATACATTTATCAAAAAAAATGTGAAATTTACAGTAAAATGTTTAAAATTATCAATAAAGGTCAAATCTGAATGATTATCCAAAAAGTAGTAAAATTTACTGAAAAATTATACTGAGAAAATGTTAAAATTTTTAGATAAAGCTGTGGTTGTTTCAATTTTACTTCTAATAAATATGTCAAAACATATAGGAAAAATGTCTTGATCAAATGACCGATTTAAGGTTAAATCATATGAGTTATCAAAAAGGTCAAGTTTACAGTAAAATATTGAAAAAAACATTAATATTGGTAAAAATGAATGAATTTCCAAAAAGTAGTAAAATTTACTGAAAAAATGTTACCTAGAAAATGTTCAAATTTTAAAATAAAGCTGTGTTTGTTTTAATTTTACTTCTAATACATTTGTCAATGCATATTAGAAAAATGTGTTGATCAAATGACCGATTTAAGGTTAAATCATATACAGGTATAAAAAAAAGTCAAATTTACAGTAAAATGTTGAAAAAATATCAATATTGGTGAAAATAAATGAGTATCCAAAAAGAAGTAAAATTTACTGAAAAAAATGTTACCGAAAAATGTTGAAATTTTAAAATAAAGCTGTGGTTGTTTCAATTTTACTTCTTAAACATTTGTCAATACATATTAGAAAAATGGCTTGATCAAATGACCGATTTAAGGTTAAATCATATACAGTTATCAAAAAGGTCAAGTTTACAATAAAATATTGAAAAAACATTAATATTGGTGAAAATGAATGAATATCCAAAAAGTAGTAAAATTTACTGAAAAAAATGTTACCTAGAAAATGTTCAAATTTTAAAACAAAGCTGTGGTTGTTTCAATTTTACTTCAAATACATTTGTCAAGACATATTAGAAAAATGTCTTGATCAAATGACCGATTTAAGGTAAAATCATATAGTTATCAAACAGGTTAAATTTACAGTAAAATGTTCAAAATTATCAATAAACATCAAATCTCAATGAATATCCAAAAAGTAGTAAAATTTACTGAAAAAATGTTGCCGAGAAAATGTTGCAATTTTATAATAAAGCAGTGGTTGTTTCAATTTTACTTCTAATATACTGAGTGCCAATGAAAACGCAACACTTTTGTTTTTCAAAAAAATCTTATAATTTTTATTTTATTTATATAAGAACTTTGTACAGTTGGTTTAAAATGACTTTTAAGACAATTTACGACAACTTTACGGTTGAGTGATTTTTGGAACAAAATGCGAAGTAAGGATTATTTTGAACGGACATAAACTGAGTTCACCGCTTTTCAACATACGCACCATTTTCACGATTTTGTCATTTAAAACTTGGCTAATGTCATGAATTTTCCCGCCCTTATTTTAAGGAAACTGCAATAAACATCTGAGGAAATGCCAGGACTTTCTGACAACCAACGACATACAGTTTTGGGCATGATCCAATGAAGCCTTTCACTGCATACAATTACGAGAAGACTGAAGTTGTAGACTCTAAAATAACCAAAATCATCCACAAATTCAACCAACATGGATCATTTAATGATAAGGGACATCCCGGGTACAAAAAGCAAAAAACGCTCAGCCAGACCGATACAATTGTTCTTAAACATATTCGATATTGACTCTGATGGGTGTACGAAGGTCACGAGAGTTCAATGGTGGCCACAGTAGATCCTTTGGAGCAATTTCAGAAAAGCACCATTTGCGGAGAAATTGTTAAAGAGCACCAAAGTCTTTCCTTAGTGACATCTTAACGGCCGTAAGACGTAAATATCGAGTTCTGTAGACCAAAAATCATTCATTGTGTACCAAAAACCATCGGTGGCGGTTACATAGACATTTTGGCACCCATCTTGGCCAAAAGTCATGTGTTTCGCCCGATTTTGGTCCGATCGAGCAAATTTCGCATCAGGTTGGACATGGTTTAGACGATGAAAACCACCACCAATATCATAAAGTCAGCTTGAGTTTGATATGCGGGACAAGTGGAACAACATTCATCGAGATCACATTAAACGTCCGGGATGGTTAATTCCACGGCCCTGTGGAGATTGCGCTGCACAACGGGGTTGTTACATGTTTTTTTAGGACTGCGAGTTGATGATTCGACATTGAATGTTTCGTTTACCTATAGCGTCTAAAAGATGACAATGAATTATTTTTGTTTAATATCGATCTATTCTTAGGATTGTTACTTTTCAAAAACAATTTATTTTGAAAGATTATCATTTCTAATATAAATTTTATTTTTGAAAAACTAAGTGTTGCGTTTTCATTGGCACTCAGTAAAAAAATGTTACTGAGAAAATGTTGAAATTTTAAAATAAAGCTGTGGTTTCAATTTTACTTCTGATACATTTGTCAATACATATTAGAAAAATGTCTTGATCAAATGACCTATTTAAGGTCAAATATTATACAGTTATCAAAAAGGTCAAATTCAAATAAAAATGTTGAAGAATATCAAGATTTGTTAAAAATGAATGAATATTCAAAAAGTTGTTAAAATTAACTGAAAAAATGTTACTGAGAAAATGTTGCAATTTTTAAATAAAGCTGAGGTTGTTTCAATTTTACTTCTAATACATTTGTCAATACATATTAGGAAATGTCTTGATCAAATGACCTATTTAAGGTTTCATCAAATACAGTTATAAAAAAAGGTATTAAATTTACAGTAAAATGTATAGAATTATCAATAAAGATCAAATCTGAATGAATATTCAAAAAGTAATAAAATTTACTGAAAAAATTTAACCGAGAAAATGATGAAAGTTTTAAATAAAGCTGTGGTTGTTTCCATTTTACTTCTTATACATATGTCAATACATATAGGAAAAATGTCTTGATCAAATGACCTATTTAAGGTAACATCATATACAGTTATCAAACAGGTCAAATTTACAGTAAAATGTGGAAAAAATATCAATATTGGTTAAAATGAATGAATATCCAAAATTAGTAAAATTTACTGAAAAAATGTTTCCGAAAAATGTTGAAATTTTATAATAAAGCAGTGTTTGTTCCAATTTAACTTCTAATACATTTGTCAATACATATTAGAAAAATGTCTTGATCAAATGACCGATTTAAGGTAAAATCATATACAATTATCAAAAAAATGTCAAATTTACAGTAAAATGTTCAAAATTATCAATAAAAATCAAATCTGAATGAATTTCCAAAAAGTAGTAAAATTTACTGAAAAAATGTTACCGAGAAAATGTTGAAATTTTTAAATAAAGCTGTGGTTGTTTCAATTTTAGTTCTAATACATATGTCAATACATATAGGAAAAATGTCTTGATCAAATGACCGATTTAAGGTAAATCATATACATTTATCAAAAAGTTCAAATTTACAGTAAAATGTTGAAAAATATCAAGATTGTTAAAAATGAATGAATATCCAAAAAGTAGTAAAATTTACTGAAAAATGTTACTGAGAAAATGGTGTAATTTTTAAATAAAGCTGTGGTTGTTTCAATTTTACTTTGAATACATTTGCCAATACATATTAGAAAATTGTCTTGATCAAATGACCGATATAAGGTAACATCAAATACAATTATCAAAAAAGTTGACAAATTTACAGTAAAATGTAGATAAAATATCAATATTGGTAAAAATGAATGAATATCCCAATAGTAAAATTTACTGAAAAAATGTTACTGAGAAAATGATGTAACTTGTAAATAAAGCTGTGATTGTTTCACTTTTGCTTCTAACACATTTGTCAATACATATTTGAAAAATGTCTTGATCAAATGACCGATTTAAGGTAAAATCATATACAATTATCCAAAAAATGTCAAATTTACAGAAATGAATGTATCAAAAAGTAAAACACTGAAAAATTACCAGAAAATGTTCAAATTATCAAAAACACAAATCTGAATGAATATCCAAAAAGTAGTAAAATTTACTGAAAAAATGTTACCAGAAAATGTTGAAATTTTAAAATAAAGCTGTGGTTTCAATTTTACTTCTGATAAATTTGTCAATACATATTAGAAAATCGTCTTGATCAAATGACCGATTTAAGGTTAAATCATATACAGGTATAAAAAAAAGTAAAATTTCGAAAATTAATCAATAAGGTCAAAATTGAAATGAATATCCAAAAAATAGTAAAATTTACTGAAAAAAATGTTACTGAGAAAATTTTGAAATTTTAAAATAAAGCTGTGGTTGTTTCAATTTTACTTCTAATACATTTGTCAATACATATTAGAAAAATGTCTTGATCAAATACCATTTAAGGTAACATCATATACATTAACCAAAAAATGTCAAATTTACAAGAAAATATTGAAAAAAACATTATATTGGTAAAATGAATGATATATCCAAAAATAGTAAAATTACTGAAAAAATGTTACCGAAAAATGTTAAATTTAAAATAAACATTCAAATTCTGAAATGCAATACAAAAAAGTATAAAATTTAGAAAAATATGTTACCAAAAAGTTGAAATTTTAAAATAAAACTGTGGTTTCAATTTTACTTCTGATAAATTTGCAATAATATTAGAAAAATTCGTTACTTGATTCAAAATGAAACCGTATTTTAAGGTTAAATCATATACAGGTATAAAAAAAAGTAAAATTTACAGTAAAAATGTTGAAAAATATCAATATTGGTGAAAATAAATGAGTATCCAAAAAACTAGTAAAATTTACAGAAAAAAATGTTACCGAAAAATTTTGAAATTTTAAAATAAAGCTGTGTTGTTTCAATTTTACTTATGATAAATTTCTCAATACATATTAGAAAAATGCTTGATCAAATGACCGAATTAAGGTTAAATCATATACAGTTATCAAAAAAGGTCAAGTTTACAATAAAATTATTGAAAAAACATTAATATTGGTGAAAATGAATGAATATCCAAAAACTAGTAAAATTTACTGAAAAAAATGTTACCGAAAAATGTTGAAATTTTAAAATAAAGCTGTGGTTTTTAATTTTACTTTATGAAAATTTCTCAATACATATTAGAAAAACTGTCTTGATCAAATGACCGATTTAAGGTTAAATCATATACAGGTATAAAAAAAAGTCAAATTTACAGTAAAATGTTGAAAAATATCAATATTGGTGAAAATAAATGAGTATCCAAAAAGAAGTAAAATTTACTGAAAAAATGTTACCGAAAAATGTTGAAATTTTAAAATAAAGCTGTGGTTGTTTCAATTTTACTTCTAATACATTGTCAATACATATTAGAAAAATGTCTTGATCAAATCACCGATTTAAGGTTATATCAATACAATTATAAAAAAAGTTGACAAATTTACAGTTAAATGTAGAAAAAATATCAATATTGGTAAAAATGAATGAATATCCCAAAAAATAGTAAAATTTACCGAAAAAAATGTTACTGAGTAAAATGTGCATATTTTTAAAATAAAGCTGTTGTTGTTTCAATTTTTACTTTAAACATTTGTCAATACATATTAGAAAAATGTCTTGATCAAATGACCGATTTAGGGTAAAATCATATACATTTATCAAAAAAATGTAAATTTACAGTAAAATGTTTAAAAATTATCAATAAAGGTCAAATCTGAATGATTATCCAAAAAGTAGTAAAATTTACTGAAAAAATTTACTGAGAAAATATTGAAATTTTTAATAAAGCTGTGGTTGTTTCAATTTTACTTCTAATACAATATGTCAAAACATATAGGAAAAATGTCTTGATCAAATGACCGATTTAAGGTTAAATCATATGCAGTTATCAAAAAGGTCAAGTTTACAGTAAAATATTGAAAAAAAACATTAATATTGGTTAAAAATGAATGAATATCCAAAAAGTAGTAAAATTTACTGAAAAAATGTTACCTAGAAAATGTTCAAATTTTAAAATAAAGCTGTGTTTGTTTAATTTTTTACTTCTAATACATTTGTCAATGCATATTAGAAAAATGTGTTGATCAAATGACCGATTTAAGGTTAAATCATATACAGGTTATAAAAAAAGTCAAATTTACAGTAAAATGTGAAAAATATCAATATTGGTGAAAATAATGAGTATTCAAAAGTAGTAAAATTTACTGAAAATAAATGTTACCGAAAAATGTTGAAATTTTAAAATAAAGCTGTGGTTGTTTCAATTTTACTTCTAATACATATGTCAATACATATAGGAAAAATGTCTTGATCAAATGACCGATTTAAGGTAAAATCATATCATTTATCAAAAAGTTCAAATTTACAGTAAAATTTGAAAAATATCAAGATTGTTAAAAATGAATGAATATCCAAAAAGTAGTAAAATTTACTGAAAAAATGTTACTGAGAAAATGTGAATTTTTAAATAAAGCTGTGTTGTTTCAATTTTACTTTAATACATTTTCAATACATATTAGAAAATTGTTTGGTCAAATGACTGATTTAAGGTAAATCAAATACAATTATCAAAAAAGTTGACAAATTTACAGTAAAATGTAGATAAAATATCAATATTGGTTAAAATGAATGAATATTCCAAAGTATAAATTTACTGAAAAAATGTTACGAGAAAATGATGAACTTGTAAATAAAGCTGTGATTGTTTCATTTTGCTTCTAAACATATTGTCAATACATATTTGAAAAATGTCTTGATCAAATGACCGATTTAAGGTAAAATCATATACATTATCAAAAAATGTCAAATTTACAGGTAAAATTGAAATTCAAAATTATCAATAAAGTCAAATCTGAATGAATATCCCAAAAAATAGTAAAATTAACTGAAAAAATGTTACTGAGAAAATGTTGAAATTTTTAAATAAAGCTGTGGTTGTTTCAATTTTACTTTAATACATTTGTCAATACATATTAGAAAATGTCTTGATCAAATGACCGATTTAAGGTAACATCAATACAATTATCAAAAAATGTCAAATTTACAGAAAAATGTAATATAATAAATCAAATCTGATGAAATCCAAAAAATAGTAAAATTTACTGAAAAAATGTTACTGAGAAAATGTGAATTTAAAAAAGCTGTGTTGTTTCAATTTTCTTCTAAACATTTGTCAATGCATATTGAAAAATGTCTTGATCAAATGACCTATTTAAGGTAAACTATCAATAACAAAAATGTCAATTAAAGAAAAATATGAAATAAACTGTTGGTAAAAATGATGATTACAAAAATTACAAATTGAAAAAATACTAAAATGCAATTATCACCAAATCAAATTAAAGTATAAAATTTACTGAAAAAATGTTACCAGAAAATGTTGAAATTTTAAATAAAGGTGTGGTTTTCAATTTTACTTCTGATAAATTTGTCAATACATATTAGAAAAACGTCTTGATCAAATGACCGATTTAAGGTAAATCATATACAGGTATAAAAAAAAGTAAATTTACAGAAAAATGTTGAAAATATATCAATATTGGTGAAAATAAATGAGTATCCAAAAACTAGTAAAATTTACTGAAAAAAATGTTACCGAAAAATTTTGAAATTTTAAAAAAAAAGCTGTGGTTTCAATTTTACTTATAAGAAATTTCTCAATACATATTAGAAAAACGTCTTGATCAAATGACCGATTTAAGGTTAAATCATATACAGGTATAAAAAAAAGTCAAATTTATAGTAAAATGTTGAAAAATATCAATATTGGTGAAAATAAATGAGTATCCAAAAAGTAGTAAAATTTACTGAAAAATGTTACCGAAAAATGTTGAAATTTTAAAATAAAGCTGTGGTTGTTTCAATTTTACTTCTAATACATTTGTCAATACATATTAGAAAAATGTCTTGATCAAATCACCGATTTAAGGTTATATCAAATACAATTATTAAAAAAAGTTGACAAATTTACAGTTAAATGTAGAAAAAATATCAATATTGGTAAAAATGAATGAATATCCCGAAAAATAGTGAAATTTACGGAAAAATGTTACTGAGGAAAATGTGCAATTTTTAAATAAAGCTGTTGTTTCAATTTTACTTTTAAGACATTTGTCAATACATATTAGAAAAATGTCTTGATCAAATGACCGATTTAGGGTAAAATCATATACATTTATAAAAAAAAATGTGAAATTTACAGTAAAATGTTTAAAATTATCAATAAAGGTCAAATCAGAATGATTATCCAAAAAGTAGTAAAATTTACTGAAAAAATTATACTGAGAAAATGTTGAAATTTTTAAATAAAGCTGTGGTTGTTTCAATTTTACTTCTAATAAATATGTCAAAACATATAGGAAAAATTTCTTGATCAAATGACCGATTTAAGGTTAAATCATATGCAGTTATCAAAAAGGTCAAGTTTACAGTAAAATATTGAAAAAAACATTAATATTGGTAAAAATGAATGAATATCCAAAAAGTAGTAAAATTTACTGAAAAAATGTTACCTAGAAAATGTTCTAATTTTAAAACAATGCTGTGGTTGTTTTAATTTTACTTGAAATACATTTGTCAATGCATATTAGAAAAATGTCTTGATCAAATGACCGATTTAAGGTTAAATCATATACAGGTTAAAAAAAAAGTCAAATTTACAGTAAAATGTTGAAAAAATATCAATATGGGTGAAAATAAATGAGTATCCAAAAAGTAAAAAAATATACTGAAAAAAATGTTACCGAAAAATGTTGAAATTTTAAAAGAAAACTGTGGTTGTTTCAATTTTACTTCTCATACATTTGTCAATACATATTAGAAAAATGGTTTGATCAAATGACCGATTTAAGGTTAAATCATATACAGTTATCAAAAAGGTCAAGTTTACAATAAAATATTGAAAAAAACATTAATATTGGTGAAAATGAATGAATATCCAAAAAGTAGTAAAATTTACTGAAAAAATGTTACCTAGAAAATGTTCAAATTTTAAAACAAAGCTGTTGTTGTTTCAATTTTACTTCAAATACATTTGTCAAGACATATTAGAAAAATGTCTTGATCAAATGACCGATTTAAGGTTAAATTATATACAGATATCAAAAAAGTCAAATTTACAGTAAAATGTTGAAAAAACATCAATATTGGTGAAAATGAATGAATATCCAAAAAATAGTAAAATTTACTGAAAAAAATGTTACCGAAAAATGTTGAAATTTCAAAAAAAAAAGCTGTGGTTGTTTCAATTTTACTTTTAATACATTTGTCAATACATATAGGAAAAATGTCTTGATCAAATGACCGCTTCAAGGTTAAATCATATACAGATATCAAAAAGGTCAAATTTACAGTAAAATTTGGAAAAAATATTAATATTTGTAAAAATGAATGAATATCTAAAAATAGTGAAATTTACTGAAAAAATGTTACCAAGAAAATGTTGCAATTTTATAATAAAGCAGTGTTTGTTCCAATTCAACTTCTAATACATTTGTCAATACATATTAGAAAAATGTGTTGATCAAATGACCGATTTAAGGTAAAATCATATAGTTATCAAACAGGTTAAATTTACAGTAAAATGTTCAAAATTATCAATAAACATCAAATCTCAATGAATATCCAAAAAGTAGTAAAATTTACTGAAAAAATGTTGCCGAGAAAATGTTGCAATTTTATAATAAAGCAGTGGTTGTTTCAATTTTACTTCTAATACATTTGTCAATACATATTAGAAAAATGTCTTGATCAAATGACCTATTTAAGGTCAAATATTATACAGTTATCAAAAAGGTCAAATTCAAATAAAAATGTTGAAGAATATCAAGATTGTTAAAAATGAATGAATATTCGAAAAGTAGTTAAAATTAACTTAAAAAATGTTACTGAGAAAATGTTGCAATTTTTAAATAAAGCTGAGGTTGTTTCAATTTTACTTCTAATACATTTGTCAATACATATTAGGAAATGTCTTGATCAAATGACCTATTTAAGGTTTCATCAAATACAGTTATGAAAAAAGGTATTAAATTTACAGTAAAATGTATAAAATTATCAATAAAGATCAAATCTGAATGAATATCCAAAAAGTAGTAAAATTTACTGAAAAAATTATACCGAGAAAATGATGAAAGTTTTAAATAAAGCTGTGGTTGTTTCCATTTTACTTCTTATACATATGTCAATACGTATAGGAAAAATGTCTTGATCAAATGACCGATTTAAGGTTAAATCATATACAGTTATCAAAAAGGTAAAATTTACAGTAAAATATTGAAAAAACATTAATATTGGTAAAAATTAATGAATAACCAAAAAAATAGTAAAATTTACTGAAAAAATACTACTGAGAAAATGGTGCAATTTTTAAATAAAGCTGTGGTTGTTTCAATTTTACATTTGTCAATGCATATTAGATAAATGTCTTGATCATTTGAACTATTTAAGGTTAAATCATGTACAATTATCAAAAAAGATGTCAAATTTACAATAAAATATTCAAAATTATCAATAAAGATCAATTCTGAATGATTATCCAAAAAGTAGTAAAATTTACTGAAAAAATGTAACCTAGAAAATGTTTAAAATTATCAATAAACATCAAATCTCAATGAATATCCAAAAAGTAGAAAAATTTACTGAAAAAATATTACCGACAAAATGTTGAAATTTTAAAATAAAGCTGTGCTTGTTTCAATTTTACTTTTTATACATTTGCCAATATATTAGAAAATTGTCTTGATGAAATGACCTATTTAAGGTAACATCAAATACAGATATCAAAAAAGTTGACAAATTTACAGTAAAATGTTGAAAAAATATCAATTTTGGTAAAAATTAATGAATATCCCAATAGTAAAATTTACTGAGAAAATGATGTAATTTTTAAATAAAGCTGTGATTGTTTCACTTTTACTTCTAACACATTTGTCAATACATATTAGAAAAATGTCTTGATCAAATGACCGATTTAAGGTAACATCATATACAATTATCCAAAAAATGTCAAATTTACAGTAAAATGTTGAAAAAATATCAATATTGGTGAAAATGAATGAATATCCAAAAAGTAGAAAAATTTACTGAAAAAAATGTTACCAAAAATTGTTGAAATTTTAAAATAAAGCTGTGGTTGTTTCAATTTTACTTCTAATACATTTGTCAATACATATTAGAAAAATGTCTTGATCAAATGACCGATTTAAGTTAAAATATTATACAGTTATCAAAAAGGTCAAATTTAAATAAAAATGTTGAAGAATATCAAGATTCTTAAAAATGAATGAATATTCGAAAAGTAGTAAAATTAACTGAAAAAATGTTACTGAGAAAATGTTGCAATTTTTAAATAAAGCTGTGGTTGTTTCAATTTTACTTCTAATACATATGTGAATACATATAGGAAAAATTACTTGATCAAATGACCGATTTAAGGTTAAATCATATACAGTTATCAAAAAGGTAAAATTTACAGTAAAATATTGAAAAAAACATTAATATTGGTAAAAATGAATGAATAATCAAAAAATAGTAAAATTTACTGAAAAAATACTACCGAGAAAATGATGCAATTTTTAAATAAAGCTGTGGTTGTTTCAATTTTACTTCTAATACATTTGTCAATGCATATTAGATAAATGTCTTGATCATTTGACCGATTTAAGGTTAAATCATGTACAATAATAAAAAAAGATGTCAAATTTACAATAAAATGTTCAAAATTATCAATAAAGATCAATTCTGAATGAATATCCAAAAAGTAGTAAAATTTACTGAAAAAATGTTACCTAGAAAATGTTCAAAATTATCAATAAACATTAAATTTCAATGAATATCCAAAAAGTAGTAAAATTTACTAAAAAAATGTTACCGACAAAATGTTGAAATTTTAAAATAAAGCTGTGCTTGTTTCAATTTTACTTCTTATACATTTGTCAATACATATTAGAAATATCTTGATCAAATGACCGATTTAGGGTAAAATCATATACATTTATCACACAGGTCAAATTTACAGTAAAATGTATAAAATTATCAATAAAGATCAAATCTGAATGAATATCCAAAAAGTAGTAAAATTTACTGAAAAAATTATACCGAGAAAATGATGAAAGTTTTAAATAAAGCTGTGGTTGTTTCAATTTTACTTCTAATACATATGTCAATACATATAGGAAAAATGTCTTGATCAAATGACCGATTTAAGGTTAAATCATATACAGTTATCAAAAGGTAAAATTAACAGTAAAATATTGAAAAAACATTAATATTGGTAAAAATGAATGAATAACCAAAAAAATAGTAAAATTTACTGAAAAAATACTACCGAGAAAATGGTTGCAATTTTTAAATAAAGCTGTGGTTGTTTCAATTTTACATTTGTCAATGCATATTAGATAAATGTCTTGATCATTTGAACTATTTAAGGTTAAATCATGTACAATTATCAAAAAAGATGTCAAATTTACAATAAATGTTAAAAATTATCAATAAAGATCAATTCTGAATGATTATCCAAAAAGTCGTAAAATTTACTGAAAAAATGTTACCTAGAAAATGTTTAAAATTATCAATAAACATCAAATCTCAATGAATATCCAAAAAGTAGTAAAATTTACTGAAAAAATATTACCGACAAAATGTTGAAATTTTAAAATAGAGCTGTGCTTGTTTCAATTTTACTTTTTATACATTTGCCAATACATATTAGAAAATTGTCTTGATCAAATGACCTACTTAAGGTAACATCAAATACAGATATCAAAAAAGTTGACAAATTTACAGTTAAATGTTGAAAAAATATCAATTTTGGTAAAAATTAATGAATATCCCAATAGTAAAATTTACTGAGAAAATGATGTAATTTTTAAATAAAGCTGTGGTTGTTTCACTTTCTCTTCTAATACATTTGTCAATACATATTAGAAAAATGTCTTGATCAAATGACCGATTTAAGGTAACATCAAATACAGTTATCAAAAATGTTGACAAATTTACAGTAAAATATTGAAAAAAACATTAATATTGGTAAAAATGAATGAATAACCAAAAAATAGTAAAATTTACTGAAAAAATACTACCGAGAAAATGATGCAATTTTTAAATAAAGCTGTGGTTGTTTTTATTTTACTTCTAATACATTTGTCAATGCATATTAGATAAATGTCTTGATCATTTGACCGATTTAAGGTTAAATCATGTACAATAATAAAAAAAGATGTCAAATTTACAATAAAATGTTCAAAATTATCAATAAAGATCAATTCTGAATGAATATCCAAAAAGTAGTAAAATTTACTGAAAAAATGTTACCTAGAAAATGTTCAAAATTATCAATAAACATCAAATTTCAATGAATATCCAAAAAGTAGTAAAATTTACTAAAAAAATGTTACCGACAAAATGTTGAAATTTTAAAATAAAGCTGTGCTTGTTTCAATTTTACTTCTTATACATTTGTCAATACATATTAGAAATATCTTGATCAAATGACCGATTTAGGATAAAATCATATACATTTATCACACAGGTCAAATTTACAGTAAAACGTTAAAAATTATCAATAAAGGTCAAATCTGAATGAATATCCCAAAAAAATAGTAAAATTTACTGAAAAAATGTTACTGAGAAAATGATGTTACTTTTAAATAAAGCTGTGATTGTTTCACTTTTACTTCTAACACATTTGTCAATACATTTTAGAAAAATGTCTTGATCAAATGACCGATTTAAGGTAACATCATATACAATTATCCAAAAAATGTCAAATTTACAGAAAAATGTTCAAAATTATCAATCAAGATCAAATCTGAATGAATATCCAAAAAGTAGTAAAATTTACTGAAAAAATGTTACCCAGAAAATGTTGAAATTTTAAAATAAAGCAGTGGTTTCAATTTTACTTCTGATAAATTTGTCAATACATATTAGAAAAAACGTCTTGATCAAATGACCGATTTAAGGTAACATCATAAACAATTATCCAAAAATGTAAAATTTACAGTAAAATGTTCAAAATTATCAATAAACATCAAATCTGAATGAATATCCAAAAAAGTATTAAAATTTCCTGAAAAAATGTTACCGACAAAATGTTGAAATTTTTAAATAAAGCTGTGCTTGTTTCAATTTTACTTTTTATACATTTGCCAATACATATTAGAAAATTGTCTTGATCAAATGACCTATTTAAGGTAACATCAAATAGTTATAAAAAAAACTGACAAATTAACAGTAAAATGTTAAAAAATATCAATTTTGATAAAAATTAATGAATATCCCAATAGTAAAATTTGCTGAAAAAATTGTTACTGAGAAAATGATGCAATTTTAAATAAAGCTGTGGTTGTTTCTTTTTCACTTCTAATACATTTGTCAATACATATTAGAAAATGACTTGATCTAATGACCGATTTAAGGTAATATCAAATACAATTATTAAAAAAAGTTGATAAATTTACAGTTAAATGTCGAAAAAATATCAATATTGGTAAAAATGAATGAATATCCAAAAAATAGTAAAATTTACTGAAAAAATGTTACCGAGTAAAAAGTGCAATTTTTAAATAAAGCTGTGGTTGTATCAATTTTAATTTTAATACATTTGTCAATACATATTAGAAAAATGTCTTGATCAAATGACCGATTTAGGATAAAATGATATACATTTATCAATAAAAATGTCAAATTTACAGTGAAATGTTTAAAATTATCAATAAAGGTCAAATCTGAATGAATATCCAAAAAGTAGAAAAATTTACTGAAAAAATTATACCGAGAAAATGTTGAAATTTTAAAATAAAGCTGTGGTTTCAATTTTACTTCTGATAAATTTGTCAATACATATTAGAAAAAACGTCTTGATCAAATGACCGATTTAAGGTAACATCATATACAATTATCCGAAAAATGTAAAATTTACAGTAAAATGTTCAAAATTATCAATAAACATCAAATCTGAATGAATATCCAAAAAGTAGTAAAATTTACTGAAAAAATGTTACCGAGAAAATGTTGCAATTTTATAATAAAGCAGTGGTTGTTTCAATTTTACTTCTAATACATTTGTCAATACATATTAGAAAAATGTCTTGATCAAGTGACCTATTTAAGGTAAAATATTATACAGTTATCAAAAAGGTCAAATTCACCGAAAAATGTTGAAGAATATCAAGATTGTTAAAAATGAATGAATATCCAAAAAGTAGTAAAATTTACTGAAAAAATGTTACCGAAAAATGTTGAAATTTTAAAATAAAGCTGTGGTTGTTTCAATTTTACTTCTAATACATTTGTCAATACATATTAGAAAAATGTCTTGATCAAATGACCGATTTAAGGTTAAATCATATACAGATATCAAAAAAGTCAAATTTACAGTAAAATGTTGAAAAAATATCAATATTGGTGAAAATGAATGAATATCCAAAAAGTAGTAAAATTTACTGAAAAAATGTTACCGAAAAATGTTGAAATTTTAAAATAAAGCTGTGGTTGTTTCAATTTTACTTCTAATACATTTGTCAATACATATTAGAAAAATGTCTTGATCATTTGACCGATTTAAGGTTAAATCATGTACAATAATAAAAAAAGATGTCAAATTTACAATAAAATGTTCAAAATTATCAATAAAGATCAATTCTGAATGAATATCCAAAAAGTAGTAAAATTTACTGAAAAAATGTTACCTAGAAAATGTTCAAAATTATCAATAAACATCAAATTTCAATGAATATCCAAAAAGTAGTAAAATTTACTAAAAAATGTTACCGACAAAATGTTGAAATTTTAAAATAAAGCTGTGCTTGTTTCAATTTTACTTCTTATACATTTGTCAGTACATATTAGAAATATCTTGATCAAATGACCGATTTAGGGTAAAATCATATACATTGATCACACAGGTCAAATTTACAGTAAAACGTTAAAAATTATCAATAAAGGTCAAATCTGAATGAATATCCCAAAAAATAGTAAAATTTACTGAAAAAATGTTACTGAGAAAATGATGTTACTTTTAAATAAAGCTGTGATTGTTTCACTTTTACTTCTAACACATTTGTCAATACATTTTAGAAAATGTCTTGATCAAATGACCGATTTAAGGTAACATCATATACAATTATCCAAAAAATGTCAAATTTACAGAAAAATGTTCAAAATTATCAATCAAGATCAAATCTGAATGAATATCCAAAAAAGTAGTAAAATTTACTGAAAAAATGTTACCCAGAAAATGTTGAAATTTTAAAATAAAGCTGTGGTTTCAATTTTACTTCTGATAAATTTGTCAATACATATTAGAAAAAACGTCTTGATCAAATGACCGATTTAAGGTAACATCATATACAATTATCCGAAAAATGTAAAATTTACAGTAAAATGTTCAAAATTATCAATAAACATCAAATCTGAATGAATATCCAAAAAAGTATTAAAATTTACTGAAAAAATGTTACCGACAAAATGTTGAAATTTTTAAATAAAGCTGTGCTTGTTTCAATTTTACTTTTTATACATTTGCCAATACATATTAGAAAATTGTCTTGATCAAATGACCTATTTAAGGTAACATCAAATACAGTTATAAAAAAAACTGACAAATTAACTGTAAAATGTTAAAAAAAATCAATTTTGATAAAAATTAATGAATATCCCAATAGTAAAATTTGCTGAAAAAATTGTTACTGAGAAAATGATGCAATTTTAAATAAAGCTGTGGTTGTTTCTTTTTCACTTCTAATACATTTGTCAATACATATTAGAAAATGACTTGATCTAATGACCGATTTAAGGTAATATCAAATACAATTATTAAAAAAAGTTGACAAATTTACAGTTAAATGTCGAAAAAATATCAATATTGGTAAAAATGAATGAATATCCAAAAAAAATAGTAAAATTTACTGAAAAAATGTTACCGAGTAAAAAGTGCAATTTTTAAATAAAGCTGTGGTTGTTTCAATTTTACTTTTAATACATTTGTCAATACATATTAGAAAAATGTCTTGATCAAATGACCGATTTAGGATAAAATGATATACATTTATCAAAAAAAAAATGTCAAATTTACAGTAAAATGTTTAAAATTATCAATAAAGGTCAAATCTGAATGAATATCCAAAAAGTAGAAAAATTTACTGAAAAAATTATACCGAGAAAATGTTGAAATTTTTAAATAAAGCTGTGGTTGTTTCAATTTTACTTCTAATACATATGTCAATACATATTAGAAAAATGTCTTGATCAAATGACCGATTAAAGGTTAAATCATATACAGTTATCAAAAAGGTCAAGTTTACAGTAAAATATTGAAAAAAACATTAGTATTGGTAAAAATGAATGAATATCCAAAAAGTAGTAAAATTTACTGAGAAAATGTTACCGAGAAAATGTTGCAATTTTATAATAAAGCAGTGGTTGTTTCAATTTTACTTCTAATACATTTGTCAATACATATTGGAAAAATGTCTTGATCAAATGACCGATTTAAGGTTAAATCATATACAGATATCAAAAAAGTCAAATTTACAGTAAAATGTTGAAAAAATATCAATATTGGTGAAAATGAATGAATATCCAAAAAGTAGTAAAATTTACTGAAAAAAAAGTTACCGAAAAATGTTGAAATTTTAAAATAAAGCTGTGGTTGTTTCATTTTTACTTCTAATACATTTGTCAATACATATTAGAAAAATGTCTTGATCAAATGACCGATTTAAGGTTAAATCATATACAGATATCAAAAAGGTCAAATTTACAGTAAAATGTTGAAAAAATATTAATATTTGTAAAAATGAATGAATATCCAAAAATAGTAAAATTTACTGAAAAAATGTTACCAAGAAAATGTTGTAATTTTTTATGATAAAGCAGTGGTTGTTTCAATTTTACTTCTAATACATTTGTCAATACATATTAGAAAAATGTCTTCATCAAATGACCTATTTAAGGTAAAATATTATACAGTTATGAAAAAGGTCAAATTCACAGAAAAATGTTGAAGAATATCAAGATTGTTAAAAATGAATGAATATTCGAAAAGTAGTAAAATTTACTGAAAAAATGTTACTGAGAAAATGTTGCAATTTTTAAATAAAGCTGTGGTTGTTTCAATTTTACTTCTAATACATTTGTCAATACATTTTAGGAAATGTCTTGATCAAATGACCTATTTAAGGTTACATCAAATACATTTATAAAAAAGGTATCAAATTTAAAGTAAAATGTATAAAATTATCAGTAAAGATAAAATCTGAAGTGATTATCCAAAAAGTAGTAAAATTTACTGGAAAAATTATAACGAGAAAATGTTGAAATTTTTAAATAAAGCTGTGGTTGTTTCAATTTTACTTCTAATACATATGTCAATACATATTAGAAAAATGTCTTGATCAAATGACCGATTAAAGGTTAAATCATATACAGTTATCAAAAAGGTCAAGTTTACAGTAAAATATTGAAAAAACATTAGTATTGGTAAAAATGAATGAATATCCAAAAAGTAGTAAAATTTACTGAAAAATGTTACAGAGAAAATGTTGCAATTTTATAATAAAGCAGTGGTTGTTTCAATTTTACTTCTAATACATTTGTCAATACATATTAGAAAAATGTCTTGATCAAGTGACCTATTTAAGGTAAAATATTATACAGTTATCAAAAAGGTCAAATTCACCGAAAAATGTTGAAGAATATCAAGATTGTTAAAAATGAATGAATATCCAAAAAGTAGTAAAATTTACTGAAAAAAATGTTACCTAGAAAATGTTCAAAGTTTAAAATCAAGCTGTGGTTGTTTCAATTTTACTTCTAATACATTTGTCAATACATATTAGAAAAATGTCTTCATCAAATGACCTATTTAAGGTAAAATATTATACAGTTATGAAAAAGGTCAAATTCACAGAAAAATGTTGAAGAATATCAAGATTGTTAAAAATGAATGAATATTCGAAAAGTAGTAAAATTTACTGAAAAAATGTTACTGAGAAAATGTTGCAATTTTTAAATAAAGCTGTGGTTGTTTCAATTTTACTTCTAATACATTTGTCAATACATTTTAGGAAATGTCTTGATCAAATGACCTATTTAAGGTTACATCAAATACATTTATAAAAAAGGTATCAAATTTACAGTAAAATGTATAAAATTATCAGTAAAGATAAAATCTGAATGATTATCCAAAAAGTAGTAAAATTTACTGGAAAAATTATAACGAGAAAATGTTGAAATTTTTAAATAAAGCTGTGGTTGTTTCAATTTTACTTCTAATACATATGTCAATACATATTAGAAAAATGTCTTGATCAAATGACCGATTAAAGGTTAAATCATATACAGTTATCAAAAAGGTCAAGTTTACAGTAAAATATTGAAAAAAACATTAGTATTGGTAAAAATGAATGAATATCCAAAAAGTAGTAAAATTTACTGAAAAAATGTTACAGAGAAAATGTTGCAATTTTATAATAAAGCAGTGGTTGTTTCAATTTTACTTCTAATACATTTGTCAATACATATTAGAAAAATGTCTTGATCAAGTGACCTATTTAAGGTAAAATATTATACAGTTATCAAAAAGGTCAAATTCACCGAAAAATGTTGAAGAATATCAAGATTGTTAAAAATGAATGAATATCCAAAAAGTAGTAAAATTTACTGAAAAAAATGTTACCTAGAAAATGTTCAAAGTTTAAAATCAAGCTGTGGTTGTTTCAATTTTACTTCTAATACATTTGTCAATACATATTAGAAAAATGTCTTGATCAAATGACCGATTTAAGGTAAAATATTATACAGTTATCAAAAAGGTCAAATTTACAGTAAAATGTTGTAAAAATATCAATATTGGTGAAAATGAATGAATATCCAAAAAGTAGTAAAATTTACTGAAAAAAATGTTACCGAAAAATGTTGAAATTTTAAAATAAAGCTGTGGTTGTTTCAATTTTACTTCTAATGACCGATTTCAGGTTAAATCATATACAGATATCAAAAAGGTCAAATTTACAGTAAAATGTTGTAAAAATATTAATATTTGTAAAAATGAATGAATATCCAAAAATAGTAAAATTTACTGAAAAATGTTACCAAGAAAATGTTGCAATTTTATGATAAAGCAGTGGTTGTTTCAATTTTACTTCTAATACATTTGTCAATACATATTAGAAAAATGTCTTCATCAAATGACCTATTTAAGGTAAAATATTATACAGTTATGAAAAAGGTCAAATTCACAGAAAAATGTTGAAGAATATCAAGATTGTTAAAAATGAATGAATATTCGAAAAGTAGTAAAATTTACTGAAAAAATGTTACTGAGAAAATGTTGCAATTTTTAAATAAAGCTGTGGTTGTTTCAATTTTACTTCTAATACATTTGTCAATACATATTGGAAAAATGTCTTGATCAAATGACCGATTTAAGGTTAAATCATATACAGATATCAAAAAGTCAAATTTACAGTAAAATGTTGAAAAAATATCAATATTGGTGAAAATGAATGAATATCCAAAAAGTAGTAAAATTTACTGAAAAAAAAGTTACCGAAAAATGTTGAAATTTTAAAATAAAGCTGTGGTTGTTTCATTTTTACTTCTAATACATTTGTCAATACATATTAGAAAAATGTCTTGATCAAATGACCGATTTAAGGTTAAATCATATACAGTTATAAAAAAAGTCAAATATACAGTAAAATGTTGAAAAAATATCAATATTTGTAAAAATGAATGAATATCCAAAAATAGTAAAATTTACTTAAAAAAAGGTTACCAAGAAAATGTTGCAATTTTGCAGTGGTTGTTCCAATTTTACTTCTACAATGTTCTAATACATTTGTCAATACATATTAGAAAAATGGATTAAACATGCATTATTAAATGCATGACACATGCATACACAAATACGATGAACTCGTCATAATATAGAGAAGATATAGCAACTTTACAGTCAAATAATGATAATCTCAATTTCTTTGCTGATGAAACATCACCAACAGAACTAAACTAAAGTCAAGTAAATGCGTGGATAGTACGACTTCAAATCAATGATGCATGAATACAACCACACGAATTTAGTAATCACGTCTCATTCCTATCTTTTGACAAGCAGATCCCAAACTTTCACGTACTTTTTACATTATCAGGTGCTGATAGATGTTGGTTGAGGAAGACGGGACAGAGTTTTTTTGAATTATTACCTAGTTATACACCTTTTATGGTTATAAAGGCAGGAGAAGAGTGGAATCCGGTACCTCAGCCAAGTACATCCCAATCAAAAGAACCTTCTCTGAATAAAGGTTTTTATAATATTAAGTCAGAAATTAATGTGGCCATTTTTATAAATAATCTGTTTACCAAACTTTAAAATTTTGGAAAAACTTTCTTATTCCAGGCATAGATTACCTCAGCCGTATTTGGCACAATCTTTTGGAATTTAGGATCATCAATGCTCTTCAACTTTGTATTGGCTTTATGAATATTTTGATATGAGCGTCACTGATGAGTCTTATGTCGACGGAACGCCCGGTTGTCGTACTAAATTATAATCCTGGTACCTTTGATAACTATAAGGTAGATCGGAGCATTTTGAAAAAATTTCCAGTTTCCATGTCATTGCGGCGATATACCAAAAACGAAAGACTGCACATGCTGGTTAACATCATGGTTTAGTTCAATGATGATTTCTTCATACTACTGCAAAATATGAGCTGGGGAAAAAAATAAATACTAGAAAAAAAGAAACTCCGTTGAGGGTGCCATAATACAAATAATAAGAATTGAGTAAATACAATATTTGATGTTGGTTTGTGTACTGAAGGTCTCAAAAGGGTGATTGTTACCCTCTCACACTCATATCTGAAACCCAGACCGGAGTTTAAACTAGAATAGGCACTATTGGGGCCTCGGTTGGTTAAAGTTGCTTCCGAATTTTGGCCTGGCGATAAATACTGCTGATATCTATTTGTTTTTTTTAAAACAAAAACCGTTTAAGAGTCAGATGAATTTAGTCTGATTTAAGATTATTTCTGTTGATAAGAGGCAGTACAAAAAACATGTTTTAATCATAATTAAGGTGAACCCAGCCCCCCTGTCAATGTTACACCCCATCTTGAAAATCTTAAAACATTTTTTTGTATTAACCATTTTTTGTTTTAATGTTATGTATACAAATATGGTGACACGTTGTCGCTACACTTCTTTAGATATACACAAGTCATAATTACATTGGCCAGAGGGTAACTTGGTAGAGGATCAAAGGATTTAATTAAGACAATCCAAGGCTGCTATCTCTATATTTTATTATACATATCTTTATTAGCCTTTATTAATCATGTGAGTACTATTTGGAAATTTACAAATTAATGTAGTTATCAAAAGTTCTAAAGTTCACATATAATGTGAACTAGGTTGAATGTACACAAATTTCAGTATATTTCAATGTATAGAACGGCTCTTTATTAAACACCATGAACGAAATAAAACAAAGTCCAAAGGTGGTTGTCGTTCTTATACTTTTTTATTGATATATATATAATTTTTCTTAAAGGTTTCTGAATGGCCATGTATTATGTACTATAAGTATCTTAAAGATGGAAAATGGATGGATGGTGGGCCAACGTATACCGTTGTAATTTCAGATGTTGTTGATACGTTGGACCCACCATCTATCCAGTTGTTCTCTGAATAACAAATATTATAAAAATAAAAAGAAGAAAGCAGACATATATAAAACAAACACTGATCCAACAAAACAGTTATATCATTGTCTCTTAATTTAAGACAGAAAACGCATATTGAAGAAAAATACAAGAAGAGATAAGGAAACTTACGATATTGGTTCTTCTTTAAAGACCGTGCCAAAATGAATGGGGCTGTTCTTCTGAATAAATCAGTCTGCGAACTAAAAAGAGATAAATCATTAATGTTTTCTTGTACATACACTAAAATGTGTTATAGGTAATTGAAAAGATATCAAACTTCCATTATTGAAATTGCTTATTTAAAAGAACTTAAATTGAAAAAAAACATGAATGTTTATGAAATAAATCAAAAACGAATAAAATCGATGGTAACGATTTTAAAATGAACTTTGAATGTTTGTAAATCAAATATGTACTCACTCGGTCTAGTTGTATACCGAATCCTCGTCTGGTAATAAAATTGCCATTTTTCTCTTCTATTGTAAAAAAGTATAAAACATCAGAAGTTTCGTAAATTGATATACACATATACATATAAATTTAAAGTTCAGAAATTTATTAGAAATAATGTTTATTCTAAATTAAGCAAGTCAAAGTTGTTTAGCAACACAAAATCTTTTTGTTTCACATATTCTTATAATTGATTGGAATCAAAACTATTCTGTCTAATACTGTATCGAAATTGATTAAAAAAAAAACGAAAAAATTGAAACTCTTATTTTAAGACAAAAAAATAAGTAAAGTTATCAATTAATAAAATTGAGAATGGAAATGGGGAATGTGTCAAAGAGACAACAACTCGACCAAAATAAAATGCACATTCCTTTCTCGGAATCAAGTTTTAAATTTAAGGTGAGTCGAATGTAGTTTGAAATTCTTACTTTTTTCAGTTGTTTTTATATCAAGTTAAGGCCAACCTTGTCCTTTATACAGTCTACTTAAATTCCTCTCGTTTTTTTCCCCCCATCATGAAACATCAATCAAAATTGTGATTATCATAGTTTCATGATCAACCTAAATGTTATTAATCTATCTAGCACAAGTATTATACTTTAGGAAATTCAATCCGTTAACTTTTAACCGAAATTAGGGCGACCTAATTTATATTGCGTAAATGGGTCATTCGCGTTCATTTTTGGGGGGGGGGGGGGAAAACTAGATAAAAAAAAAAATGTGTAAAAGTTAGATTCGAATAGTTTTGCCGTAAAAATATTTATTTATTTACTTTTTATTTTTAAAATCATATATTAATAAAAAAATACTTTAAATAAATAGTAAAAAACGCATGCATCGTGTATCTGTCCTCCCTCGTTATCACATATTGACCGCGAAATAAAAATGGCAGGACGTGTAATTTTTTCATTAGGACTATTCATATATATTAATGCCGCCTTCGTCCAGTCAAAAGAAGAGAAATGTGTCCGAGGATTTCGAGTCTGTACTAGAGTATCTGAGACAATACTGAGATGTGGAAGGGGTGTGAGGTGCATCACCATTGTGATATGTCAGTCCCCATCAACTGTAGTACGGGTTGGGTCAGGGGCTGGCATAAGCCTCAATGGATGCAAAGTTGAAGGTAAGATTTATTATGAATCTCTGTTTTAATATATATATATTGTATTTTTGATGTGTTTAATCATTCCCCCCCCCTTTTTTTACCCCGTTATGTATAATGCAAATAGACACAAAAGTATATCTATTTTTCAAAATATTTTTATTCCTGATTGCTACTATACAAACAAGATACATAAAAAAAACTGTATGAATTGAATATAATACCATCTAGATTCATAATAATTCATGATGAACAAGCCGAATCAACAATATAAACAAATACCATATGAATCAAAACTTACAGGGCTGAAGAAGAAGATTGATTGTTGGTTGCTTAACGTCCAGTGGCAAATATTTCATGCATATTCAGGACGAGAACAAGTTCACAATAAATACAATAGGTAGGTTGATACAATAGAGGCCATCTGGGATGATGGTCAGGGAAATTTGGACTGCCACTGAAAAATGAGGATATATTGGATAGAGACAGAAATTTGGCCTTGCAACAGGCCACCTACGGACCCCTCAAAGAGTTGATGCAAGGGTTCTTAACGTGCACACGAGGCATCGGATTTAACGTCCCCTTCTGACCGGACGTGACTGCTAACTTGATACATCCCGCACAGCCAAACGGACGCCCCACTTCGGCAAGCGTTTTACTGCCGGTCGGGAGAAGACCAAGTGACCATATTTCTATTCCCCAGTCACCCTTGGGGGATGAAGAAGAAGAAGATTCATCATCAAAATTCTATGTTCATAGAACCCTTTCCCGGTACTGTAAAAATTTAAAAAAAAAAAGGTTTGAATATCTACGATTGGAAAACATACATGTTGAAACATAAAATAAAATGTATGCAAATCCGTTTTTGTTTTTGTTTACGATAATAAATACAAATTTTGCATCCAAAAACGAAAAAAAAAGAAATGAAAGAAGAAATAATGTGCTGCATATTGAAAAGAAACATTTTCATTCAGGCGAGAATAAACTTGGGAATTGTTGACCAAAGAAACCTCCAATAGTAAGTAAAATGATGTCCATATTGATATATAAAATTACAAGAAAAGAAACTTTGGGTTTAAAAGTCGTCCCAAAATGGATGGGACTACTTTCTACCCCCACCCCACCCCCTCTCCTCTTTATCAAATCCCGGCATGTCCTCCAGGAATCTATTCATTTGAGAACTGTAAGGAATAAAAAAATAAATCATTCATCACTTATTGAAATATATTTTATGATATTGAAAAGAAAAATTGTTTCAATCGTTCAAAAATTTAAATTGATTATTAATGAGACTTTAGATTGAGTAAAACGAATGTGTGCAAAATAATTTCAACATAGGAAAATTCAAGTAGATACTTACTGGCTCCACGTTGAAATGGAATCATCATCAAATATATTCAAATTTCCTGCCATTTTTCTTCTATCTGAAATAGACAGATTCATCTAATTCATCTAATTCCTAAACTGTTGGAACCAAAACTCCCAAAATAAATCCCAACCATTCTTTTGTGGTCATAAACCTTGTGTCAACATTTCATAGATTTCTATTAACTTAAACTAAAGTTCTAGTGCGAAAACCAAGAAAATTCTTATTTGGGCCCTTTTTGGCCCCTAATTCCTAAAATGTTGGGATCAAAACTCCCAAAATCAACACCAACCTTCCTTTTGTGGTCATACTCCTTGTGTTAAAATTTCATAGATTTCTATTCCCTCTTACTAAAGTTAGAGTGCGAAAACTAAAAGTATTCGGACGACGACGCCAACGTGATAGCAATATACGACAATTTTTTTTTCAAATTTTGCGGTCGTATAAAAATGTTTTGTTGTAGATAATTATTTATTTGGTGCTAACAGCGACTACAGGTAACAACATTTTTGTCGATGGTAATAAGAGTTTAAAATCATATGTCCTCCTAGCGATTAATATGTAAACTTGTTCGTAGTTTCTTTTTGAATGGTAAAGATGTATTTCATGAAAAAAAACTGAGTCAACAATCTGGTTGTGTAAAAGTTTGATCTATATAAAACATATTTTTGCTGTTTATTGTACATACCAATTATTAAATCTGAACAAATAGTTGTAGATATATAGAAATAAATTCATGATTTTTTTTTGTATTTATTTTTTAACTTGTGGAACTTGTAGGCTGCAGTATGTTGGCGAAACAGAAACTATATTCAACATCAGACTTTACAATCAGCGTTCGTTTTTTACAAAAAGGAAAAAAACTGTCCGATTACGAGACACCTCTTAAGAACAGGACATACTTTTGATAATATCCCCTTTCTTATAATTGAGATAAACCAAAATTGGAACTCCGAAAGGTGAAAACAGAGAGAAAGGTTCTGGATACATCTGATCTTGAACCAATACAAATACAGTTTTTTATTGTCAATTTTGACGCCCAATATTTAACAGTACAAACAGAGACATATAATACAAGAGATTGGCAACTCGGCGATGTTACAGGGTGACTTTGGTTACTCACATATATGTTGTTATTTTGGTTGTTAATTCTATTTCGTTTTGCAGACCGTCAGTATCTTATAAATGCTATATTCTGCAGACTTCAGTGTATAATACATGTCCACATTTTACATCTAATTAATTAGGTAGTGTCCACTATTTACTTGGGCATTTACCTGTAAACTTGTCGAACGGGTTGAGTAACATGTGATACCTGTATTTGATGAGCTGACTATTCACTCTCAGGTAACACCTTAACGAGTCAAGGTGTGGCCAGATGTGTTTTGTATAAAGTTAGTTTACAATGTGGCGTGGACACAGACACTGGATTTCTGAGGTAGGACTCAATTTATTCTTATTTATTTAATCATTATGAAACTCGGGTGTTTGTTTATTTTGCTATCTTCTGCAGACTGGAAAAAACTGGACATCAAAATCCAAGTAAGTTTTGACTTTTTTGAAACCTATACTTCATATAACTTTTATATATCTAGTTCCTGCCATGCCTTAAATTTTTCCTGGACGTACTAGTTTCTCTGTACTCATAGTAAATTTTGAGGGGTAAACACGGCCATATTTTTAAATTCCTTATGATGAACCTTAATGTTCATTATAATGAAAGTTTAACACGGTTATATGTTTTCCGTTGTAGTAAATATTCGAGTGTCGAAATCGTTTAGTATTTTAGAAACGTTTGTGTACGATAATGCAATGATGTATGTATCTCCATAAGTATGTAAAGTAATATGCAACGTATAAGCATAAATGTATATTCCGCGTTAAAAGCTGTATATTGTGTGTAGTAATTGTATAATGATAGTATACAATAAAGTCAATTATGTGACTTGTAAAGTAAGGCATTATACGATATGCCGTAGCTTGTATTGTGTAAAGTAAGACATTATACGATATGCCGTAATTATTTGAGTATAAGTAATGCATTATTCAATATGCTGTAATCTTCTATAGATTGAACATAAGTAGTCGTACTAAGTATTTGTCATTATTTATGCGACATGTGTAATACATAAACATAATTATGTATATTTCTTGAGTATAGTATTGTATTTTAACGTACAGTATGTATTTCAATAGGCCCCAGTTTCGGGCTAGATGTATGTAGTTTTGATTAGTAAAGTGTGGAGATATATTACAAATGGTGGTGAAACCTGTTGACAGTGCGAAGTTCCATGTTTTTCATCAATAGTTTGGCAACCTACAATATTTGGAGTCGAGTCTAGACAATAAGGCAGTCGTAATGTGTGCACCGCTTATGTTGGGCCAGTTTTGTGTAGTTACCAAAAACCAAATACGTAACATTCCGTAGTATCGTTATCCAGATTTCAAAGCTAAATATAAAGAAGGAACAGTTCATTAAACATTGGACATTATTATTTCATTTGATTTCATTTATTTATATTTGTAAATTTGTACAATATTAAATTGTTATTTGGTTTAAAGAAGTAGTCATTTATTATCTGTAAGTACAAACTCCTAAGTCAGCTCTCGTCTATCCGTGACAGGCGAAATCTCGTGATTTCACACGGCGAGATTTCTTTGGGTAATAGTCTTTATCAAAGTATTAAAAGTACTCGTAGAAAAGGTGAAGTTGGAGCATACATTAACTGTTTCAGTGTTAAATTTAATATAATTAATTGAATAATTTGAGTTCATACGTAATTATAAATTTCAATGTCATTTTTGATTTGTATTATTGAAAAAAGAGACACTATTTGATATTTTATTAAAAATACGATATTAGATAATTAATACTTAATAAATTGTATGTCTTGTATCAGAGTTAATTTTATTTAATTGTTTCATAATGGGTTTCTATTAAATATACACCTGTTTCGGAAACATAATGTCACAGTGTGACATGTATACTAGTATTCGGCTTGAATTATCCGATGGTCAGGTAAATCGCAACCTGTTAAAATGAGTTTTATTTGACACCTGGTACACACGAAGTTGTTACACCACAGGTGGCAGTCCAAATTTCCCCGACCATCATCCCGGATGGCATCTATTATTTCAAGACCTACATATAGTATTTATGATGAACTTGTTCTCGTCCTGACTATGCAGGGAATATTTGCCACTGGACGTTAAGCAACCAACAATCAATCAAATAATTACATTTAACATATATCAAACATCAGAATAAGCAAATATAACAAACGTAATTCTCATTCAATGAACATGCGTATTAATGTCTGGTTGAAATGGTCTCTGGTTTTCAAAGACAAATGACATTTATTTTTTCCATCAGTACTGTAATAAATACAACAACGCAAAACCATAAAAAATGGTTAATGATAAACTAGTCGATTTGATGTCTTCAGACAGTTGTGCATGGCGGGAAGTAGAGGACGTTGCAGAAAACTTCGCTGACATGAAAAGAGTATATAATGCAAGGGATAACATAAAAAATGAAATTAATCCATGTGGTCAAAACTTTGAGGCTTTAACAATTTACAAGCAAACATGTGACGAGAGGGACAAATTTTTCATATATAAGGTGAACAATCGAGCACTGAATATGCAACCATCATATGTGTTCAAAGCAAGCATAGCAATGGCATCCGGATATCTAAACATGTACATATATTTTGATTATGGGCCCAGTTTTAAAGTTGGTTCAAATTGGGGTCAAAAATTATTATTTAAAGTCTTGAGCAAAAACAAGAAATCTTCAATTGCACAGTATTGTGCAACGGCAATAAATTCTCTATTGCACAATATCTGGTTTTACACTATATTTACAATTTCGTATCTAAGAGATACCCTCAATAGTGAAACCACATTTGTGCCACATTTAGATACCGATTGGACAAGCTTACCAGCAATTTGAAACAACAAAATGAGATATCAAACGTGAATTCTGAATTTCTTTCTGCCTTTTTCCCCCAAGCCAGGCTTTCAGAAGTAATCAATACCCATGCAAGTGTGTATCAAAGCCTGTTTGAAGTGGATATGCGATTACTTTTAAATATACATAATAATGTTGTGTACTTGTATACCAAGATGTTTCATGATTAGTTATATGTACGAAACTCTGTAACAGAAACTCAAAAAACAAAACCACTATAAAATGTATGGAGATCAAGATTACAAATTTTAAAACCGGTTTGGGAATTTGAGAAGCTAAGGTTTTGAAGTTTATAAAATTGTATAATAGTTCTATGATATACAGGAAACCGAACCAAGTTAATACACACAATAAAAAAACCTCTGTTAACATTCATTTAGTGTTCCACTTGATCAACTTGTTAATTGCACTGAGTATTGAACTGTGTACAAGCACTTGCTACTTGCATTTTCTCTATCTTTAATCCATTAGGTTTGAGTGAGGAATCATATAAGTCAACATAATTGTGCAGATGTATTATCCACAAAGCCTGTAGTGTATGAATGTTATGTGAAAAAATTTAACTCACATTTAATCAAAAGCGTCCACCATATATGAAACAAGGCAGTACAGATGAATACCACAACTTATTATACTTAAATTTAAGTTTGTTTAAAATAAATCTTTTCAAGTTTGATTTCATATTAAAAACTTGTGATAAATCTATGTCTAAGTATTTTGCTAATGAATTAATAGAATTAAACCAACTTTTCTTACTATGGTTTGATAAGGATTTTGATACAAGGAGAGCTTCAGACAATAATTGGTCCTCTGTACTTGTTAAACGTGATAAGTACGAAAACATGTTAACTATAACTTCAATAAATAAAGGATATCTCCCAAGCTCACCTATCACTGCCATATTTGCGCTTCTCTTTCCTACTCCCAGTGAAAATTGATTCAGTTTGCAGTTCTTTATATAATTTTTCAAAATAACAATCTCCTTTTTTCAGTTAACTATTTTGAATCTAAAGCACCCCAAATGTCACTTCCATAAGTTAAAATTGGTTTAATATATAGTCTTACTATATCAAGCCTTGTTGTAATCATTGATTGAATTGTATTCCAATAATTGTAATTATTTGGTAATCATTTGCACCAAATTTAACTTCTGACTATTCTGCCTGTAATGGGCGTCTTTAATTGACAATAAAATGTATTTAATTTGATTTATATTCATTGATTCAACATTGTGAGTAAATTGTATGTTAATCATTTTTCTGTTTTATTTTAGATAATAATAATCTAGTCAAAGAAAAGATTTCTAGTCATTTTAATATCTATTTTTGATTTTAAGAATTCACACATTTAGCAAATAAATTAACAATCTCTGTTACTGTTCTTTTAAAAAATTTCATATTTTAAACATCAGGTACAAGAAGTGTCTATTATTTTTTTGTCAACACACAGGTATGGGAAAATATTTTTGTCGTTTTTAATGCTTGTTTTTTCATTTTTCAATGATTGGATTTCATCCGTAAATTCGGTCGAACGTAAATAGTATAGATCTTGGACCATTTTCACAGTTTTGTCCTTTTCAATTACTTGGTCCTTTAAATCTTGATTTTGATTCACATATACCTGTACGTTTATACGCGCAGCACTTTCTTCTTTCTGTTGGAGAAGGTTTTTAAGTTCTTGCTTGAACTGGTCTCTCTGATTCGATGATTTGCTGATTCTTTGATTGAGTTTTGAGTGCTTCGAAGCACTTTTGGTGTTCTAGATTTGTATTCTTTTCCTTGAAAATTTTCTGCTTGACACTGTTTGTTTTTATTGAAAAAATATGTTACTGAAGATTTGTTATCAAGCTGACTGTTTTACCTTGATATACCCCCGGCAGTGTTTTAATTTTGCATTCTTGTCGCGAAATACCAGATCTTCCTTCTGTCTTCCATCAAGATCTTTCCCTGTCCCTTCTGTAAAATTAAACTTGTATTTGTTTGGCGTCAAGAAACTATCCTTCTGAATTGTGTTTTTCTTGTAAAAACTAGTCTTTTGACGACCGGGATATTTTCAAGTCCGTTCCAAAGCGATTGACCATTTGACATGTACCAAAAAACTTATATATTTTTTACGACTATTGCTGTTACCACCATGTAATTACCAGCTGGATTGCTCTTGATTAATGGCAGAGATTCCCAAAATGTCTGATGACCTTCCATGCAGAGAAAGTTTACTTCCATTGAGGCTCCATTGTAGGTTATCAACTCCACATTCTGTGCATACGACTCGTGTAAGCAATGACCTCATGGAGCTCTGAAAACTAGTACACTTTGGTTCTGTGATGATTTGTTGAGGAGTCTGAAGAGGTTGACTGATTTGACTCATGGGATTCATCACTTGGTACATAAAAGTGGTCACTGTCAGGCTTCTCTGGACTAGTTGGTGGTAAAGGTTTGGACTCATCGGATCGTTCGGGTCTTTCTGAAGTGAACCGATAAATGCTGTATCAAGTGATTGTGTCGAGAAGGTCGTCTGAAAGTAGTTGTGGTCTGTCAAGTTGGTGTGGTGATAGTCTGACGTCAAGGTGGCCTCCATCGGTTAGCCTTATAATGTTTTGAAATTGGTATGTCCCCCATTTCATTAAACTTTATGTCGACAGAATTCGGGATAGTTCAAGTAGTTTTCCTTTAACTTGTCGTAAACTTTGAATGTCATATCATCCGTTTTGACAGAGCAAAGAAAGAATATGATGCAAATGTTTCTTTGGTAGCAAAATGATTTTTTTATGATAAGCTAATTAAAAGGACATAATAAATTCCCTTTAAAAAATAGACACACTTGATATTCCACCTCAACAAGTAAAGAGGGACATGTCACTTTAATTTTTACCTAAATTTTGTACATTAATTTTAGCAAAAAATTGTTCTATGGTAACTGTATGTGCTGTAAACAATATTAACATAACTATTGTAAAAATAAAGAAATTATCAATTTCAGAAATATACTGTTGGATATGCCCTTAGTGTTTAAGTAATTGCAGAAGAGGAGGCAATAAGTTTGTCCAAGATATACAAATTATAGCTATTTGTTCAGCCAGATATGCTTCTGAAAGTGGTAAAATAGAATTAAAAATCTGAAATGTTTTCACTTACTTCACTTTCATCTCGACAACAATTTTAGCTGAGGCAATGTTAGCTGTTTTGAAAAATTCTAAGGATGACATCTGATGTTTTGTCGATACACGAGGTGGAACATTTAAACCAATGTCTGGGGAGAGTAAGTCTTCAATAGTAAACCCCTTATCTGACATTTTAACATCTCCAGGAGGCAATTTATGTATCAACCAATCATGTTCAACTATATGTCTGTCAGAAACATGTCTGTCAGAAACGTTTCCTTCCCATAATCAAAAGAACCTCATGTATTCGACATATCAAAGAATCCTAATAATTTATTTTTTTGGATGAAATCGAACAAAGTTTAATTTTGGCCCCTTTTACAAATTCCAAAACTGTTGGGACCAAAACTCCAAAAATCAATCCCAACCTTCTTTTTGTGGTCATAAACCTTGTGATTAAATTTCATAGATTTCTATTGTCTTCATGTCAAAATTACCCTTCACGGAGACGTTTGATAAAGGGTGCGCTTTATCAAATACGGATGGTTATGTACAAGATGTCACAGTATATTACTTTGAATTAAAAAAAAATCGACAGTAATAACAGATCATGCAGTATAATAAATTAAATAACACATATCTGAGAGGGTGATAGAGCAGATTGGAACCCCTCAAAAGGCATTGTCAACCTTGGCTTCGCCGCGGTTGACAGTGTTTTCTCGGGGTACCAATTTGCTCTATCACCCTCTCAGCTATATGTTATTTATATAATCGTGATATTTTTTATTTATATTTACCAGTTTCATGTTTCCATCCAGAATCATTGTACATTTGTAGCAACACTGCTTCTTCCCTTGTTATTCGTCTCTTTTGAAAATACTCCCAACTGTTGGAACAAAATATCTCCCCCATCTAAAAACCAAACCTTTTTCCATCTGGCAATATCCTCCCAAGCTTTTCTATTGTGCATTCCTGCACTGTAAAACTTTTTTGATCCTTGAAGTACATTACTTTATTATTTAAAATAAAATTTTATTAACACATGCTCCAAGATATTGATGTTATATTTGTTAATTGGTTTTATAATGACAAATTTCAAATTTTTATTTTTTTTGTTGGAATGTAAGTGAATTGCTATTTTTTTTTTCATAAAATATTACAATAATAAATTTTCAGATGAATCGGACAATCCGTTGTTGGGTTGCTGCCCCTGAATTGGTAATTTTAGGGAAATTGTGCAGTTTTGGTTATTATCTGGAATATTATTATATAGTGTTGACCCCTTTAGGAGTTATTGCCCTCTATAGTCAATTTTTAACCATTTTTCGTAAATCTCGGTCATCTTTTACAAAAATCTTCTCCTCTGCAACTACTGTGTTAACTTAATTCAAACTTGGCCACAATTATCTTTGGGGTATGTAGTTTGAAAAATGTGTGATGTGACCTGGCCAACAAATCAAGATGGCTGCCACGGCTAGAAATAGAACATAGGGGTAAAGTGCAGTTTTTGGCTTATAACTCAAAAACCGAAGTATTTAGAGGAAAACTGAAATGGATAAAAATGTGTATCAGGTCAAGTTCTATCTGCACTGAAATGTCTAGATGAATGGGTCAACCCGATGTTGGGTTGCTGCCCCTGAATTGGTAATTTTGATGAAATTTTGCGGTTTTCGGTTATTATCTTGAATATTTTTAGATTGAGATAAACTGCAAACAGCAATAATGTTCAGCAAAGTAAGATTTACGAATAAGTCAAACATGACCCAAGGGTGACTGGGATAGAAATATTGTAGTAAAACGCTTGCCGAAGTGGGGTGTCTGTTGGATGTGTTAAGCTTGCAGTCACGATCGATCAGTATGGGGACGTCAAATTCGATGTCCGGTGTAAAAAAAAAAGACAGTTTTTGCTCTTCCTATCCAATATACCCTTATTTTCCAGTGGCAGGCCAAACTTTCTAAACCATCATCCCAAATGGCCTGTCTTGTGAATTATGACAAGACATACCTATTGTATTTATTGTGAGCTTGTTCTCGTACAAAATATGCCCTACCTATTGTATTTTCTGCATGAAATATTTGCCACTGGACGTTTTGCAACTAACAATCAATAAAGTTTTATACGTTAAGTCCAAGTCCCCTTGGATAATTTTAGGAAATTATCAAGTATCATGGCCGATAACGAGTTCGGGCAAAGGAGATGACTATGCAGCACTCCCTGTAAGGTTAATCTAAATCAAATTGGTTGTTTTCTGTCTAATTGATGTTAACCCCGTATCTCCTTTTATTTGAACACATAAACACATATCACAAACATCATTTTAACTTTCTATTTAAATTTCTATATTTAGATCAGTATACGAAATTACTTCTACCCTTTTTTGTCAGTGTATTACATGTCAGTACATTCTTGGATGGTCATTTTGCCCTTTGCAGCAAAGAAAAACCGTCAATAAGAATTTGTCATGCTCGTTGTTCTATATTAATTATCTACTGTTCGACATCAAGAGTTAGAGATTACATTAGAGGATGACATAAAATGTTTGTGTTTAGATACACCTACTTGGGCTACCATCCTCAAGGTGCTAGTATTAGTACAGACGATGTCTACTGTTCGACATCAAGAGTTAGAGAATACATTAGAGGATGATATAAAATGTTTGTGTTTAGATACATCTATTTGGGCTACCATCCTCAAGGTGCTAGTACATTTACAGACGATGTCTACTGTTCGACATCAAGAGTTAGAGAATACATTAGAGGATGACATAAAAATGTTTGTGTTTAGATACATCTACTTGGGCTACCATCCTCAAGGTGCTAGTACATTTACAGACGATGTCTACTGTTCGACGTCAAGAGTTAGAGAATACATTAGAGGATGACATAAAATGTTTGTGTTTAGATACACCTTCTGGGGCTACCATCCTCAAGGTGGTAGTATTAGTACAGACGATGTCTACTGTTCGACGTCAAGAGTTAGAGAATACATTAGAGGATGATATAAAATGTTTGTGTTTAGATACATCTATTTGGGCTACCATCCTCAAGGTGCTAGTACATTTACAGACGATGTCTACTGTTCGACGTCAAGAGTTAGAGAATACATTAGAGGATGACATAAAATGTTTGTGTTTAGATACACCTACTTGGGCTACCATCCTCAAGGTGCTAGTATTAGTACAGACGATGTCTACTGTTCGACGTCAAGAGTTAGAGAATACATTAGAGGATGATATAAAATGTTTGTGTTTAGATACATCTATTTGGGCTACCATCCTCAAGGTGCTAGTACATTTACAGACGATGTCTACTGTTCGACGTCAAGAGTTAGAGAATACAGTAATGTTTTCTATATTCTTAAGTTCATTAATCAATCAAAGGAATTGGAATTTATTATAGAATATAAAAATGTTATTATATTTAAATCGATTTGAATTTTTATTACGTTATTTTACTGTTGTTTTTTATTTGTATATACTCAATTTGCTTTAGTCAAGAATTTTAGTATATTGAAGGACTTTTTGTCTTATTTTAAAAATATGCTTTGAATTGTAAAAAATATTCGAATTAGCTCTCGCCGAGATATAGCCTTTTTGTGCTAATGCGGCGTAAAGCAACCAACAATCAATCAATCATTAATCAAGCATATTGAAATTACCATATATTCATTCGAGTAGGTTTTATGACACATCTTTCACCTCTTCTAACAGACGATGGTTCTGTAGATTGTTCATCAGTTATATTGTCGTTGTGATCCCCAAGGGTGACTGGGGTATAGAAATATGGTCACTTGGTCTTCTCCCGACCGGCAGTAAAACGCTAGCCGAAGTGGGGCGTCCGTTTGGCTGTGCGGGATGTATCAAGTTCGCAGTCACGTCCGGTCAGAAGGGGGACGTTAAATCCGATGCCTCGTGTAAAGAGAGTGCCACGCTCTTTGCACGTTAAGAACCCTTAAGAACCCTTGCAACAACTCTCTGAGGGGTCCGTAGGTGGCCTGTTGCAAGGCAAAATTTCTGTCCCTATCCAATATACCCTCTTTTTCCGGTGGCAGTCCAAATTTCTCCGACCATCATCCCAAGTGGCCTCTATTGTATCAACCTACCTATTGTATTTATTGTGAACTTGTTCTCGTCCTGAATATGCATGAAATATTTGCCACTGGACGTTAAGCAACCAACAATCAATCAATCATATTGTCGTTGTGAGTGTTTTCATTTGCTTCTTCTAAAGATGTTTGTTCGATTTTGTCTTCTTTTGTTTTCATTAAATGTTTTCTGTTTTTTTTGACAATTATGTCCTTCTGGTGTTTCAGTCACATTGGAGTTCGGAGTGTTATAATTTTTTACAACAGTTCCTTGGTCCCATTTTCTTTTCGGCTTGTGCGTTAATCGAATAGTGTCATTCGGTTGTAATTCAGGTAATGTTTTTGAACTTTTATCGTTATTTGTTTTGTTTTTGATTTATTTTTTGTTGTTTCATTTTGGTTTCAAACGGTTCTTTATTGTCGGTACAGTTGTCCTCAGTCTTCTATTCATTGGGAGTTGAGCTGGCGAGTCGAGATTTTCCAACCGCGTATTTCTGTATTTAAGCATAGGAATATATGGATCTGTGCCGTCCTGTTTAGATTTGCTTAGCATTTTCTTGACGCCTGCTTTCATCACTTTCTCTCCCTCTAAAATCGCCATTCAATTCTAGATCACACAAGTATAAGAACAGAAGATAAACGGAAACAGATTATACAGCTTATAATTAGGAATTATTACAGTTTAACATGTTAAAACACAGCTGCAATCAGACAGTCTGCTAACGTTCATGAAAACAACAAGTCTACAAGTACTTACTAGTAATTCACTTGACCTCATTAGATTAATGTGGGCAATTGAATACCGATATGAGATAAGAAACAAATGTTCAAGTTTCACCCTATGACAAAGTGATGCACTTTTGCACGTATGATATTGGCAATGAGACTCTAATAAATAGATTCCCTTTAATACTAATATCACAATGTAGAAATTTTCCTCGGCAGCATACACTTCAGTGTTTGTTCTGTCTATCCAAATTTAGAATTTAGCGCAATACTGAAATGAGTGTAATCCTCATCTATCAGAAGAACACTGCTCGTAATATCCCATTCGTGTAAAACTCAATCTTCCCGTGGGTTTAAGGTTAATTGCATAACACATGACTTTCTCGCATTGAAATAGAACTTCAATCTATGTGCATAGTCGGCACATATATCTTACACTCGCTGGACATAACGTTTGGCCAATACATGAAATATGCCACGCTTTGAAAAAATCCAACGTATTGGCCAGATGGGTCTGGGAAATCGTTCCTGAGAGCTCAAACACAGAAACTTGGAATTTTTTGTCTGTTCCCATATCCAAGATATGCGTGGATCCTCAGAACATATCGGCGGTATGCTGTGTGTCTATGGCATCTGTTGTAGTCCTTGTCTGGAGGCTGCGCAATCATGTCATTTCCGTTCCTCATTGCAACCTCAAGAACGAAAGGGTCCAATACAACATTGTGATAATCCTGCAATTGAAATAATAATTGAATAAGTGGATATTGTATACTGACCATGTTTTCTTTCCAATACAGCTCTTTCATGGTGTGTCAACGTTGTATATGGAGTTTCACTTCAGTACTCTTTATTTTTTTAAGATAAGACAAAAAATCCTTCAATATACCATAATTTTAGACTAAAGCAAATTGATTATTTACAAATAAAAATCAACAGTAAGATACCGTGATAAAAAAATAAAAACGACTTAAATATAATAACATTATTTTATTCTATGATAAACTTCTTTTAAAAATGCAATAATATTTGTAAATGGAACATTATTAAATAAATCATACATATTATTGACATTGAAATGCTTCTTACGAATATCAGCAAAGTCAGTACAATTAACTAAAACATGTTTAATAGTATACTTGCAGTTGCAAGGTACACATTGTGGTTCATCTTCTTTTTTTTAAAGATACTCGTGTGTTTTTCTAGGATGACCAATACGTCATCTAGTAATAACACACTGATATACACTGCACATAAAATTATTAAAAGGTTTGCCTAAATTAGGTTTAATTTCATGTAATTTATTATCATCTTTTACTTTATTCATTTTTCAATATATTAAAAACATATTCTCTAATATTAGATTTAAAATCAGTATATTGTATATCACAGTTAGATAGACGGTCACCCAGGGCATTCTTTGCCTAAAACTCTACAGCTGTGTTTCCAAGGATTCCAACATGACTCAGAATCCATAGATATATCATTTCTTTCAGAGAAATTTTTAGATTCCTCATTACATATAACATTTGAGAATTGTTGGGTTTTAATTTGAGTATTTTGTTTAGTTTGTTAGCATGAAAGTGAATCAGAACATATAATAAATTTGTATTTATCTGAAGAAGCAATTAGTTTCAAAGCCAAAAATATTGCTTTTATTTCAGCAGTAAAGATGGATGCATCAGATGGCAAACGGAGAGTTGCAGCTTTGTCCCTGTTTTACATTTGAAAAACACACTGGCAACATACTTTATGTACATTCTTTTTAATACAGAATGTCTTACAATTTGAACAACACACTGCCTCAAATGTATCGACCAAGACATGTTTGTGTTCCATCAGTAATTTATGAGGTTTTTTTTGTCTTTTAGTTGGATTAATCTTTGACCATGGATCTGTATTAATATTTTGCTATGTAAATCTTAATAGAGGATAGTTCTTCTTTAGCACAGTCTATTTCTTTTTGCAAGAGTTCGTTCTTTTTTGTTTACTCTGATTGTTGTTTGATAAGAGATTCTATGTTTTCACACTCATTTGTCAAAAACTTTATATGTTTGTTAGTCTGTTCTTTATGTGTTTGTCAGTCTGTTCTTTATGTGTTTGTTAGTCTGTTCTTTATGTGTTTGTTAGTCTGTTCTTTATGTGTTTGTCAGTCTGTTCTTTATGTGTTTGTCAGTCTGTTCTTTATGTGTTTGTTAGTCTGTTCTTTATATGTTTGTCAGTCTGTTCTTTATGTGTTTGTCAGTCTGTTCTTTATGTGTTTGTCAGTCTGTTCTTTATGTGTTTGTCAGTCTGTTCTTTATGTGTTTGTCAGTCTGTTCTTTATGTGTTTGTCAGTCTGTTCTTTATGTGTTTGTCAGTCTGTTCTTTATATGTTTGTCAGTCTGTTCTTTATGTGTTTGTCAGTCTGTTCTTTATGTGTTTGTCAGTCTGTTCTTTATGTGTTTGTCAGTCTGTTCTTTATATGTTTGTTAGTCTGTTCTTTATATGTTTGTCAGTCTGTTCTTTATATGTTTGTCAGTCTGTTCTTTATGTGTTTGTCAGTCTGTTCTTTATGTGTTTGTCAGTCTGTTCTTTATATGTTTGTCAGTCTGTTCTTTATGTGTTTGTTAGTCTGTTCTTTATATGTTTGTCAGTCTGTTCTTTGTAGGTTGCATTTGATTTTTTTCTCTGCCTCATACAATGACTTAAAGTAGTTTCTGAGAGAAGATTCTCGTGTTTCATTGTATTTATTGTTAATTTCAAATCATTTATATTTTCCTCTAGATTATTTTATTTTTGATAGAAGAAATCAACATTACAAGTTCATCCATTTTAATATTTTCATTATTGTTGTTATTTGGTTAACATTTATTTTTAGCCTTTTGTACACAGTTAGGATCTGGTCTACAGTGTGGAATTTGTCACTCAATAGGGATACATTTCCAATGACATTTTCAACAAGGTTAACCACATTCTTTTCAAAAGATTTTCGTCCGGTACAGAAATGCTGCTGGTGTTAGCCACCATTAATTGTCCAAAAATATCAGTTAGGTCCTCAATTTCATTTATTTCTGGGTTTTTTAGTAGTGGTAAGCTTAATGCTCATATTGTTTCTGGATGACTAGTCAAAAAGGATGAATGATTTGTTTTCTGTTATTAGTGTAATTTGGTTTTCCAAAAAAGTAACAATTATCCTACCTATATCATGATATTTGCCCGCTAGGCATGTACCCCTTACAATCATTCCACACAACAAATATAGTAGATCTATTGCATAAAGTATGAAAAAAACAGACCAAAACACAAAATCTTAACTATAACCACTGAACCATGAAAATGAGGTCAAGGTCAGATGACATCTGCCAGTTGGACATGTACACCTTGCAGTCCTTCCATACACCGAATATACTAGCCCTATTGCTTATAGTATCTGAGATATGGACTTGACCACCAAAACGTCACCTTGTTCACTGATCCATAAAATGAGGTCGAGGTCAAGTGAAAACGGTCTGACACTCATGATGACCTTGCAAGGTACGCACATACCAAATATAATTATCCTATTACTTATAATAAGAGAGAATTCAACATTATAAAAAATCTGAACTTTTTTTTTCAAGTGGTCACTGAACCATGAAAATGCGGTCAAGGACATTTGACATGCTACTGACGGGAACTTCGTTTCATGAGGCATCTATATACAAAGTATGAAGCATCCAGGTCTTCCACCTTCTAAAATATAAAGCTTTTAAAAAGTTAGCTAACGCCGCCGCCGGATCACTATCCCTATGTCGAGCTTTCTTCAACAAAAGTTGCAGGCTCGACAAAAACTATAGAATTAAGCAAAACCTCACATGCTATGTATGACATGTGTTCTAAGTTTTGAGTTGCTGTGACTACCATTTCATCATTACCTTACTTTACAATTTGATTTTTACCTGATCTAGGACAGAGAAACAGACAGACCCGAAAACATATACCTGTCTTATAGTGTAGGTGGGGAATACAAATAGTACAATGCTTGCAAAGATAAAGAAACATGCAATATTATTGCCATTTTCAGAGGCGGATTTAGGCCCCCCCCCTTTTTCGGAAAAAAATTTGGTTACTTATATAGAGAATCACTGGAGCGGGCCCCCTCTTTGGCAGTCAGTGGGCCCCCACTTATGAAAAGTTCTGGATCCGCCACTGATTTTTAACTCTGAATAAATTTCCCACAACTCATTCTTAGATAATTTACTGAAACCAAAAGTAATTTCCACTTCAATCAATAGGCATATTAATCCATACATATTCCATTGATAGAAGTTTTATTGAAGTTCAAATGCAGCTTGATTAAACGTTTTAAAAGGCATGCCAACTTTCAACCTAATCTGAGACAGTAGTGAAACATTACATCATGATAAAACACACTTGAAAAAATAATTGAAGAATACTTAACTCAACAAATAGACATGATTTAAGGTAGATCACAAGTACATATTTTTTGAGACAGAATTTTTTCATAATTTGCCAAAATGAAGATTTTATTATGCTCTTTTCAAAAATTTAATAAAAAGTATGGGTCACCGTGCTATTTTAAAAGCTATGGGTCGTTGAAAATTGCCAAAATTTGGTTAGTTTGTTCATGAAAAAACATATTAGTGTGCATAAAAAATATTCTATGAGATAGAATTTTAAAATAAATTGTGAGAAGAAAGGTTTCATAATATGTTTTAAGAAAATAAAAAGAAAACATGGTGTCACCGAACTTGTTTTCTTGCTACAAGTAAAAATAAAAAAATTTCCCTATTAGCCCAGTATAAATTTTGTACTAAAAGAGTTATTTCCCTAAATTGGCTCATTTGAAAAAAAATAATTTTTATACCAAAAAGATTGATATTTGTTTAAATATTTTGAATAATACGATTAATTAACAATTTGTCTTCAAATAGAAAAAACAGTCTAACCATTGAATTGCAAATTTGTCTCCAAATTTGCAGATTTAGGCAAATAATTAGACCGATTTTGTACTGCGATTGTGCAATCCAAGATGACGGTATACTATGAATCTACCTTAAACAGAAAAAACTATACATTCTACACACTGAACGAATAAGTTTGATTAGAGACACAATTAAAACCAAGATAAAAATGCTGGTGGTTTTATTACTAGATGTTACAGGTAGTTATAAAATAAATATGCAACAAGGATGTCGTTGAGACAAGTCAAATCTGGGAAAAATGTCCTTACAAATTTTGGTAGGCAAGCCTAGCCATAAACAGCTAGATTTATATATTATATTGATTTTTAAAGTGTAAGTGAAAGACTTAGTATATAGCCTATAAAATTGTTTGGAAGGACATATAATTAATTGATGCTCAGAGAACATGTGCATAATTAATCTAAGAAACGTTAATTGCACAATACTTAATCAATAACAAACTTTTAGTTTAGTCCAAAATGTATACATCATATATTCATTCCACTGTTTAGAGGGCATATGTACGACTCAAGTTTTTCAGAGAGTTTTCCATCTGCTCGAACATATTTACAATATATCTTTTGAACAGGTATGAAAGCTGAAGGTCCAAACACATCATATATATCTCTTGACCAAACTTCCACTGGCTTTCCACAATGATATCTATAGCGATCAGGAAGTGGTGCTAACCAGTTGACCTTTGCAAACAAGTGAACCTTACTTTCATTCTTCATGATGAGGTTGTGAAGGTAATAAGTTTGAACAATACCAGGGAGCAGATCCCCTGTACCAGTATCTTCCACAATTTGTCCATCTTCTGCATTCCAATATGCCATAACAAATGATGAACGTTTATGTCTAGACTCCCAAGAACCATAAACTTGATTTCTAAGTGTGACAGAGCTACATTTTCTACAGGATTCTGGTAATACCATGTGGGCTAAATCGGGATAGATAATTGTATAAATGCGTCTAAGAACTCTGTTTTCTTCTGCAGTAAGACCATGCGTTGAAACCTTTGAAAACTTATACGCTGAAATATTTGACCAGTCTTGATTTGGTATCGAAGCACTTCTCCGTGACAAATATAAAATATTACGAATCTCTTGATCGGTTACTTCAATTCCTATTTCATTGCACCTATTCAGATCCAAGAATTTTTTTCTAAATAATTATTGAAAATTATCTCGTAATTCAATGGAATTTACATATGCATCTCTTGTAAAGCGCCGCATTATCTGTAACTCTATTGCACCGCTGTTGTTTGGAAGAGAGCCAAGGTGTCCATTGTACCTTTCACAACTAAATAACCAAAAGGAATACACTGGTCCAAAATCCCTCACACAGCTTGCTAAATGACAGTGAAGAAGCATATTAGGTGTGACTTTATCAGTACCATACAGTTGCTCAAATGATCTACAAAATTTCAAAATATGTTTTTCAAACCGTCTTATATCTGGTTCTGTAATAAATTTTGATGTAATAATATGACTAGCAAGAACAAACTTCAAGATCATCTGAAGGCAAAATGTCAATTAGTGCAAAAATTGAAAAAATATTGTCCAGTTTTTCCATTGATCAGCTGTAAACCCACCAAAGGATGCAGCTATTTTTCTTGGTATTGATCCAATATTGCTAGTTGCATTAACTGAGTTGACCCTTTCCTGTATTTCTATGAGCTGTTCTGGTAACAAAATTTTTAGTTCAAGCCAAATTTCAATAACTTTATTAACAGTTCCCCGATATAAATTATGCATTGGATCCACTATTGACAACCTTATTGGAGCAAAATAATCTAATTCCCAGATTGGAGAATATCTTATCCCAAACTGACTCTCAAGCCGGTCTCTCTCAGTTTGGGTTTTAGCCCTCTTTACTACATTCATGTTATGTCTATGCTCTAGTAAATTTCTGCTTGGCCATTCATTAACATTAAACCCATCATAACATTTATGTCCTGTATCACCTGGAAAAGTTTTGTAACATTTAGAACACCCAAGTGTGGCACCGTGGCCTAAAAATCCACACAGTTTTCTTGTTGCTGGAATATCGCAGTCTACACACATCATAGCAATTTTGAATATGGTTTCCTTGTTCTTTTCCTGGTATGATGTTAAAAAAATCCTTTTTTTCCACCCTTCTTTCAGCTCATCTATCTAAGGACCAAAAAAAGTTTGCACGCTTGGCTCTTTCTTCATGTCGGGTATAATTCCAAGCAGTCTAACATTTTTAATTTTAAAACGTTCCTCTTGTGGCAAACTCAAAATAACTGCATACATTACTCCAACTGAGTACTGGACATGTTCATATGGTTGGAACCAGTCTAAATTCATCATTATTCCATAACTTTGTTTGTTTTTTCAAGAAATTGTTTTTCTCTGCACTCTGAAACTCCTTCCACATATTTCCATCAAACACATCAGCCAAAAATCCAGGTTCCTGTCTTCTTGATCGCCAAATCTCACATTTCTGTTCAAAATCTGGTCTTTGTACAAAACTAGACAAGGTCAAAGCAATTGATTTGAAACAATACGTTTTAAACTTTTTTGTTCCTTGTAATTGAACAACTTAAAGAAGAGGTTCACCACACGGCCTTCTTCTACCAACATGTGTATGATTTGGAAAAATAACATTATTGCATTTTTTGAATTGTTGTTGACCCTCTACTATTATTAAACAATCTTCACCCTTATATAATTTATAACATTTTTTACATGCAACATATTTTGTAAAATTATCTTTTTGAAATCCAACATTTTTGTACAACTTATAAATTGTAGCTGGAAAAGTCCAGCAAAGGCAACAACTTCTGCTGATAGAGCATTAAAAAAACCCGATAAAAAACAATAATAAATATTGGACTGCAATATACATTTTAAAGTATTTAGATAATTTTTTTTTATAATTGTATTTGATGGTTTCCTAAATCGGTCATTTGATCAGGATAATTTTGTAACATGTGTTGACACTTTTATTAGAAGTAAAATTGAACAAACCACAGCTTTATTTAAAAATAGCAACATTTTTCAGTACATTTTGCCTCTTTTTGGATATTCATTCATATGAGTCCTATGTTGATAATTTTACAACATTTTACTGTAAATTTGACATTTTTTTTTATATTTTTATATGATGTGACCTTATATCGGTCATTTGATCAAGACAATTTTCTAATATGTATTGACAATTGTATTGGAAGTAAAATTAAACCAACCATGGCTTTAGTATTTAAAAAAATTAAATATGGTTTAGTTAATTTAACCACTATTTGATTATTGTATTAGATGAAACCATAAATCGATCAAACTTTTTAAATATTTGTCAAGAATGAACACTAAAACTGCCATTTGTGTATTGATAATTTTCCACATTTTACAGTAAATTTGTCATTTTTTTTTGTATTTGATGTTTCCTTATGTTGGTCATTTGACAAGTATAATTTTTTAACATGTATTGACACTTGTTTTAGAAGTAAAGTAGAACCAACCACAGCTTTATTTAAAAATTGCAACATTTTCTCAGTACTTTTTACGTACTTTTGGATATTGTGATAATTGTATTATTATGTTACCTTAAATCGGTCATTTGATCAAGACAACTTTCAAATATGTAGTGAAGTAAAATTGATCAAAACATGACTTTATTAATTAAAAAAAAAAAATCAGTAAATTTAGCCACTTTGACAATTTTTTTATATTTGTATATGATGTTACCTTATATCGGTCATTTGATCAAGACAATTTTCTAATATGTATTGACAATTGTATTATAAGTAAAATTGAACCAACAATGGTTTAAATAATTTAAAAATGAAAAAAAAAAACTTCAGTTAATTTAGCCATTTTTTGGATTATTGTATGAGATAAAACAATAAATCGATCAAACTTTTTAAATATTTGTATAAAATGATCACTAAAACTGCCATTGGTGTAATGATAATTTTCCACATTTTAAAGTTTTATCTTTTTTTTTATATAATTGTATTTGATGTTTCCTTAAATCGGTCATTTGAACAAAATACTTTTCTAACATGTATTGACAATTTCACTAGAAGTAAAGTTGTACCAACCACAGGTTTTTTTTTTAAATTGCAACATTTTCAGTAAATTTTGCCTCTTTTTGGATACTCATTCAGATGTTTCCTATACTGATAATTTTTCAACATTTTACTGTAAATTTGACAATTTTTTTATATTTGTATATGATGTTACCTTATATCGGTCATTTGATCGAGACAATTTTCTAATATGTATTGACAATTGTATAAGAAGTAAAATTGAACCAACAATAGTTTAATTAATTTAAAAATAAAAAAAAATCAGTTAATTTAGCCACTTTTTGAATTATTGTATGAGATAAAACAATAGATCGATCAAACTTTTAAAATATTTGTATAAAATTTTATGATCACTAAAACTGCCATTGGTGTAATGATAATTGTCCACATTTTAAAGTAGTTTTATCTTTTTTTTTTAATAATTGTATTTGATGTTTCCTTAAATCGGTCATTTGGACAAAATACTTCTCTAACATATGAACATGAATTGACACTAGTACTAGAAGTAAACTTCCACATTTTACAGTAAATTTATCATTTTTTTTTCTAATTATTTGATGTTTCCCTATATCGTTCATTTGATCAGGGTAATTTTCTAACATGTATAGATTTTAGTAGAAATAAAGTTGTACCAACCACAGGTTTTTTTTTTAAAAGTATTTTTCAGTTCATTTAGCCACTTTATGGATTATTGTTATCATGATACCATAAATCGATCAAACTTTTTAAATATTTGTATGGAATAACCACTAAAACTGCCTTGTGTGTATTGATAATTTTCCACATTTTACAGTAAATTTATCACTTTTTTATAATTGTATTTGATGCTTCCCTAAATCGGTCATTTTAACAAGATAACTCTTGAACATGTATTGACACTTGTACTAGCAGTAAAGCTGAACCAATCATTCAGATGTTTCCTATAATGATAATTTTTCAACATTTTAGTGTAAATTTGACAATTTTTTTTGATAACTGTATATGATGTTTCCTTAAATCGGTCATTTGATCAAGACAATTGTCTACTATGTATTAACAATTGCATAAGAAGTAAAATTGAAACAATCATGGCTTAAATACTTAAAAAAAAATATTTTTCAGTTAATTTAGCCACTTTTTGGAATAATGTATTAGATTAAACCATGAATCGATCAAACTTTTTAAATATTTGTATCCAATGATCACTAAAACTGCCTTATGTGTATTGAGCATTTTCTACATTTTACAGTAAATGTATCATTTTTTTTTAAATTCTTTTTGATGTTTCCCTAAATCGGTAATTTTGACAAGATAATTTTCTAACATGTATTCACACTTGTACTAGAAGTAAAGTTGAACCAATCACAACTTTATTTAAAAATTGCAACATTTTCAAGTACATTTTGCCTCTTTTATGATATTCATTCAAATGTTACCTATACTGATAATTTTTGAACATTTTGCTGTAATTTGAGATTTGTTTTTGATAATTGTATATGATGTTACCTTAAATCGGTCATTTGATCAAGACAATTTTCTACTATGTATTGACAATTGTATTAGAAGTAAAATAAAATCTGCCATGGTTTTATCTTTTTTTTAAAGTATTTTTCAGTTAATTTAGCCACTTTATCGATTATTGTAATCATGATACCATAAATCGAGAAAACTTTTTAAATATTTGTATCCAATGATCACTAAAACTGCCATTTGTGTATTGATAATTTTCCACATTTTACAGTAAATTTATCATTTTTTTTTTATAATTGTATTTGATGTTTCCCTAAATCGGTCATTTTGATAAGATAATTTTCTAACATGTAATGACACTTGTACTAGATTTAAAGTTGAACCAATCACAACTTTATTTAAAAATTGCATTTTTCAGTACATTTTGCCTCTTTGGATATTTATTCAGATGTTTCTCATAATGATTATTTTTCAACATTTTACTGTAAATTTGACAATTTTTTTGGATAACTATATGATGTTACCTTAAATCGGCCATTTGATCGAGACAATTTTCTACTATGTATTGACAATTGTATTAAAAGTAAAATAAAATCTGCCATGGCTTTATCTTTTTTTTTAAAGTAATTTTCAGTTAATTTAGCCACTTTATGGATTATTGTAATCATGATACCATAAATCGAGAAAACTTTTTAAATTTTTGTATCCAATGATCACTAAAACTGCCTTATGTGTATTGATAATTTTCCACATTTTACAGTAAATGTATCACTTTTTTTTATAATTGTATTTGATGTTTCCCTAAATCGGTCATTTTAACAAGATAACTTTTGAACATGTATTGACACTTGTACTAGCAGTAAAGTTGATACAATCACACCTTTATTTGAAAATCGAGACATTTTTTTGTACATTTTGCCTCTTTTGGATATTTATTCAGATGTTTCTCATAACGATTATTTTTCAACATTTTACTGTAAATTTGACAATTTTTTTTGATAACTGTATATGAAATTACCTTAAATCGGTCATTTGATCAAGACATTTTTCTACTATGTATTGACAAATTTAAAATTGAAACAACCATGGCTTAAATACTTCAAAAAAATATTTTTCAGTTAATTTAGCCACTTTTTGGATTATTTTATTAGATGAAACCATGAATCGATCAAACTTTTTAAATATTTGTATCCAATGATCACTAAAACTGCCTTATGTGTATTGAGAATTTTCCACATTTTACAGTAAATTTTGCCTCTTTTTGGATACTCATTCAGATGTTTCCTATACTGATAATTTTTCAACATTTTACTGTAAATTTGACAATTTTTTTATATTTGTATATGATGTTACCTTATATCGGTCATTTGATCAACACAATTTTCTAATATGTATTGACAATTGTATAAGAAGTAAAATTTGAACCAACAATGGTTTAATTAATTTAAAAATCAAAAAAAATCAGTACAGTACACAATTTTATTTAGGGGCCATATAAGGGCCCCTCTGGATTCGGGATTTTCTCACTGCATTGAAGATCCATTGGCGGCCTTCTTCTATTGTATGCTATTTAGCTGAGTTGTCCATTTTGGCACATTTCCCATTTCCATTCTAAATGTTATTACTTAAATTTGCTCCAACAATTTTTAATTTCAAGTTAATTTAGTTTAATGTACATGTATGTGTGAGAAAAAAAAGATAAAAAATTTAGGGAATTATTTTTTTTATATTCCAATTTCCAAGCCAATTTATCCTTTAAATAAGTTGACTGAATTCATATCAACACAACTATCCCAAATTAAAGTATGACAATGTAGTACTTTGTATGTTTTTTTGTTTTTTTGTGGACGATAGGGAATCAGCAGTTCTAGAAAATAGATAACTTACTGTGATTCACCTTTACCAGCTCTTGGTGTAACAAACATACCATACATACAGTTTACTTGTTGATGGACTTGTAGCTAAGGGGGAAAATGTCCAACAAAATTTGCCTGTTATACTTAACAAAATTCATTATACTTTAATTATCCCCAACAAAATTAGCAACTTAACAAGGAAAGTCAGAAAATATTTAGAAAGTGGTGGAGATAAATTAGCAACCCTGAAAGATTTGCAGAAGGATCCTGGTCTGGAATTGCCCTTCATTTTCCCAAACATATGACATTACTGCTGAACGTCTTGTGAAAAGAAATATATCGCCAATTGAGCATCCAGTTGCATTGTCTGTGGAAGATGTCCTCTTCTTGAGGAGATTATTGCATTACAAGAACCTGCCATGGACACATGCAGAATACTGGGTGAATACCCTTCTACATACGTCTGTTTCCGCCAAATCTGTTCGTCTCCAATGGAACAACATTCACCAGAAGTTCCAGGTGCTAGAGATGATCTGTTCACTTTTATGAGTGGCCAGTACCATCACCCAACTACTCATGGAAAATCAACAAAACAAATTTCGAAACAGTTGTATCTTCTCAACACCATGTATTTCGTTCTATAAAAGAAATATACGTCTATTTCGGCTTACAGGCATTTTGAAGGTAATTAACTTACCTGATGCGCTACCTATTTATTAACATAACTCACCTATTCAAAATCAAACACGTAAGCAGATTTGCTGTATGGGTTTGATAATCTTTTTCCTTTTCAACTCTTTGCATTTGGCTTGCCTTTCTGTTTGTCTTTTACCCCAAGGGTGACTAGGGTATAGAAATATGGTCACTTGGTCTTCTCCCGACCGGCAGTAAAACGCTTGCCGAAGTGGGGCGTTCGTTTGGCTGTGCGGGATGTATCAAGTTCGCAGTCACGTCCGGTCAGAAGCGGGACGTTAAATCCGATGCCTCGTGTAAAGAGAGTGCCACGCTCTTTGCACGTTAAGAACCCTTGCAACAACTCTGAGGGGTCCGTAGGTAGCCTGTTGCAAGGCAAAATGTATGTCCCTATCCAATATACCCTAATTTTCCAGTGACAGTCCAAATTTCCCCGACCATCATCCCATATGGCCTCTATTGTATCAACCTACCAATTGTATTTATTGTGAACTTGTTCTCGTCCTGAATATGCATGAAGTATTTGCCACTGGACGTTAAGCAACCAACAATCAATCTGTTTGTCTTTTTTCTTGAGTGGCTTAAATTTAAGAGGAAAGAACAGTTTTTGAATATCATTCTCATCTGTGGAATACTCTGTCAAATCCAATATCGGTTTGGATGGGTTTTTTTTATGGTTGTCACACTTCTTTTAGTACAGCAGGCTTTGCTGGTCCCTTCTGCTTGTTCCTTACTGTTGTTAATGCTAGCAGGCAAAGAGCCCATGGGTTCCGATGTGTTGACTGTTGATGCACCTTCTCCGTCAGACTCAGCATCACTCCCTTGTACGAGTATTATGTTATGTCTGGCCTCATCTGCTTTAGAAGGTGGCGTCCAAGTTGTAAACAGTGGTTTTGTGTAAGTGAAACGAGGTGCCATGTCCAAAGTATATATAGTCTTCATAAGGTCAAAGAAGGATGCATATATGTTGCCAGCTCTGTGGATATGATTTCTCCAAACTATTTCGCAGAGATGTTGTTCAAAGAGGTTGGAGTTGGTGCCATTAATTCTTCTGAAATGGTTTTAAGCGATTTTCCAAGCCCCTTCAATTCTGTTGGTACAACACTGTACCTCTTCATTAGTTTCAGTGTTAATATACACCTGCTTAAATGAAGTTTTGTGGATAACTGTGCAATGTTCGTATCCCAATCTATTAAGACCAGAATATGCCCCCCAGCTATCAGAAAATATCCTGCTTCCCGGTTCAATATGCTTCTGAATAAACGGTATCAATACACCAGCACCTCTACTGTCTACTGGATACATCACTATCTTGTTGGAACTTCTTTCTATCATACCAAAAATCCATATACGGTTCCCCGTCGGCTTACCCCTATTGTATTTGATTTTTCTCCCAAAAAGGCTCTCGTCCAGCTCTACATCACCTTGAAATCTTATCATTTCATACTCTGTGTATATATATTCACAAAACATCTCTCTGATGAAGCTAGCTCAATGAACAGATGTAGATTTATATTCCATATTCGCACATTTAGCCGACATGTGTAGACTATGCCCTTCTATGTAATACTTTATAAAGACTATCAGATCTCTAATATTATAAGACGACCTTTCAAAGAAGGAGTTCTTTCTCATACCTAGTTCATGCCCCTTTTTGCATCTAAATGTGAAGCCATCTGTTGTGCTTGTTCGGCGGTTCAAAGTACAGTTTGCACCACAATAACAAATTAATTCCGATGGTAATAAACAAGTTACCAAAATCTTGAAACGAAATATCTTCAACATTAGATTTCCTTAAAGCAAAACTGCCTTCTCCGTGTTTTTTTCCTACGTCTTCCCTCTGCAGTGGCCCTTTCTGTGATACACCAATGTACACCAGTGTCGAAGATAATCAATCTAAGACATAACTAATTTTAGTTGGATTGACAACCAATAAATCGGCATTCAACGAAATTTCGCGACCGGCTGACATTTTATAAAAATGCGAGTTAAGTACGTAGTGTTGTATATTAAGGACAAAAATTGAGTACATTTTTGGAATTGTTTCTTCAATTTCAACATTCATCTCTGAATCTGTAGCTTTCTTACAATTGTGTTTCCTATAGAACCCTTCAGTAAAATCTGAAATATACGAAATACTATTGCTTAGTATGAATACCTTAGTCTGGTCGTGGTTCAGGACTGAAACCTCCGTGAGTTGTTCTTTGTCATTTGTGGAACGTTTACCTTATTCCGATCGAATTTCATGGCTGAAACCTCAGATGGTTGCTCTGTCTCATTCGTGGAACAATCTACCGTATTCTGGTCATAGTTAGTCTTATTATCGTAGTTCAGTGCTGAAACCTCAGAAGTTTGTTCTGTCTCATTTGTCGAACCGTCTAACTAATTCTGGTCGTAGTTCAGGGCTAGAACCTCCAATAGTTGTTTTGCGCCAGTCGTGAAAAACAACTACCTTTGGCTGATCACCACTTCTTCTGATGAAACGTTCGAAGGATGTGCTGTTTCCGTTTTGGAACCAGCTTCCAAGGGCTGATCATCTTCCCGTGGCCTATCGACTTCTACAGTAAGTTTTTTCGCCTATACTTATTTCATCTTCCAGTTCTTCAGTTGTGTAGTGGTCAAACGTAACACTTAAAAACAATTAAAAACATGTATGATTACACTTAAAAAAAAGAGTCGACAACCGAATCGTAACAAATACCTGGGCATTCAATTTACAAAATACAAACCCGAGAACAAAATCAATCAAATCGTGATGACGGTAGCAAAACTGGTGGGTGATTACTAAAATCTCGGTGCATCAGAATATAAAAATGAATATATGAAATTGAATTGTGTTTTTGTTATCTGACCATTAACCCTTTCTGTTAATATTTTATGCTATGTGTTTTTGCTGCTTAAGTAGGTTCTTACATCTTCCAGCATGTTTGACAGGTGATCTAAAGTATAGATGTTTTGATAGAGATGTGCACATTTAACTATTGAACCTGTTAGTTCCCTCATGCCTCAGCTGCTGCCTTTAAACTAAAATCAGATGATTTCGGTCTAGCAAAATCCTGAAATGTTGCATTTTCTACGGTATCATCGTTACTGGCGGATACACCAGTGGCATCAATATTATTACTCTGATTTGCGAAAGATGCTACCGCTCTGTCCAAATTATAAAATTATTATGTCTGTACTCTTCACTTAAAGTTTCCAAAGTTGTTTCTGGATAGTGTTGCATAATTGAAAACATATCGTTGCATGGTAGCAAGTTCCACTACTAGGACAGGCATTTTCAGGGTCTGAAATGAACTTCGTAATACCAAAATATTTCTCCTGACTGACTCTTTACCTAAAAATATAATGTATATGGTATTCAACGTTAACAAATTTGTAGGTGACAAAATAAATTGTGTACCTTTGATACGTATTAATTATGAGTATATATCACTATAATTATTTCAACTGACCGCACGATCAGTTGAAAAAATTTAATAATAATCAAGGCTAGAATTCCACATTTTGTGTACTAGTACCTGTAATGACAGATTAAGATATTATTATAATGACATTTTCTAAAGTTTCATGTACACAATGGCAACATCTTTTAACTAGTATTTAGTTTTAATTTGATATCGCACTTAAAGAAAACCATATGAATGTGTCAAATAGTCAACAACAACGACCAAAATGTACAAAACATACTCTAGGCTACCAATGGATGTTCAACGGAGCGAGAAATCCTACTCCGGGGCCTGATCATGCCCTGATATTAATGTATATTAGTATTATATCCGAATAATGTACGCCACTCTACACTACGAAACACTAAATGAATTCATACATGTGGGGGAAAAACAACCTTAGAAAAACATATGTTGAAATGATAACTGATATGATTAAAATGTAATTCTGTTACATACGTTATCTCAAGTGAGCGCTTTTCCAAGAGCAAACATGGCGAACACATATATTATATGTTATATATTATTGGTGGTTCAATGATTTAGGTAGGGAATCGGCTTCACATTTAACCCCAATGGACATTGGTAAGCCACATACCAGGTAGGCTGTTGTTTAACCAATTGAATTGTGACAAACATACAATTTGTTTTTAAGTGAATTACTGATTGTTAGCCAAGAAAAATCAAATCATATCTATGTCTGAGACCAGTTTTTTTAAGGTCTAAGAAATATAATTACCAGAAAATGGTTTCAGCTAAAGCGTCGACACTAGTTAAGAGAACATCACGTTAACGTAGATCGGAGTAAACGTGACCGTGACTTATTCACCCTTGTAGCGACAGGGATTCAAATCAGCGAATGTAAATTTTGTTCACTGCAGCTGAGAAACAAGAGTATCACCAATTGGTTAATAGTTTAAGAAATGGTTATCGTGGCGGTAAGTTTGGCCGGCCTAAATATTTTCAGGACGGTAAAATAATTTGCAATAACTTTTAATAGCGTTAGATGTTGTACGAAATGCACCTATTCTATCTCTTAGTTATCAAAGGTACCAGGATTATAATATAGTACGCCAGACGCTCGTTTTGTCTACACAAGACTCGTAAAATAATTTTATATATGTAGCCACGTAAATGTTTTAAATAAGTTGAAAAGCGATTACTTACCTGAATTATGGTAATTACATAGTCATCAAATGTACCAGGATTATAATTTAGTACGCCAGAAGCGCGTTTCGTCTACATAAGACTCATCAGTGACGCTCATATCGAAATAATTATAGAATGTTTCACCTTAAAAAATACAGTAGGAAGAAAATTTTATCCAGGTCTTTGATGTTGACACCGAGAAAATACAAAAACTCTGGTGAATATAAAAATCGAAATTGAGAACAAAACGATTTTTTCCTGAATTATATTTCTCCATTATTGGAGCACCAGTTTCACACGGTACTAAAGTTAAGTAATAAGTCATGACGGATAAAAACAATTAGAATACCCAAACCCCATAGTCCGATTCAAAAGATCCCAAGATTATTGCGGTCACCCGATGTTCAGTACCTAATTACTTAGATTTTATCAACAGCGGTAAAATTCATTCGTTACTTGACGTATGTCTTATATTTCATTTGGCTGAAAAATAATACGTGGCTTCATTTTATCTTTGTAAATTGACGAAATGTCGTATTTTCCTTTAAGAAAACAAATTGTCCGTTTTGAGACCGAATTTAATTTGGCTATAAACAGGGAAAAAACGAATAATACTCACAGAAAGGATACTCTTATGACAGAAAGCAAGGGCAAATACCTACAACATGGTGTTAATCGTAATGAATATATAATAAAAGAAGGTTAATCCATCTACTGAAATTAGTTTTTACACTGTCCACATTTTTGGGAACTGTGGAATGACAAACATGATCAGACAGATTCTGAGTCAAATGGAGCTCATCAATTATTAATTGAAAAATCGATCAGCTAAAAGAACAAATAATAATGCTTAATGCGGCCGATACAGGACCAATATTTTCTCTGGACATATGAAGTCCAGCAGAGTAGGGCGCGAACGATCTACTATGAGGACGAAACACTCCTACAATTTTAAAGATTTGTATACAGATGGCATTCACCCTTTAAACCTTTTGGCGGACATTGAACATGTAAGAAATATTTCAAGAGAACTTCTTCAACCTTATGAAAAAGTTGCTGTTGACGAAAGAATTGTTAAGTCAAAACATAAATGGAGTGGAATAAGACAATTTATGAAAGATAAACCTGTTAAATTTGGGATTAAGTTTTGGGTATTAGTTTATACTATTACTGGCTATACATTTGATTTTTATGTTTATTTAGGGAAAAAAAGAACTCAAATTACTGATTTATCAAAAGGTCTTGCATATAGTGTAGTTATGAATTTAATGCCAAATTATTATAATCAAGGTTAGAAAAATATAACTATAGTATGATGGAAGCAATCTGACTACCAAATGTGTTTATGTGTTACAACACTGAGGGATGTTCCAGAAATAAATGTAGGGGGAGAGGGGGTCAGAAGACAATTTTTATTTCACCCCCACCATGCATAATATTGCATTTGTCATTTCAGTGCCTTTTATAGCTGAATATGCGGTATGGGCTTTGCTCATTGTTGAAGGCCTTACAATGACCTGTAGCTGTTAATTTCTGTGTCGCTTGGTTTCTTGTGGAGAGTTGTATCTTTGGCAATCATATGACATCTTCTTTTGTATATAAATAGGGGTATAAAAAAAGATTGTAAAGTTCTAGATTTTTTTTCTTCTTTTTAATAGAAGTCATTGACTTTCAAATATACACTACAGCTCAGGTGGATTTTGCTTTGTCCACCCGTCCACAGTGGGGTGGGCAAACTTTCTAGCTTGTCAACTCTGCCCACCCATTGGAGTGGGCATGCAATTTCTTTTGTTTAATCAAAGGACTTGCAAGTACAATCAATTGAAAAAAAAGCAGATAAGCATTAGATATCACTATTTTAACAAAGAGATTATAGTTGGAGTGGGCCGGTGGAAAAAGCAAAATCCACCCAGGCTGTTGTGTAGCACTGTTCAAACATAATTGATTAAATGTTAGCTAACATAGTCAATCAGTTGTTTCAAAGTCCATTACGATGAAGGATGTAGATGTATTCATAGGTCCCTCAACATTTGAAAATGTCTGCTTTGGTGTGGCATTTGGTATCTGGTGGATATATCTGCATCTTGATTTCACAAGCTAATTTCTACAAGAAGCAAATTATAGTTTAACAAATATGTGAACAGCAGAGTAATCTGAGTTCACTTAGTAGTGGGTCTCATTGAGGTCTAAGCGTGACGCAGGATTGCCGATTTTTTGTAAGCGTGACACGTGAAAGTCAAATTATTGTGTCTGGAAAACGGGAAATGAGGTCTAGCGGGACCCGGGAAATGACAAAAATGAGAATTGCTTACGTATATATTGTAAGTGGGATACGGGAATCTAACAAAACAGTAAGCGGGATCCGGGATCGGAACCCCCAATGAGACCCCTTAGTAATATGCATTTTTAGTTTGATAATGAGTAATGTTTTAATAAAGTTCAATCTAGTTTATCCCTGCCACATTATGTATGTGCCTGGAACCAGGAATTCAGGAATTCAGTAGTTGTATTTTAATGCTGTATAACCAATTATTCAGTAGTTGTATTTAGTCTTCTCCTTTGAATTGTTTAAATTTATAGCTGATTATGTAGTATGGGTTTGTCGTATTGTGTAAGGTTGTATGGGGACTTAAAGTGGTTCCTTTATATGTCATGTGAAGAACATATATTGGGGAGAGTTTTCATATTGGCAATCATACCACATCTTCTTATTTTCAAAATGGCTTTGTACCAATGAAAGCATTATGAATATTTTATCCAACTTTATAGATTTAATTTTCCAACTCTATCCTTTATATTAAAGATAAATCATGGACAAATAGAGAAACAAATAGACTTAAGATTCTGATAGTACTAAGTAGTTATCAGCTTTTAAACAGGTTAGATAACTCTCTAATACATGTAAACATGGAACATGTACATATGTGTTCATGTTTCATATCTATCTTTTTTAAAGACAAGACATAATATACATGATATAACAATTAACATGAACATGTATCTTAGAAAACTGCTCTATTTATTACCTATGCCCATCTGTGTTTGTCTGTGTATTAGGTAAATGTACAGTGTACCATAAGTGCTTTGTACCAATGAAAGCATTATGAATATTTTATCCAACTTTATAGATTTAATTTTCCAACTCTATCCATTATATTAAAGATAAATCATGGACAAATAGAGAAACAAATAGACCAAAATTCTGATAGTACTAAGTAGTTGTCAGCTTTAAAGGGCATACGATACAGTTACAGGGGAGGTAATGACGTTGCTAATGTATAATGTTATTTTCGCGACGTCAAACTGTGACATATCGAGAAAAGATGCAATTTCCGACTGATTTTTATCATTGAAACTGATTTAATTTGAAAACGAGTTCATGGAACCCTTTTTTTTTAAAACAGCAATTTGTTTCATTTTGCAAGGAGATTATGTAACCCAAATTTTATAAAACTGTAAATAGCGCATTTTTTTTAATTTTGATAAACATGCAGCAAAAAATGACTTTTTTCCCCTCTATTCATGAACATTTGATATAAAATATGAGTTATTTCTGAATAAAAATTGCATAATTTGTAATGATACTTATAAAATACAGAAATTACCAATTATTTAACAAAAAACAATTTGTTTTTATCTTTTAAAACAAAACAAAAATTATGTCTTTCTTTCGAAAAAGAAAATATGGACACAAATCTGAATTTTGAGCAAATATACAAAATTTCGACCTCAATTTACTCAACAAGTAGAACATGAAGGTGTATTTTTTATTACATATTTGATTTAATCAGGTAAAAAATAGCCTAAATGCAACTTTTCATCAACTTGTAAATACAGGTTCAAAACTGTATCGTATGCCCTTAAACAGGTTAGATAACTCTCTAATACATGTAAACATGGAACATGTACATATGTGTTCATGTTTCATATCTATCTTTTTTAAAGACAAGACATAAAATACATGATATAACAATTAACATGAACATGTATCTTAGAAAACTGCTCTATGTATTACCTATGCCCATCTGTGTTTGTCTGTGTATTAGGTAAATGTACAGTGTACCATAAGTTCTCCACAGTCATTAACAAGGTTAATTAGCATCTCTGAAATTTAAAAAGTTCCTTGTCATCATTGATACATTGATCGTGTACATATAGATATACAAATGTAAATAAAAATTGGTTATACAATGTAAATTGTATCTATATATAAGTAAAGTTCAGACATGTTTCAAATAATTTTAGGTACAACCATTTATTTCATTCATTTATTTATGTCACTACAACAATTGACAACAAAATTGCTATCAATCTGAACACAAAAAAAACTTGTGACATATTAGTTAATGAAAGTACACGAGATTAGTCCTTATACATGCATCATGTTTTGATTATTTACTGACCCCTAATGTACATTTAAATTAACAGTGACAGATGGCAGAAATACATATACAACTGTACAAATTACAAGGTACATGTATCTTCGTGATCATATAAATGAAAGAAGAGTAATACATGTATGCTACATTTCTTGGGATGATAATCAAAAATATCTCAGATAATCTGCAACTTACCTAATTAGTTGTGTTTTGTAGGTTTGGAGGGATTAATGTCACATCTTTAACAAGGATGGTGTCTCTAAAAATGAAATAGAAATTTCTGTTACAAAAATGTTCTTCATTTTGATAGCACATAGATAAGGAATGTATATATGTAGCAGTACGATGTACATGTACATCATTTGCACATGTATGTATGTACAAATGATGTTCGTTAGTTTGTAATACAAATTTTCTTACCAAATATAATAAAGTGAAAACAAGACATATATTAAAAAACACATACATTTTATAATAAAATAATTTTGTTGTAAAAATGCTATTTGCCAATGTACATGTACATGATGTAATAAAAATAATAAATAATCAAAGAATTCAAATATTGAAAAGCTTTACAACTTGTGACCTTACAAGGCTGAAAATTTACTCAGGGACAATGCACCTTGGTGAACTTGTGTCTTATTCGCTCAGTCGTTGAATATTTGTCTGTATTTAAATTTTTCGACTAGTTATTGTATAAAAAAAATGAAGTATAGTATGGATATCAGATTAAAATGGGAAGTACATGTACAACATGTACATTTTTTTGTACTTGTAAAGTATCAACTTCTTCTTCCATTCATAGAAATTTAACAGAAAAATCTCCCAGATACTAAATATACATGAATGAACGGTCAATTGTTTGTTTGCTCTTCATTTATGTTTCTTTGTATCCTACATCATGTACATGATCATTTGACTTTTATCAAATACTGATTAAATTATTAGATGATTTTTAGATGGATATTATCAAATATATTACTATACTAGTCATGCTAGTATATACATGTATCAATTAATTAGTGTTGTGGCAGTGTCTGTGTCAATGTGACAAGTTTAACAGCCATTGATGGTTCATGCTACATGATGATCATACATGTAAATTGTATGTGTACCATGGCAATTCAACTTTTGAACATGTTGAAGGGTAGCCTTGGCTTGAATCCCTCAATTATCTGATAGCATGCATGTTTTCCTATTTAGTTCTACTGCACTTTTGTTTAATGCTTTCTTGCAATTGTTATCAATATGTTTGTATTTGTTTTTTGCCTTGACTTGGGTGTTTGTTCCTAAATCATTATATATAATTACAAACATATAAACTGACCGACCTGGATTATTTTTTAAATAATCATTTTTTTTCATATATGTATCTAGTTTAGATTACTTTGACATCTATAACGGCTGTATTTTTTTAGACAAGCTGGTGTCGTGGTGCATAATTAACATGACAATGTTGTCCAACTGAAGTTTTAAAATGTTTGGATTTGTAAATGCAAATTACCTGGCACTTGCTCATAGTTTTACACTGAAGCTTGGCATCATCTTGGCCTTTGGTTTACTAGGTTCTCCATGTTAGGAACCATAAGGAAGTCGGTTCAATTCCATCCAGATATACACTTAACACATGAATATAGAACTTTAAAACATAACAATGAACGATCCATTCAAATCGTCTCCCAGAGCAGATCGCCAGATGAAAAGGACAAGTGCGTGATGTGTTTACATTCCTTCTATCAAGTTATCTTCCTATGCCGGTACAACATATTTGACAACCAGTTGCATCCAAACTGCACACATTATTTCCGCATCACGATAAGACGAAGAGACTTAAATCGGCGTACTTTTTTGGTAAAACGTCTTCGTCTGTCTTGGCAGCCAAAGTCGTCCATATTTGTTTACCATAACTTCTGTTTTCGGATTGTAAAAATTGGACAATTTATAGAAAAAAATGAACGTTCACTCTATAGTTAATGAAAATATACTTCAATTAAGCCTTTCTGATATTTTAATCGTCAATTTAAAAATAATAACTATACTTTCGCTTACTAGGCGGAAAATACCGAGGTGTTAAAAAAATGACACCTCGGTAAACTCCGGAAAAGGAGTAGGGGCATAAAGGCCTAGTTTTTGCCCAAGAAAATAAAATGTTTGATAACCATTTCAAATTGGCACACAATGTTTAGAAATGCATCGGGTCAAGAAATATAAATAAAAAATAAAGATTTTTATCTAATGACGTCACAATTACGTCATATTATGTACTGTTTTCACAAAAACGATGGAAAAATACAGAATTTACGCAGTTTTCTATCTTTATTTCCGTTGTGGAAACATCCTGCACAGCCAAGAAACAACAAACTAATTTAACAGAAGCCTTATAATAACTTTTTGCATCATCTCACCAAATATAAAGTTGTTTCTTGGGTGCGCACATACTTTTTCAATCTAAAATATACTTAAAATTTGATGAAAAAACAAGGAAAAATCACGAAATTTAACATAACATGCAAATTAAGTCATAATTTGTTGCCATGGTAACTTGTTTCTTTTGATTTTCTAAGTACCTTAGTCAAGTTTTCAGTTATTTAAAAATATGTATGATAACTTTTAAATCGGCAGTAATTTGGTGGCCAAATAAGGGCCTTATTGCCCCTACTCGTTTTCCGTAAATCTTTATTATGGGTCGGATACCCTAAGAACAGAATTAGTACTGGTATATTTGTTTTAGTCTTTTTCTTATTTAACTATAAGGTTAATCGACCTTTTTATTACATTTAGAAAACACCTAATTTGAAAGCAGTTTAAAATGTTATCTATGTAAATGGGATCTTGAATTTTTTTTGTCTAGTACACGATATCAATAACGTGTCAAAAAATATCATGACATCAAATAACATAGAAATGTTTCAAGCCACGTTATATTGAGTCACATTTAAAGGTTATAGAATATATTCATAACTCCTCCCACACACTCTTATCAACAACATCATCTCCGTCAACTGCATTCACTATAATATAAACAGTTTATTTGTCCAATCCTATGATCACCTATATACAGGTATTTCCCCTAATAATTTCCTACGGTAAATTATCTAGATTTCTAACATGTTATCAAGGTTATCAATAATTTATCTAACGTTTCAATATATGTACAAACATACGTGTACAGAGTTAAGAATGCTTGAGGTAAGTCGTTAAATAACTGTAATGTATAATTTATGACTTTTAATAGATGTCTTGGACACAATTCATTATGTTTTATATTTATAGTGTATTCGTGTTATATATTGCTGGATCATTGTATCATACATTAATGTAAGCGTTACAGGACTAAACCAATTATCATAAGATTTCGAAAAAAGTTACCTAAAGAACATTTCCAAGTATTTCAAAAACACCTCCTGAAAACAATTGAACATTTTTATTCGTGAATTGCTCGGAAAATATGTTAAATCCTGCCCAGGTCGTCAATTATACATATTTTTAATAGACATCAATATGGATAACTTTATAGCCTTGTATGTCTCGTGATGATTGGACTTTCCCCATTAGATAACGACTGATAAAAACCTTAATTAGGCGAGTCGTGTTTGTTCAAATCTGATAATTTTACAAATATTGGTATCCGGTATTTATATATATAGTTGACCTTTTTAGATTTGGTCCCTTGTATATTAATATTGTCGAACGTTCGGTGCTATTGTTATGCAATATATATTACTTTAGATCTGTAGAATATTTGACAAAGTTTATACAAACTGGTAAATTTAAAAACAGACTTTGGTAAATTTAAAAACAGACTTAGTACTGGTATATTTGTTTTAGTCTTTTTCTTATTTAACTATAAGGTTAATCGACCTTTTTCTAACATTTAGAAAACACCTAATTTGAAAGCAGTTTAAACTGTTATCTATGTAAATGGCATCTTGAAAGTTTTTTGTCTAGTACACGATAAACTAAAACTTTTTTTAATTAAAACTTTAGTTTAATATTCATTATACCAAGTCAGGATTACGGCAGGTGTTTTTAAATTGTATATATATCATTTCGGTGCGTTCATTATAAAATTTGCTAAATGTTATATATGTGAACTGAAAATTTTGATACTTAGCTATTTGCTTACGACATTGTTTATTAAACCCCAGCGGTACTGGCATTTTCAAATGTGTGTATGACAGTCTCGTCAAATTCTGTCATATTTACAACGATGCGTGAACAAAACATACATAATAGGTAAAATTGTCAAAATATGGGTACAGCAGTCCACTAATAAGTACTAACATTGATATAATAAAACCCCGCTATGATATTCTAAAAGTATCGCACTGATATTAAAACTAATAGCATTTGTATATTTATGAATATAAGAAAAACACAGAACTTCAAATTTTACACGGACATAAATGTTTGCTTCTGACTAACTTCTGAATGTAAATTTAGACTCAATTGTTGTTTATATTTGAGCAATAAGTTTTAAAGTAAGGATTTTTTTAATTTTTCGTTCCCGAAAACAACATTTTCCGCATGGAATGTCTGCATATTTACGATTAATAATATACAATACATGTATCGCTAGGTGATATAAGAAAAGTTTTTATCGATTCGCTTCTTCCATAGACTGATACCCATACATAGTGTAATGTAACTATCCTTAATTTATGTCACAATGTTAGGTTAAAGTTCATTGTTTTACTACTTGTCTTCTCTGACCGACGTTGGTTATTCCAGGAACCATTGAACAATGTTAACTTGGAAACAATTTCTTTTCCGCTGGCTATTGTAGTTTTTTTTTTATCTTTATTCGTCGATTTCTTTTTTATAGAATTATATTTTTTAATGAGGTCGTGATAATAGAAAATGGTAGTGGTTAAATGTATTTAGATATTCTATAAGTTAGAACTAGACATTATCACAAGATTTAAAGAATCGAATGGATTATGATCTGCTGTTTGTCTGTTTGTCTGGAGTGAATTTGGTTTTGTTTATGGTGATATCCTAGTTTCCTCGGTGATTTATATTGTTCCCGTAGTATTCCTTTTCCCCCGAGAAACACTTTTAAAGCACAGAGAAAAAAAAACCATTGCACTCATGCTTTACTAACATTTAAAGGGATACCCAACACTATTGCCCCTAAACAAATGTTGGTTTTTCTTTTCTTGTTTTTCTCTCATTGACAAACTAGGCATAGCTAGACATGTTATAAGACATTCAAACGATTTTAACGATGCAATTAAAATATTTTGCAACTCTTTACGTGTCAATATTGGCCAAACTTGGAAGTTTCAGGTGTAACTAAGGCAAATTTTAGTTCATTGATTACTAAGCAAATTTTAGTTCACCGATTGGCTTTACTTGTATTTTTTTTATTCTGGATTTATATGTTTGACTGAACAAAAATTAGGGGTATCTGGGACCACAAAGTCGGTCTAGTATTTGAAGAAGACATTTGTTTTTAAACGTATATTTTCATTTTTTTTTAAAAACCCTCAAAATTTGTAGGGCAATATCAGTATGTTGTTCTTGAAAAAAAAATTAGCCGTCATATTTTTCGCATTTAGATTTAAAATATGCTTCTACTTATCAATTTGCTCAATAAATAAAAGAAAAATCCATCCCATAGTACATAATTGGCATACAGTTTTTGATCTATCCCTTAGATATTTGACATGTGGCTGTATCAAGAGGTTTAAATATTGTCTTGTATCATGATGATCTTCATGTTAGCTTCAAATATGATCCCAATGTTAGCTTATTGTATTTTTGTTCAGCAAACACAACCAGACCCTTCTTCGTCTTTTGGACACTTTACATCTTTGTCATGTGAATGTATTATCATGATGGGGTGTTCCCCCTTACAATTTTGACCTTCCCCGTGATATTCAACTTTGACCTTGGGGACGATAACTGTATTTTGGCAAGAAAAACTTGAGCAGGTCATCCCTGTTGTGTTTTGACCTAGAATTGTGATTTTTAGCATTGAATTGAAATTGAATTAAAAGTTTTATTAAGAGTCAACATTTGGTTAACAAATAAATAATACACAAGCTCTAATCGACCATACAACAATATTCACACACATTTTGAAATATGAACTAATTCCATGCACGGAATATACAAAGGACTTGTAGTAACATACAGTTTTAAAAAAGGTATAGTTTCTATCAACGCCAAGTTTACGTACTTAACTACTCCACAGAATATTTTACTAAATTCCATCTACGAATTCTGCTTTTAAAAGTAACAAGTAAAACATTAAAAAGTAACCGTTTTTCGTTTTTGAGATACAATCTTAGATACAAACGTAGGATACATAGGGAAAATCTAAAATCGGCTGATATTGTACATAATCAAGTTCTCAAATTGTTGGTTTACAGATTTAAAAAAAAAGAAAGAATATACGACCCAAAAACGAACAACGAATCAATTGGTGCAAGGAACCATGGCTCTTGAAAATCTGATCTAGGAGATAAAAAATAGAGCGGACCGTGCAAAAGCTTTGTGTATAATCAAGTAAGTTAAACATAGAATTTGATAGTATTTCTGCACAGATTATGAAAATTAGATACAACTGGTGTGAAGTTTAAACCAAATCAGTTTTAAAAATGCTATCGAAATATAAGGTACTAAACTCATTTCAGCTCTCATTCCACCAAATATCAAACTGCAGTTATAAGTGTCACATTAGATTTTGCCCCCCCCCTGTCCTGGAACCTTATACAGTCATAATGTTGAATTGAGACTTGAGAAGAAAAGCGTACTTCAAAATTGCTTGAGTATAAATCATGTCCTAAGATTTTCAGTTGCATAAAATAAAACATGCAAGCGTTTTACAACACACACATAAACATGTCATATATAAATAATTAGTAACTTGCAATTTTACACTATTAAGTGTATTTCATTCATAACTACGTTTTTACAAAAAGTATCGATATCGTTAAGACAATTCTGACTTGAAATTAATCAATCTGCTACAAAAGGAAGCATAATTGTCCTTGGTTTATTTATTTTATTATTTGATTATAATTTCATTGTTATTTTTTTTATGCTTCCTACATTATCATATTACATGTAAGGCATAGGAAAAATTACGTAAAAAGTATGTTCAGTTAACGATTTGAAAAAAAAAATCTGACATTGTTTTCTTTTGTAATTTTTTTTTATTTCCAAATTTTCCTATTTTGTCTCTTTGAATATTCATATATGGAAAATGTGTAGCTTTGAATTGATTAACATATTAAATGAATAACAATATGTTTATACCTGCTCTTAGCAACAATGTAAACATTCTGAACAAGATCTTTTAAGTTCTTGCGTATTGCATATGATTTTAAAACGCTACAATGAAACAGACTGTGCGTAAGTGTTATCTTTTCTTAGGTAGTCTGTACCCCCTGAAGGGAAAGCGGTACTATTTATTCTGCAAACATTGTTACTAAATTTATCAATATAGGAGCCGACTTTATATGAGTTGTATGAAAATATTTGAATTTGATTTTTTTTTTTTTGATAACATCGGATAAAAATGTCCTGTTGTGTTGTCACTAGGCAACATTGCTAGGTTGCTAGGTTGTATATTTAGAGCTTCTTAAAATGATAGATCCAACAATAATAAATATTCAAGTGTTTGGTAACGCATTACCTTTCATTTTAATAGATTCAGAATTTTTTCCTAAGGCAATTGCATTACAGATGGATATTATAGTTCATTTATAAAACCCGTTGCTAGGCAACCAAATAATCAGATAAACTCCAAATTTCCAACATTTTGTTTAAGTAACTAGGCATATACTAGCCATGAATTGAATATGAAGTCATTTGAAGAGGGGGCACAAAAATGCTCCTTATCATACCTTGTCCTTTACAACTTTTTATGATAAAAACCTGGACAAATCATTTATGTATGGCGTTAGTACTTTATAACTCTATATGAAAAATGATCCAAACTAGTATCATGACCAACAGCCAACGGAGCTTGTTCATGTTATCCGTGCCTATCGTCATTTTGGTTACTCTTCAACTTCGTACTTTATTTGGCATTTTTAACTTTTTTGGATTCGAGCGTCACTGATGAGTCTTTTATAGACAAAACGCGCGTCTGGCGTATATACTAAATTTAGTCCTGGTATCTATATATGATGAGTTTATTTACACCAAATTTGGAAATTCTGGAAGTCTTTTAGAATAATTCTCTTTAAAATATATCAATGGGTTTCAACATTTATATTGCAAATATACACACTGCAGTTATTCATAGCGAAATAAAAATGTTCCCTTACATCCAATCACCCGCCTTGGGTACAAAAGAGGCCAACCTAATGCTGAGAAAATGTAATAGTACTATTGTCCCTATACTGTGGCATGAAGTTTTAAAGATTTTTTACATCACCATTAATGTAATACTGGGTTTATTGTGAAAACTTTGGCTAAAATAAATTATTGATGTCCCAATAACTTAAAGAAATTTTGATCATTTTATGTCCCCACCCCTACATTCTGGTTTACCTCTTTCGGTACTTCTTTCGTATAAGGATAAGTTTACAACCTGTATCTAATCAGATCTTATATTATGTAAAAAAAAAATGTAAACAGTTCCATTTAAGGGGTTCGCGGGTCTAAATCATTTATATAGGATTTCTCTATATTTTTCTATAAATGAACTTTATCTTATAGTTAATAGAAAAAAAAAAAGAAAAAAAGTGAGGTCACCGTTCATTTGCGCTCACAATTTGCCTTCGAAAGAAACATACATTTTTGTAAAGGTGACTTATTTCAGTTGAAGTAATAGGAGAAATAAATTTAATATCGAAATAAAAAAAGAAATTTATTACAGAAAACGCTCAAATTTTACTATAATTTAGTTTAAGTACAGCTTATATGGAAATTATATTAAAAAATATAGGTCACCGATGAGTTAAAAAAGATATTTCAATTTTAAAGCCAAAAAATTGTATTTTTCCACCAAAGGGAGATAATTTGGAACTTTGCAATGATATATACATTTTAAAAGTCATCTGGGGCCAACACGAATTGTTTGTTTTGAATGATTTTTGTACCATATGATAAGTAACAACTACAATAGGTAACAAATAAAATTTGAAATGAAAAACAAATGTTTATTTTTTTTTCTGAAATTTTTATACCCTCGAGCCTCCTTAAACAGATAAAAATGACAGTTCCATTCAATTTGTATTCAATTTATTCAAAAATTACATCATGACCACAAAGTCAAGATGTTTCATACTTATCTCCGTTCCATGCTTTAATATATGCCATATTATTGTTCAAAATTTCAAAACTTGCTATAAAATCCTTTATTCTATCTTGAGATGACAAAAACAAAGATATCATACACTTAAAACATTAAATATGCAAAATACTCAGCTGTAAAGTTGTCTTTATTGCCAGTATTAATCTATGAAAATGCTGAATTATTTCCTTGAGGAGTATTAATTTCCAACAATAGTCCTCCTGAAGCAGTAGAAAATGATAATTACATATGCTTGATGTAATAAAAAAAATAACTACAAAATGAAGCACTATTAAAATATGTGCTGCATGAATTATCAAGAATGTGAACAATTCTTTTCACAGGAGAGTAAAAATTATATCTAAATAAAGTCTCAATTGGGCTTCTTTTTTCTTATATGGACAATGTTAACACTGAAAATGCTTCTATTAAGACAAAATATTGCAAAATATTGCCTAACTCCATAAACAGTACAAACATAACCAGACAAATTTCCAATGTCAGTTAGAAATATTTGTCGCGACTTTAATTCAGGTTTTTTCAATTGAAATAGTCCATTGTAGTCATTGCAAAAGGTGAAAACAAATACGAAATAACTAGAGTCTGATGCATTTTATACAATATAGTTAATCTTTGAATAAAGTGTTATATCAGTACCCATCAATTTGACTTATTATGACGATTCAGCACTTTTCTCAACTTAGTATTTGTCTCAAAGAAAAATTTATATTCTTGGTAATAAAAATCAAATATTCTAGTCAAAAGCTTCATAATAGTGTAATATAACTGAAGTCTGATTGACTTTGATATCCCTTGCTATCTCAAGTATAGGGAAACAAACTTATCATAGATACCAGGACTAAATTTTGTATATACGCCAGACGCGCGTTTCGTCTACAAAAGACTCATCAGTGGTACTATTTATTCTGCCATTTTATAATAATAACATGAAAAAAAACCAGTTAATTTGCAGGTCAACAACTTTCAAAGTAAACAAAGGCCGTGGGGATACATAAGAATGGGGAAAGAAACGATTTTTTTCATTTTTTCTGTACAATTTAGTTTGGAGAATTTTCCTCCAATTCAGGAGCATCTCAATTAATGAGCAATTGTCGACTAATATAAAGGTTAATGTATCAGCACACTTAAAATGTGACATTTAGTATATGATTAGTTGTCTACCATTAAAACTAAATTTTGTGTACCAACATACTCATTGTGATGGTAAAAAACAATCAAATTAAAAATGATGCATTTTGTAGTTTAAACTTATTCATTAATGAAGTTTACAAATATAATAAAAGCTTCACACAGTTTACGTCAATCATCTTGTTTTTTATTAGTACCTGTATTCCTATGATGAGGGTTGTAACTGGGAACTAAATCAATGGAAATTTAAAACTGAATACATTTTTAGTCCTAACTTTCTTAAGAAAAAATTAAATATCTTAGAGTACTGTCTCAAAAAATGGAAAATAGCCCAAGCCTTCAGTTCAGTGGTACACAATTCAGATTTAAAAAAAAATATATTGTAGTTGTTATTAAATGACAGAATTCAGTTGAATGTTAGATAATTAACTATCAACTTTAATCAAATGTTTAGATTTAGAAATGCAGATCTCTTCCATTGGTCCAAATTGAATCCTAAACTAAGGAAACGAAATTACATTAAACTATAATTGATTTCAATATTGTCAACCTTTCTACATGTTCTAGCTCTTCTTTTTTTTCATTCTTTATATGAAGACTATCGAAAGATACCCCCTACCCCCCAAAAAAAGAAACAAAAACAAAATAGAAACAAGGGCCGTCTTTCCTCCCAGAGCTATTCAGCTCTTTGAATCCAGACTTAATTTTAAATGCTTAAACTATTCTTTCTTTTTAATAATTTTATTTCCCAGATTACTAATGGGTTTTACTATCATCATTTTTAAATAATTTTATTTTCAAGAAATTCCATCTTAAAAACACTCAATTATAATATTTGAGACATGTTTTCAAACAACAATAAAAGAGTGACCTAATTAGACACTAATAACTAAACCAACATATTTTGCAATAACAACATCTATTGTCCTTCCCATAATCTCCCATGTAGGAGGAGATAGGGGCAAATAAAGGGACAAAAACAAGCATTTTTCTAGTTTCATGACAATATCTTGTGTGTAAGCGTATGGATCTTTCTGAAATTGTACTACAAGGTTCCATATCACAAAGAGAAAGCTGGATATGAGTTTGAGGATAATTGCCTAAAATGTTCAGGAATAAGGGGCCAAAAAGGGCCCAAAAATAAGCATTTTTCTAGTTTCCAGACAATAACTTGTGTTCAAGTGTATGGATCTCTCTATAATTGTACTGCAAGGTATCATACCACAACCAGAAAGCTGGGATTGATTTTTAGGGTAATTCTCTAAAATTTTAAGGAATTTTTGGCAAAAAAGGGGAAAAAAAAACCTAAGCATTTTTCTAGTTTCAGTACAATAACTTTTGTGTAAGTGTATGGATCTTTATGAAATTGTACTACAAGGTTCCATATCACAAAGGAAAAGCTGGATATGAGTTTGAGGATAATTGCCTAAAATGTTCAGGAATAAGGGGCCAAAAAGGGCCCAAAAATAAACATTTTTTCTAGTTTCCAGACAATAACTTGTGTTCAAGTGTATGGATCTCTCTATAATTGTACTGCAAGGTATCATACCACAACCAGAAAGCTGGGATTGATTTTTAGGGTAATTCTCTAAAATTTTAGAAATTTTTTGGCAAAAAAGGGAGAAAAAAAAACCAAAGCATTTTTCTAGTTTCAGTACAATAACTTTTGTGTAAGTGTATGGATCTTTATGAAATTGTACTACAAGGTTCCATATCACAAAGGGATAGCTGGGTTTGAGTTTGGGGGTAATTGCACTAAACGTTTAGGAATTTGGGGCCAAAAAATTGTCCAAACTGGAGTCCAAACTTAAATTTTTTTTGATTTCAGTAAAAATTGAATATATGGGGTTATTTGATATGCTCAATCTAACCATATATTTTGATTTTTGGGCCCCGCTATCAAATTGGTTCACATTGAGGTCAAAAGGTTCCAAAATTAAACTTTGTTTAATTTCATAAAAAATGAATTATTTGGGTTCTTTAATATGCCGATTCTAACCGTGTATTAAGATTTTTAATTTTGGGTCCCGTTTTTCAAATTGGTCTACATTAAGGTCCAAAGGGTTCAACATTCAACTTAGTTTGATTTTAATAAAAATTGAATTTTTGGGGTTCTCTGATATGCTGAATCTAAACATAAGTTTAGATTTTTGATTATGGGTCCAGTTTTGAAGTTGGTCCAAATTGGGGTCCAAAATTAAACTTTGTTGATTCCAGCAAAAAATTAATATATGGGGATCTTTATTATGCTGAATCTAACCATGTATTTATATTTTTTTTTATTTTTGGGCCCCGTTCTCAAATTGGTCCACATTGAGGTCGAAAACGTCCAAAATTAAACTTAGTTTGATTTCATCAAAAATTGAATACTTGGGATACTTTGATATGCTGAATCTAACCATGCATTTAGATTTTGGATATTAGACCATAAAAGGTAAATTTAAAAAGAAAGATCTTAGACCACGTTCATTCTGTGTCAGAAACTTATGCTGTGTCAAACATTTTATCACAATCCAAATTCAGAGCTGTATCAAGCTTGAATGTTGTGTCCATACGTGCCCCAACTTTTCAGGGTTCGACCTCTGCGGTCGTATCAAGCTGCGCCCAGAGGAGCATTTTATTATTTTTGATTTGATATATCTCATTTTCACTAGATCTTCGGTTTCTCCCTTTCGCGTATCAGGGGAGTGAGGTTTCATCACTATTAACTACATAAATGAATATATCAGAGTTGGATAACACTATCCGCCCTCTTTGGTCGCAACACCTTCTACCCCTTGTATCACTCATCTGAGTTTTATTTCAATAAATTTTGTCGCGGAAATAAGCGACTAATGTAGCGTCAGTCAAAATGAAAAAAAACAAGAGACAAATACAAACCCAGGTCGAATCTACGAAATACAGAGACAGTACACAGCACTTCCAATAACGATCGATCAGACATAGTCTGAGAGATGACACCTAAAATTGAGAATTGAAATGGGGAATGTGTCAAGGAGACAACAACCCGACCATAGAAAAAACAACAACAAACGGTCACCAACAGGTCTTCAATGTAGCGAGAAATTCACGCACCCGGAGTCGTCCTTCAGCTGGCCCCTAAACAAATATATACTAGTTCAGTATAATGAACGCCATACTAATATCCAAATTGTACACAAGAAACTAAAATTAAAAAAAACAAGACTAACAAACGCCAGAGGCTCCTAACTTGGGACAGGCGCAAACATGCGGCGGGGTTAAACATGTTTATGAGATCTCAACCCTCCCCCTATTACCTCTAGCCAATGTAGAAAAGTAAATGCATAACAATACGCACATTTAATATTCAATTCAAGAGAAGTTCGAGTCTGATGTCAGAAGATGTAACCAAAGAAAATAAACAAAATGACAATAATACATAAAAAACAACAGACTACTAGCAGTTAACTGACATGCCAGCTCCAGACTTCAATTAAACTGATTGAAAGATTATGATTTAGATTAAGATTATTTCATCATATGAATATCAGGCACAATCCTTCCCGTTAGGGGTTTAGTATCATACCATCATAACATATATTAGAAGAACATAACCCGTGACCTAACATATTTGTAGGGGCACCGATTTTATATATTTTATTTTAAAATCTAGAAAAAACATGCCTCTTTTATAATGGTTGGGGGAGAGGCAGGACTGATGAATTACACCAAACATATTTACAAAAAACAAATATGACAGACATGCACCAACGACAACCCCTAAACTACCAGCTACTGACTTGGGACAGGCACATTACAAATTTGGCGAGCGGGGTTAGAAATAAGTTGAAAAGGGCTTAACTGATCAGATCTATACAAAGGCACACACAGTTTTAACACTTGACAGCGTATTTACACATCCCTCACAACAACAAAAACACATTGTACAGATCTGAGAGTATTCTCAGTTATTGACAGCTAGCTCAAAGCCTATAACAACTAATAAAACATCATATACATGTATCTAAGACAATGTGTGACATTCTTGTCCCGCGTGTGTCTTTGTCAAATGATTTCCCTTCTCCTGGACTCTCTCTCTTGGGTTGTCTACCATTCATTGGTTAAGGCAGGGTTGTCCACCTAATCCTTACATTGGCGGGTCGGATTTGGCCATTTTGACAATATCCAATACACAGAATAAACTCTGTATTGTATAAAGCAAATCATATGATGACCCCGCCGAATTTGTTGGAAATTGTTCGATGAGAATCTGTACAAATAATTCCCTGTATAACGTACATGACGAAATTCGAATTATGCATATTTACACGAAATTAATGTGAATTTGCGTATGCGGTATGCAAATAATTGTTAAAAAAAAATATATCAAAACGGAAATAGTTTTATTATCCGTTGTTTTCTTGCTTTATTCTGTAAATAAAAATGTACATATTGAACAATTTCTGTATACACGAAAAGGCGCGTAAATTATTACTCTATACTTAAATTGTAATAACGTATAGCTGGGATGTCGTACTTGGTAGATTTCCTTATTTTGCGGTTAACTTATCAACATTTAAATATTGATAAACTAGTTTGTTTGAAAGATGGAATATTATATGATGCCTATAAATGTAATAAACAGTTATATTTTTCTATGGTCAATACATGTTTTTCCAGTATAGAATTTCTACAAAAAAGGATTCAATTAACTAATTTTAATCAAAAACGTAGTACATTATGTGTTTTGATTAAATATAAATATTGGAATCATCTATTGAAAGTTTCAAACAATAAACACTGACAAAGGCAAACTCGACACTTATTTTTCATTGAAAGATTGTTTTCAAGAAGAAAAATATTAATATATCATTGATTTCAAGAGAGGAAGTTCATATGTTAAGAGTCAGTGCTCACCCATTACATTAGAATTGAAAATGCCAGATACTCTAAAAATCGTATTGAAAGATCTGAGCGCTGCTGTTTAAAATGTACAGCTGGTACAGTTGAATATCAGCGTCAATTTTCAATCCTATGCTAACTTCATAATGATTTCAGGAATGAACTCTTTCATCATATTTCTATCACTTGTCAAACCTTTAAAAAGTTAGATAAACATGAAAAATCTTTGAAATTTGTTTTGATGTTAACACAAGAAAACTTTACTTTTATGGGAAAAACATGATTATCTTATTGTAAGTTGTTTTGATTTATGTAGAACAGTTTGTTTTTGATGTGATTTATCATTTGATTTTGCCATGTAATTAAAAACTTTCCGATTGAATTTTCCTAGCAGTTAAAAATTTTTGTGATTTAATTTTTTGATACTGTTATTTGATATCAATGTGTTAGTTTTTTTTTGTCTCGCTTGACAGAGGCAGAAAGCGAGACATAGACATGCTGTTTCCGGCGTCGGTGGTGGCAACGGCGGCGTCAAAAATGCATTAGTTTGTCATTAGGTCTAGTTTATGGGGAACCACTAGTGGTAAGTCAAAGATATTTAGTATGCAGTTGTATAAGTATTGGCACATCTTTTTCCCATGGAGATTAGTTGACGCCTCCTCAGTTATGGTCTGTTGACTTTGAAACATTTGCTTAGTTTTAATATATAAGTTTGTGATTACGTCAGTTTATGGAGAACCACTAGTGGTAGGTTAATGATAATTGGTATGCAGTTGTATAAGCATTAAAATACCTCATTTCCATGAATAATATTTGGCCCCGCCCCCTCAGTCATGGTCTATTGACTTTGAAACTTTTGCTTAGTTTTCATGTATAATTTTGTGATTAGGTCGGTTTATGGGGAACCAGTAGTGGTAGGTCAATGATACTTGGTATTCAGTTGTATTAGCATTAGCATATCTCATTTCCATGAAGAGTTTTTTTTTATCCTCCGCCTCAGTTACGGTTTATTGACTTTGAAATTTTGCTTTGTTTACATTTATTAGTTTGTGTTTATGTTTTATTTTAAATAGAACTACTTATGACATGTATGATAAGTCAAAGGTATTTGGTATGCAGTTGTATTAGCATTAGCACATCTCATTTCCATGGAGATTGTTTAGCCATGTACCTTAATTCAGTCATGGTTCATCGACTTTGAATATTTGCAAAACTTATATGTTTAAGTGTTGCTATTTTTTAATTCAACATTTGCATTATCGAAATTACAAAAAAGCGAGACATATATCTCTGTGATAACAGATTCTGTTTTTTATTTTTTGTTTGTTTTGGCTCCGATTCTGACTGAGGCCTATGGTTATATGATGATAATTATATTATACTAGTATCGTAATGTCTTATCCCCAAGGGTGACTGGGGTATAGAAATATGGTCGCTTGGTCTTCTCCCGACCGGCAGTAAAACGCTTGCTGAAGTGGGGCGTCCGTTTGGCTGTGCGGGATGTATCAAGTTCGCAGTCACGTCCGTCAGAAGGGGACGTTAAATCCGATGCCTCGTGTAAAGAGAGTGCCACGCTCTTTGCACGTTAAGAACCCTTGCAACAACTCTTTGAGGCGTCCGTAGGTGGCCTGTTGCAAGGCAAAATTTCTGTCCCTATCCAATATACCCTCATTTTCCGGTGGCAGTCCAAATTTCCCCGACCATCATCCTAGATGGCCTCTATTACAACAACCTACCTATTGTATTTATTGTGAACTTGTTCTCGTCCTGAATATGCATGAAATATTTGCCACTGGACGTTAAGCAACCAACAATCAATCAATCAATCGTAATGTCTTAATGTTGACCCAGTCATCATACGGCCGCTTTTAAAGAATTGGGGGTATATTGTTTTACCTCTGTCTGTCCGTTCATCAGTCAGTTTGTCCGGGCGTCCTATGAATATTGTCGTTACATCTTTCTCATGAACTGCTTTACAAGGATTTTTGAAATTTTGTTTCAGGGTTGATTGAAGTCATCTATACCGTGTGATGCGTTTTCAGATTCATCCCTCAACAACTTCCTGTTTACCAAACACTTTTCACATGATAGCCAACTGACAAATTGAAAATTTTCGTCACATTTTTCCCAGGAACTACAATGCAAGGATTGCTGAAATTTGGTTTCAAGGTTTATATAAGTCAGCTATACCGTGTGCTGCTTTTTTTCAGATTCATAACTCAACAACTTCTTGTTTACCGAAATATTTGGGCAATGGTATCATAGTGAGCAGTAGCTCGCACTTTTACTTGTTGTTCTTGATTTTTATGCTCTTTATAGACCATGTAGTTTGGAAAATGAAATATTCTTTTCTATTATATTCTATATATACAGATTTCGAATTGAGTATATAGAAAGTATTCGAACTACCTTTGTAATACATGTATATACGGAGTTATTTCTTACAATATGTTATAAAAGAGGGACGAAAGATACCAAAGGGACAGTCAATCTCATAAATTTAAAATAAACTGACAACGCCATGGCTAAAAATGAAAAAGACAAACAGACAAACAATAGTACACATGACACAACATAGAAAACTAAATACATATACGTAATAATACAGACAGACTGACACATTTCATTTTACTCTGATACCCAGATACTTGATAAGTGTTGGACTAATGGGTTGTCGGATTGTTGGGCTGTCTGAGCAATGAGTTGTCAGAATATTGGGTTGTCGGAACAATGGGCTGTCCGACTATTGGGCTGTCGGAATAACGGCGTGTAACCGTTTGTATGTACGGTAAACAATCATCGACATCCTGTTGATGGTTTTTGCATTTCGAAAACTGTATCCCGAAATGATTTTTGTACATAGATACCTAACTATAAAAAGGACAACAAGATCCAGTCAAAGATACCAAAGATCAAGAGGTGTATTGCAGGGTTCTTCTGTTGAAACATCTGATTTTTCATTCTGAAAGTAATAAAGACCAGGTCGAGCCGATTCATTTTGAAAATGTAGCGTAATTTAATTCTGGTCTCAGTAAAAAGAATCTCTATTATATGGTAATTTTTTTTTAAATTTACTGTTTGCAAAAGTATGAATTATTCAAAATACTAATGATTTTCTTATCCCAGGCATAGATTACCTTAGCCTTATTTGGCACACCTTTTTGGAATGTTGGGTCCTCAATGCTCTTCAACTTTGTACTTGTTTCGTTTTCTAACTATTTTGATCTGAACGTCACTGATGAGTCTTATGTATACGAAACGCGTGTCTGGCTTATCAAATTATAAGCCAAGTCCTTTGATAACTATAAAACAATATACATGTACTTCAATTCAATTCAATACTTTAATACGCAAAATACCAGATAAAAGGAATACACATTTGCAATACAGTATACAAAACCAAATACACAACATTTTCATTATCACATTTTGGCAATATCTTCCAAGTACCCTTCCATGAAAATCTTAACAAGAAATTCAAAAAACTATAATTATGTTTTTCAAACTTGGCATGGACAGTAAGTATATAATTCATGGGTGGATTCAAGAGATAAGGCAGTCATTTGTTTCTGGAATTTATTTTTGTTCATTTAGGGGCATTTTTGTCATGTTTTGCCTCCACCGCTTTGGCCAAAAATGTAGCTATTTTTTATTGACAGCTTTTCTCCGATAAACGAAAGATTGTCGTATTCATGCAAAAGTTTGAGTACAAGTGAACTATACCGACAGGAGGGGTCAAAATCATAATCAATTAATATGACAACACAAGTGTATCTAAAGAAATAACGAGTTGGGAATTACTGAAATAAGTGATTTATAAAAATCACTTATTTAAACTTGTAGCAAATTCGAAATTTTGTTTTACCAACATTTAAACATATAGGTTTAGATTATATCTTATTATAAAAAAAATGAATAGAATGAACCTTTTGCTTCTTTTAAGTAGCAAGGTTTATGCCTTTGATGCAATAATTTAGCTGTAAATTGTTGCAAAAATGCTATAATGAAGGCTTTACATAATGAACTTATACTTTCCTAACAGATTTTCCACAGCAGTGGGAGTATTTTTCCTGTAAAATTCAATGTTTCATCTTACAGATTATGTTATAAAATTTACTGTTTGCAATCAAAATTTCACTGTTCAGGGGTGTTGAAATTAGTTGGGGTTATTAAAATAATAATACTGAAAGAAGTGATTTTTTGAAACAAAATAGAGGTATGATTCTTAAACAAGTGATTTATATGTCATTATACCAGATTTAGTACAAGGGTCATCGCCTGACATGACCGGTCATCCTATCATCACAGATGTTGGTTCTGATAATTTTAGCAACATAATTAGTCCCTGGGTCATTAGTATTGTATATTTAAAGCTACAATAAAATCTTGTGATTTATTTGTACTCTACTTAAAAAGGTGATTATTAAAGAAAGACAACTCTTACTTCCAACATTTGTGGACAACATGTTACTTAAATCAGTGATTTAGAAATCATTCATTTAAGTAAGTCTCCTGACTGATAACTAAGAAATAAACTTAGAACTACAGCATGGAAAACAGGGAGTCCATAAATCAAAGAATAAGATCAACTGTTCCGGAAGAGTGAACAACCTCTGCGAAACGTGTGGCATTTGTCGTGATGTCCACATTCTCAAAGAAAATATTAAGTACATTAGGGGTACAATGACGCATTTCGGAAACAATAATTAGTGGGGGCCTATAGTCAGGATAGTAACACATCAGCAATGAAAAAATACAAGGATTTGTATAGTTAGACAAATCCTTGAAAATGTAGTATTAAAAATTGTATTGCTGACGAAACTAGTATGCTAGAAGACTATAAAAATGTCAAAAGTGATAAGCGGGAAATGGGAAACTAAAAAAGGATAAGCTGGATTCGGGAATCTGACAAAATATCAAGCGGGACCCGCGATCAGACTCCCCCACTCCAAATTAGACCCCATCACAGACATTTTCGTCGAGTGAAACAGTTAGATACTTCTGAATTTACCGCTGCTTGTTTTGTTGTTAAGATCTCATGTTATCAAGTTATAGATCAAGTTCTATTTTTGTTCCGTTTGGATGATTTTTTGGCTAAGTAATGGTCCTTGGACTTAAAAAATACATGCATGTAATCAGTTTTTGTCCAGGCTATGACTTTTGTTGCAGAAAGCTCTACATAGGGATAGTGATCCGGCGGCCGTGGCAGCGGCAGCATCGTAAACAGACTTCTTAAAAGACCTCATTTTCATGGTTCAGTCAGTCAAGGATATAACTTTATAGAGTTATTACAGAAAAATAACATACATTTGTTATTGTGGACTAAAAAATCAAAGAACTGTGATAACATATGTAAGGAAAAATATACATCATTAGTTTTGTTTAAATGTATACAAGTTCTATTGATATTACTATTGTCTTTATGTATACTCAACTATAGAAAGATATAACAGTTCATAGTTTCCAAACATGCATAGTACACCAATGTTATTACAGAATAAGTACATGTATGTCTGTAATAACTAAAGGATGGTATTACAGCTTCTCTTCATCACTCCAAAGCATTTGCTCAGACATATACATGCTTAATTACAATATATTTTAATTTATTGTAAGAAATAATGATCAGAGCATGTAATGAGGTTCTGCGCAAGCTTCCCAGTAATTCCCAAGTTTCTCATATATAGTAAGTTACATGTCTTTAATAACTAAGCCTTGTTATAACAGCTAACTTAATCCCTTCAAAGCCTCGTCTCATTGATTTACCATGGTTAATGAAAAATGTATTAATTTAATTCAAAAATTAGTTATCATGGCTATGCATTTAGTTTCTGCGCACAGTTTCAAGAGTTCCCTGGAGCCCACTAAAAATTAAAATATTTATGATTTATTTTACAAATAACAAACATACTTGCCTTTACTTTGCTGAACTAGTAATCCTTATTGTTTAGCCTTTAGGAGCCAGATCAAGTGTGCCTCTGGGTGCGGAATTTTCTCGCTGTGTTGCTGACCCATTGTTGGCCTTTGGCTGTTTTCTTCTTTCTGGTTGGGTTGTTGTCTCTTTGACACATTCTTTGTTTCCATTCTCTATTCTGTTTAATCTGTTTACATGTTTTGAATTTTTAAACTTTTTTTCAGATTCTGATTGACTGGTGGCAGAAGGGGTATGAATATAAAGTGGCATTAAGGCCTGGTCAGACTTAACAATAACATGCTGAAGTTGCAATAACTGAGTTTGACGAAGACCCACATGTACATGTAATCCCATATTGACGGTTGTAGAACTCGTACCAACAGATTTCACTTTGTGTATTTGATTGTATGGTAATTAGTAAGGGACTTTAATTTAACACGTTTTTTTCAAAATCTCCCTTAACCATTTTTGTTAACAAGTTATAGTGAAATCGAGGATCTTTTAACAGATTTGTTTTGGACTTTTACAATGTAATTTGTAATCAAAGTTTTGAAGCGTGTAAGGAAATTATCAGGAAAATAATAATGTCATACTAACTGTCTCATTAAATATATTATTCAACGTACAATCAGTGTAATAAGGAAAGATATGAGATGAACATTATGTACGTATACCAATATATTTTCTTGGTTTTCGCACCATAACTTTAGTATAAGTAAATAGAAATCTATGAAATTTAAACAAAAGGTTTATGACCATAAAAGGAAGGTTGGGATTGATTTTTGGAGTTTTGGTCCCAACAGTTTAGGAAAAAGGGGCCCAAAGGGTCCAAAAGTAAACTTAGTTTGATTTTAACAAAAATAGAATCCTTGGGGTTCTTTGATATGCTGAATCTAAAAATATACTTAGATTTTTGATTATTGACCTAGTTTTCAAGTTGGTCCAAATCGGGGTCCAAAATTAAACTTTGTTTGATTTCATCAAAAATTGAATAATTGGGGTTCTTTGATATGCCAAAATCTTACTGTTTACGTAGACTCTTAATTTTTGGTCCCATTTTCAAATTGATCTACATTAAAGTCTCAAGGGTCCAAAATTTAAACTAAGTTTGATTTTAACAAAAATGGAATTCTTGGGCTTCTTTGATATGCTGAATCTAAACATGTACTTAGATTTTTGACTATGGGCCCAGTTTTCAAGTTGGTCCAAATCAGGATACAAAATTATTATATTAAGTGTTGTGCAATAGCTAGACATTTTCAATTTCACAGTATTCAGCAATAGCAAGAAATCTTCAATTCCACAGTATTGTGCAATAACAAGAAATTTTCAATTGCACAGTATTGCGCAATAGCAAGAAATCTTCAATTGCACAGTATTGTGCAATAGCAAATATTTTCAATTGCACAGTATTGCGCAATAGCAAAAAATATCTAATTGCACAATATTGTGCAACAGCAAGAAATTTTCAATTGGAGTTATCTTTCTTTTTCCAGAATAGTAGTTGAATCAACTCAAATCATTGTTTTATACAATATACAATGTATATTCACTTTTACTACCAACTGATAAATTAAAACAATATTTACCATTCAGTGATAACAAGCACTTTTTTTACTTTTTTATATTTTATGATATATTTAAATGAGTAGTTATTGTTGCAAACTCCATTAGAAATTTGACTTAAGATCAGTTTTGGAAAAAGGGAAAGGGGGATGTGAAGAAAAAAAATTGGGGGTGGGGTTAAATTTTTCTCATTTCAGATTTCATAAATAAAAAGAAAATTTCTTCAAACATTTTTTTGAGAGTATTAGTATTCAACAGCATAGTGAATTGCTCAAAGGCAAACAAAAGTTCATTAGACCACATTCATTCCGTGTCCGAAACCTATGATGTGTCAACTATTTAATCACAATCCAAATTTAGAGCTGAATCCAGCTTGAATGTTGTGTCCATACTTGCCCCAACCGTTCAGGGTTCAACCTCTGCGGTCGTATAAAACTGCGCCCTGCGGAACATCTGGTTATAAATATACAATGGATTTCATTTTCTTTTACAGGATATAATGGCAAGTTGGGATGAGGTAAGTTTTTCTTCTTAAAAGTCAGTGTATTGTGACCTATGTCATGTGACCCATGTTGTCTATAAACTGTACAGAAAGATACAGGCGTGCAGTATTCTCAGTCAGTCAGTGTCATGTGACCTATGTTGTCTATTTACTGTACATAAAGATACAGGCGTGCAGTATTCTCAGAGTCAGTCAGTGTCATGTGACCTATGTCATGTGACCTATGTTGTCTATAAATTGTTCATAAAGATACAGGCGTGCAGTATTCTCAGAGTCAGTCAGTGTCGTGTGACCTATGTCATGTGACCTATGTTGTCTATGAAATGTACATAAAGATACAGGCGTGCAGTTTTCTCAGATTCAGTCAGTGTCATGTGACCTATGTCATGTGACCTATGTTGTCTATAAAATGTACATAAAGATACAGGCGTGCAGTATTCTCAGATTCAGTCAGTGTTGTGTGACCTTTGTCATGTGACCTATGTCATGTGACCTATGTTGTCTATAAACTGTACATAAAGATACAGGCGTGCAGCATTCTCAGAGGGGGGACAGAAGAAATCAAAATGACTACAGTGAACAGAATTTCAATATACAACATGCACAAAATTCCAGGAGACAAAAAAAAACCAACGTAAGATATTGTAGGACATTCACAACTATTTAAGTCGAAGAGAATCTGACAACGCCATGGAAAAAAATGAAAAACAATCAAAATTCAACAGTTTACATTAGTCATTTCAGGGCCTTTTATAGCTGACTATGCCATATAGGCTTTGATCATTGTTGAAGGCTGTACGGTGACCTATGGTTGTTATTTTCTGTGTCATTTGGTCTATTTAGTAGAATTGGCAATCTCATTGGCAATCATACCACATCTTTTTTTATATTCAAAACATTACAGAGAAAACTAAAGACTGAGCAACACAAACCGCAACAAAAACTTAGGCTGATCTCAAAACTGATGCATAATACAATTGTCTACAGACTTTTCTAAAAAAACCTCTGAAATTATAGACAACAATTTCACTCCTTCTTGGAAGTCACTGTATTTGGTATAAACTGTTGAAACTGTAAAAATGTAGCTTGTTAAATTCAATTATTACATTTATAATACATTTGTATGTTCTAGAGGAAAATGTAAAAGCTTTGTTTTACTTATAGAAACTTCTTACAGCTGCAGTGAATGGGAATATAAAAGAGGTAGAATTATGTGTAAAGAACGGAGCTAGTTTGGAATGTAGAGATCCTGATTTCGTAAGTGAAGTAAACTGTTTAGCACATATTAAGTTATTTATTATATAGTACACACAATTTGAATCAGCCAAATATTACTCTTGTTTATGTTCAGTGATTGAATGTTAATTTTTGGTTATTGCATATACTCTTGTCTCAAAATATTAAGAAACATCATTACGCAATCTGAATGTATATAGAACTCTTGTATTCAACAAAAACAGTGTGAAACATCATTACACACCACCAAAATATACAGCTACTGTATTCAACACCAATACCCAAGTAAAAAAGTAAAAAACCACATTAAGTACATGAAGTAGAAGAAGAATGCCATGGCCAGACAAAAAGACAAACAACAGCCACAAACAAACATGAAATACTTCATTACACCAATGAATACCACTCCACTTTGTATGTCAGAAGGTTTGCTGTCTGATGCTTCATAACTGCATACATCTGAAATATTGTGATTTGTATAGATTATCGGGTTTTCTACACATTGATATCGTAAAATATCAGCCGCGAGCCACAATGTGAACCTTTTTGGGCGAGTGAGCGCAGCGAACGAGCTAAAAAGTTTCACACTGTGTCGAGCGGCTGATATTTTACGATATCTATACGAAGAAAATCCGATTATCTGTGTATCGTTCTATTACTGTCTTTTCCCTCTTCCTATAAGACAGTTTTACGCTTGACGAGAGCAAGCTTGATAACGTCTCCTCTCGCATTGTGACCTCGCTGATAATTTCTCCTCTCACATTGTGACGTCGCTGATATTGCCTGGTCTCGTTTTGAAGTCTTGATACGAGAATTACGGAGCGACAGAGCTGGGTGATATAGGCGTAGGGAAGGACGATAAACTTCATTACACTGATGAAGATCACTCCAGTTTGTATGTCAAAAGGTTTGCTGTCTGATACTTCATAACTGCATACATCTGAAATATTGTGATTTACTTTATTACACTGATGAATACCTCTCATTGCTCATGTTTGTATGTCAAAGGGTTGCTGTCTGATACTTCCTTACTGTATACAACTGAAATATTGTGATTTACTTTATTACACTGATGAAAACCACTCCAGTTTGTATGTCAAATAGTTGTTGTCTGGAACTTCATAACTGTATACAACTGAAATATTGTGATTTACTTTATTACACTGATGAATACCACTCCATTTTGTATGTCAAAGGTTGCTGTCGGATACTTCATAACTGTATACAACTGAAATAATGTGATTTACTTTATTACACTGATGAATACCACTCCAGTTTGTATGTCAAAGGGTTGCTGTCTGATACCTCATAACTGAATACAAGTGAAATATTGTGATTTACTTCATTACACTGATGAATACCACTCAAGTTTGTATGTCAAAGAGTTGCTGTCTGATACTTCCTAACTGTATACAACTGAAATTGTGTGATTTACTTTATTATACGTAACATAGTATTCAGCACCACCTGATTATACAACAATCATTAACCACTCCTGTACTAAACATGACATGAAACACCTGATCATACAACATTCATTTACCACTCCAGTACTAAACATGACATGTCACACATGATTATACAACATTCATTTACCACTCTTGTACCGAACATGACATGTGACACCTGATCATGGGCAAAGTCAAAATAAATGGTTCCTTGCATATATAGCAATAATTATCAACCATGCTGATAATTTGATTGGATAATTTGATTTCAAATGATGTGGCTTAATGTGTAGAATATTCCTGCAAAATTTCTTTGGGAAATCTCAAGTATTATAAAAATTATGTTAAAAAAAGATGCCAAAATTGTCAGAAGTGCAACCCTTTTTGTGACATTTTGAAAAAATACTTTTTTTTCAAGACACAGCAAATTGTTTTATGGAGTGATATGCCATAAATTCTTATTTTTTTGAAAACTGTTATATCTTAGTAATGCTTTTAGCTCAAAATGAAGCTTTTCCATTGAACCGTTTTGATACAGATGTGTTTTGAAAAAAAGTTGTGCCATGTCAGGAGTGCAACACAAAAATTAGTATTACTGAGGAATAGAATGAATTTTGCTCAAATGACTCACACCTTAACATAAACAATAGTCAATACTGTTAAACAAATATGTCCTTTCTAGAATAAATAGTTTATTTACCTGATTATTGATATAAATAATGTGTGAGAGTCAAGTAAATAAGGCCTCCCTATGAGTGTCAGGAGTGCAACTTTGAAGTTTAAAGACTCACACTTAAAAAATACAAAAATATATGGTTCTGTTTTATTTTTCAAAGGTACTATACTAGATACACGATTGCACCCAAAGAGTAGTCTGATAGACAAGGAACTTTTCTTTTAGAACCATTTTTTTGATGTCAGGAATGCAACACTTCTAAAATGACATTTTCTTGGACTTACATTTTAAGATAATCTCACCTCCTAGTGACTTATTTGCATCTAAACATGTTTTCTAACTATTTAAGTTACATGTATGAGGTATAATAAATTCTTAAAGGTAGGTTTCAAAGCAGGACTTAGATCCAAGAATTGATTTTTGTCACAGGCACACATATTTTAATGCTAAATATTCATATAATTTTCAAATTATGGAAGGTAATTGTCTTAAACTTTGTCATTTGGTTAGGAAATAACCATATTTCATTTTACAAGTTTTAGAATGGTTTCATGTAACACTTATTAAATTATTATAATTGTTATAACAAACTATTAATTGTGTTGCACTCCTGCCATGGATTTATTATAACAAACCATTTATCACATTTTGAGTTCAATTTTAAGACCCAACCTTTCAGTGAATGAAAGATGGGAAAGATGGTTGTGAAACTAAGCTTTAGAGTAGTATCAGACAGGCTAAGTGCATACAAAGTCAACAACAACTTCAATTTTGAGGAGTAGAAAATTGAGAAAAACAATGGAATAAGATCCTAATCTGAAGGACAATCTAGACAAATATAAACAAAGAAAGAATAAAGAAAACAAAACAATGTAACACTTTAAAATTCAAAAGACTTTGACCAGAATTAAAACACATATGAGAAAAGGAAAACAAAACAGAGAAAGTGGCAACAAAAGAGAAGAAGAAAATTGACACAAGCTGAAAAAGTTGCAAACCAGCAGAAAATTGTCCAGTCATGTAGCCAAAGTACAGATGCACTAAAAATACCTAGAGAAATCAGAAAGAGAAGTCAAAGAAAAAGACATTATCTGCCTGACCATTCCAAATCTTGTGGTAAAACAATTGAGCACATCATATCCACAGCTACACCAAGGTGGTTGTCAGAGTTGATGATAACTGATGGCAGCTGTTTACCAGAAATTGACGAGTCTTAAATATGTTGAAGTATAAACAAAGATGAGGAACCCCATAAAGATCTGAAAACTGTTGAAAAGATAATGACATTTTCAAAGAGTTCCTTAGTTCTAAGTCTAAGTTTTTTAGGTAGCCTCTATTCTTTTTGAAAATGCCAGTTTCTTTTCAAGTTTCCAGATCTATTAAGGGTCTCTCAACTTTGTTTCCACTTCAGCACCCATCAATTTCTAGCACACTTCAACCAGTACTGATTAGTTCTTACAACTACCTTGGTTTAGCTGTGGATATGATGTATTCAATTGTTTTAGGGTAATATTTGGGTTTGTCAGGACGAATTAGTCTTCTCTTTCTGATTTCTCTCAGTGGTGTATCTGTACCTGTACTTTTACTTATCGACTGGATATTCTTCTGTGAGTTTGGATTTTTTTTTTGGCTTGTGTAAATTTATTTTTCTCTTCTGTTGCCAATCTCTCTGGTTTTTTTTTCATTTTTCATATCTATGTATTTGTTTTCATGTTTAAGTCTTTGTAATTAAGTTTTACATTTCTTGTTCTTTCTTTGGTTATATAATGTCTAGTGTGTCCTTGAGGTGGATCTTCTTTCAGATTTTTTCTCAATTTTCTGCTCATCAAAGTTATAGTCGATGTTGACTTTGATGGTGTGTTTTGGTCCCTTATTAGTCTGTCTGATTTATTCTCAAGTAAGTTTAGTAAGTTTAGTTTCATCAAATAATTTTCCCATCTTTTATTTATTTTAAGGCTGGATAGGCAAGATGAACTCAACATTTGTGAAACTTTCTATGATAAGAATATTGAATATGTGCAAAAACGTTTTGTTGTGGTAAATTCATGTCAGGAGCTCAATAAAATTAACTGTTTGTTATTACAGTTATAATGATTTAATTAGTATTTCTTGAAACCATTATAAAACTTTTGAAACTGAAATAAGGTTATTTCTCATAAAAATGCACAGTTTATGAGAATCAGCTTCCTAAATTCTAAAATTATATAAAAATTTGTCATTCAAGAATTTTTGATTGGGACAAATATATTTAAATAAATAAATTTATAAGTCCTGCTTTGAAATTCTAAAAGAATATGTTTGTTATACAGGATTGTCTTTTATTTATATTTATGTGTGAGCCATTAAAGCAAAAATTATTCTATTCCTCAGTAATATCATTTTTTGTGTTGCACTCCTGACAAGGCACAACTTGTTTTCAAAACACATCTGTATCAAAACGGTTCAATGGAAAAGCTTCATTCTGAGCTGAAATCATCCCTAAGACATACTAGTTGTAATATACATAAGAATCTATGGCACATGTCATCATATTACAAGTTGCTGTGTCTTTCAAATAAAACTTTTTTTTAAATGTCAAGAAAAAGTGTTGTACTCCTGACAATTTTGGCATCTTTTTTTTAATGTAATTTTTCTAATTCTTGAAATTTTCCAAAGATATTTCGGAGGATTATTCTACACATTAAGCCACAACATTCAGTCCATTTTAACATTGCAATCACTGCCATTTTAGAAAAATAGTAGCGAAATGTGATGAGATTTGAATTTATGTATACAAAAAGCGATGTATGATATAGCTCAAAAAATATTGTTTAAATGAAAATCAAATGTCAAATCTGAAAGGCATAAATGTATATAAACACTTAATCTAGAAATCATGGTATGTTTTGATGATGTATAAACCCTTTTTGTTATGATATATATTGAATGTCAGGAGTGCAACAAGATAGGGGAAATAAAGTACCTTATATAGGTAATAATTTAAAAAAAATAAGAGTCCAGAAAAATTTCGAAGATTGCAGATCTCTTTTTAAGCTGTTAAACAACAATTCTGATGGATATTTAATGGAATTTAGTTCATAGTTTGGTAACTTACCCTCAATTGTATAAGAATGTGTCAGAAAAATGAATTTAAATATGGTCTGAAGTGCTTAAGATGCATAAGGTAAAACAGAAATTACATTCAAATGACAGATTTAGGTCTTTATAAACGAGCAATGATTAAAAAAATTAAAAAAATCATGAGCATTTTGTTCTAGTTTCTGTATTTTAGTTTGGTGTATAATATGTCAGGTGTGCAACAAAAACAGGGGAAATTGGATGTATTTTCTGTTTGATACATCTTTTTCATTAAAAGATTGATCTATCATTTTTTTCGTCAGTGAATTTAAAAAAGGGTTACTTTTGATAAGGAGAAGGTTTTTTATCAACTTATTGACGAATTATTTTTCAATTAAAACTTTTTCAATCAAGTTTAAATGAATTGATACAAAAAAATAGCCATAAACATTAAAAAGATTATAATCAAAGATGAGATTATTAATTTTTGCATTAAAAGTCATGTTTGGATTTCTGCAATCAAATGGGGTGAAAAAAATATTAATATTTGATAGTATTTGTTTGGAATCATATTCCCAAAAGGTATACTTGATTTTTTTTTTCAATTGGTTTATGTCAATAAAGTTTCAGAACTTTATTGTTTCTTTATACTTTTTTTATATCCTTTTGGATTTATTAACTTAAATGTATATGTATCAAGATACTATAAAAGAAAATGGATTAAAATAATGTTGAAATTTGACCAAAAAAATAAATTTGGACCATTTTTTTTTACTTTGCACTCATACAACATTCATTTACCACTCTTGTACTGAACATGACATGTAACACCTGATCATACAACATTCATTTAAAACTCTTGTACTGAACATGACATGTAACACCTGATCATACAACATTCATTTACCACTCTTGTACTAAAAATGACATGTGACACCTGATCATACAGCATGTGACATAGCAATGACACTATTATGCTCAACACCAACATGTGACATATCAATGACACTATTATAGTCTAGACCAACATGTGACATAGCAATAACACTCTTATAGTCAACACCAACATGTGACACACCAATGACACTCTACCTCAACACCATCATTTGAAATAGCAATATACATTCTTTACCTCAACACCAACATGTGACATAGCAATGACACTCTTATAGTCAAAACCAACATGTGACATAGCAATGACACTCGTATAGTCAACACCAACATGTCACTTAGCAATGACACTCTTATACTCAACACTAACATGTGCCATAGCAAGGACACTATGTACCTCAACACCAACATGTGACATAGCAATGACACTCTTATAGTCAACACCAACCTGTGACTCAGCAATGACACTCATATGCTCAACACCAACATGTGACATAGCAATGACACTCTTATAGTCAACACCAACATGTCACTTAGCAATGACACTCTTATACTCAACACTAACATGTGACATATCAATGACACTCTTTACCTCAACACCAAAATGTGACATAGCAATGACACTATTATAGTCAACACCAACATGTGACTCAGCAATGGCACTCTTTACCTCAACATCAACATGTGACATAGCAATGACACTCTTTACCTCAACACCAACATATGACATATCAATGACACACATTATAGTCAACACCAACATGTGACATAGCAATAACACTCATATGCTCAACACCAACATGTGACATAGCTATGATACTATTATAGTCAACACCAACATGTCACTTAGCAACGACAATCTTATAGTCAACACCAACATGTGACATAGCAATGACACTCATATGCTCAACACCAACATGTGACATAGCAATGACACTATTTACCTCAACACCAATATGTGACATAGCAATGACACTCTTATAGTCAGCACCAACATGTGACACTATTATAGTCAACGCTAACAAGTGACATAGCAATGACACTCATATGCTCAACACCAACATGTGACATAGCCACGATACTTTTTACCTCAACACCAACATGTGACATAGCAATGACACTCTTATAGTCAACACCAACCTGTGACGTAGCAATGACACTATCATTCTCAACACCAACATGTGACATAGCAGCGACAGTTTTACACTATTATACTCAACACCAACATATGAAATTGCAATGACACTCATATGCTCAACACCACCATATGACATAGCAACGACACTCTTATTGTCAACACCAGCATGTGACATAGCAAAAACACTCTTATAGTTAACACTAACATGTGACATAGCAATGACACTAATATGCTCAACACCAACATGTGACATAGCAATGACACTCTTTACCTCAACACCAACATGTGACGTAGCAATGACACTCTTATACTCAACAGCAACATGTGACTTAGCAGCGACACTATTATACTCAACACCAACATGTTACATAGCAATGACACTCTTATAGTCAACACCAACATGTCACTCAGCAATGACACTTTAATACTCAACACTAACATGTGCCATAGCAATGACACTCGTATGTTCAACACCAACATGTGACATATCAATGACACTCTTATAGTCAACACCAACATGTCACTTAGCAATGACACTATTTACCTCAACACCAACATGTGACATAGCAATGACACTCTTATAGTCACCACCAACATGTGACTCAGCAATGACACTCTTTACCTCAACATCAAAATGTGACATAGCAATGACACTCTTTACCTCAACACCAACATGTGACATAGCAATGACACTCTTATAATCAACACCAACATGTGACATAGCGATGACACTCATATGCTCAACACCAACATGTGACATTGCAATGACACTATTATAGTCAACACCATCATGTCTCTTAGCAATGACACTCTTATAGTCAACACCACCATGTCTCTTAGCAATGACACTCTTATTGTCAACACTAACATGTGACATAGCAATGACACTTTTATAGTCAGCACCAACATGTCATATAACAATGACACTCTTATAGTCAACACTAACATGTGACATAGCAATGGTACTGTTAACCTAAACACCAACATGTGACATAGCAATGACACTAATATGCTCAACACCAACATGTGACATAGCAATGCCACTCTTATAGTCAACACCATCATGTCTCTTAGCAATGACACTCTTATAGTCAACACTAACATGTGACATAGCAATGACACTCTTATAGTCAACACTAACATGTGACATAGCATTGACATTCTTAGACTCAACACCAACATGTGACAAAGCAATGACACTCTTTACCTCAACACCAGCATGTGACATATCACTGACACCCTTTACCTCAACACCAACATGAGACATAGCAATGACACTCTTATTCTCAACACCAGCATGTGACGTAACAGTGACACTCTTATACTCAACACACGTATGTATGTGACGTAGCAGTGACATTCTTATACATAACACCAACATGTGAAATAGCAATGACACTCTTATACTCAACACCAACATGTGACAGTTCAATGACATTATTACACTCATCATTACCATTATACTCACCACACACATACATCATTGCTATATTACCCTTATACTCACCACACACATACACCATTGCTATATTACCCTTATACTCACCACAAACATACGCCATTGTTATATTACCCTTATACTCACCACAAACATACACCAATGCTATATTTCCCTTATACTCACCACACACATACACCATTGCTATATTACCCTTATACTCACCACACACATACACCATTGCTATATTACCCTCATACTCACCACACAAACATACGCCATTGCTATATTACCCTTATACTCACCACAAACATACACCATTGCTATATTACCCTTATACTCACCGCAAACATACACCATTGCTATATTACCCTTATAAACAATACATACAAATATACATCATTGCTATATTACCAAAACAAACAAACAACAAACAAATATTTTATTTGCCAATCACGGTGCCCAGAATGAGCAGAATAATTATAATATAATTTTCAAACATAATGTAAAGTAAATTCAAAATAGGTTAAACAAAGTACATATATGATTGATTTTGATTTAGTTGATTGATATAATATTAAAGAAAATGAAGTAGGCAATTTGTAAATAATAAACATATATAATACAATATGAAAACCCTTATACTAACCACAAACATACACCATTGCTATATTTACTATATTACCTTATACTCACCACAAACATACACCATTGCTATATTTCCCTTATACTCACTACACACAAATACCATTGCTATATTACCCTTATACTCACCACACACATACACCATTGCTATATTACCTTATACTCACCACACACATACACCATTGCTATATTACCCTTATACTCACCGCAAACATTCACCATTGCTATATTACCCTTATACTCACCACAAACATACACCATTGCTATATTACGCTTATACTCACCACACACATACACCATTGCTATATTACCCTTATACTCTCCGCAAACATACACCATTGCTATATTACCCTTATACTAACCACAAACATACACCATTGCTATATTACCCTTATCTCACCACAAACATACACCATTGCTATATTACCCTTATACTAACCATACAAACATACGCCATTGCTATATTACACTTATACTCACCACAAACATACACCATTGCTATATTACCCTTATACTAACCACACAAACATACGCCCTTGTTATATTACCCTTATACTAACCACAAACATACACCATTGCTATATTACCCTTATACTCACCGCAAACATACACCATTGCTATAACACCCTTATACTAACCACACAAACATACGCCATTGCTATATTACCCTTATACTCACCACAAACATACACCATTGCTATAATACCCCTATACTCACCGCAAACATACACCATTGCTATATTACCCTTATACTCAATACAAACATACACCATTGCTATATTACACTTATATTAACCACAAACATACACCATTGCTATATTTGCTATAATACCCTTATACTCACCACAAACATACAGTATTGCTATATTTGCTATAATACCCTTATACTCACCACAAACATACACCATTGCTATATTTCCCTTATACTCACCACAAACATACACCATTGCTATATTACCCTTATACTCACCACAAACATACACTATTACTATATTACCCTTATACTCACCACAAACATACACCATTGCTATATTACCCTTATACTCACCACACACATACACCATTGCTATATTACCCTTATACTCAACACAAACATACACCATTGGTATATTACCCTTATACTCACCACAAACATACACCATTGCTATATTACCCTTATACTCAACATAAACATACACCATTGCTACATTACCCTTATACACAACAACTCATATGATATGAAGCAGCTGGTAGACACCCAACATTTTACACGGAAATACCACGAAATATTGTCTAAACTTTTATCATTATTTTGAATCGACACAAAATACTGTTAATCAGACAGGTTTAATGGACAACACATATTTGTTAGAATTATATAAAGTTGGGTCTCATGTTATTCGTAACACAGAACTGAATCAGATACATTGTAGTAAAGGTTTTATTTTGTTTCTTGACAAAAAATTATTTTGTAAACATTTGATTTTAATGAGAAGTTGACATGGTTGATGAGAAAAAGTTGTGTTAACATCTTTAGTCAGATAATGTTAATTCTACAGATCTAATGTAAAACATCTTTTAAAAATAACAAATACTTGACAGACTTATATAAATAGGGGTCTCATTTTTCTTGTCTCTTCGTACTGAAGCAGAAAATATTACTTGTTTTAATGTTTCTTGAAAAAAAAAATCAACTTTTGATGATTCTATGTAATCATTGTTTAAAATCAGACAGATTTAATGGACAACAACTATTTGTTAAAATTATATAAAGTGGGATTTCATTTTAATTGTCTTGTCCAGCTGAGTCCATTGATATAAATATTGGTTATGTTTCTAGAAAATATTTTTTTTTTTAACCTGACAGTTCTATGTCTACCTGTGCGAATTTCAAACGCGCAATTCTACACCAGTAATGAAAACCTTCTATCATTTATGGGTAGACTTTATATAGATAAATTCAGCCGTATTTGACGTGAAACTGTACTTATGTGTCCCGTCATACTTTGAACCACACCATTATTTTATTTATTATTTTTACTGTAAGTCTGTTTTTTGTTATATCTACTTTACGTGAGTCTGCATTTATGTATGCCGTCATACGACAAAATTATTTTTTATGTCTACCTGTGCGAATTTCAAACGCGCAATTTTACACCAGTAATGAAAATTTTCTTTCATTTATGGGTAGACTTTACATAGATAAATTCAGCCGTATAAGAAAAGCAAAATGAGAATGTTAAATTTGATGTATGCCTTTTTGTGCTACTTTGTTACATTTGTTGTTTATGTAGTGATATTAAGATGATAACACAATATTGACTGTTGTACCCCTATTTTTGACATTTTTACTCTTTGAGTATGTTTTTTTTTTGTTCATGCATCGTTGACAATGTAATGGAATTTGATGCGACTGTCATACAAATGAGAGGTTTAGCTAGCTATAAAACCAGGTTCAATCCACCGTTTTCTACATTAGAAAATGCCTGTACCAAGTCAGGAATATGACAGTTGTTATCCATTCGTTTGATGTGTTTGGACTTTTGATTATGCCTTTTGATTTTTGATTTTCCTTTTTGAATTTTCCTCGGAGTTCAGTATTTTTGTGTTTTTACTTTTTTCTGATGGAAGTTCTGACATCTCACAATAAAACATGTTGTTTATTTGTTGTTTATGTAGAATATAAATACAAGTGTGACTGGTCATTTTATTCACTTTTGACCATTGATTCATGTGATATATATTTTATTTATATTTATTACACAACATTGTCCAGTTTATGACACAAGTTTTGATGTCTGTTATATGTAGATATTACAGCTTGGACATTCACCATTAATGTTGGCGGCTTGGTTCGGACACCTGCAGGCTACAGACACCTTGGTAATGATAGATATAATCACCTTACTCTGACCAAACATCACTTTATACAGAATCGACACAAAATCATGTTGTTAATCAGAAAGGTTTAATGGACAACAAATATTTGTTAGAATTAGATAAAGTGGGGTCTCATTTTATTTGTAACACAGAACTGAATCAGATAGTAAAGGTTTTATTTTGTTTCTTGACAAAAAATTTATTTTGTAAACATTTGATTTAAATGAGAAGTTAAAGAGAACAAGTTGTGTTAACATCTTTAGTCAGATAATGTTAATTCTACAGATCTAATGTAAAACATCTTTTAAAAAAAACAAATACTTGTCAGAATTATATAAAGTGAGTTCTCATTTTTCTTGTCTCTTTGTACTGAATCAGAAAATATGACTCGTTTTAATGTTTCTTGCAAAACGTTTTTTTTTCTTTCACCTTTGTCATTCTACGTAATCATTGTTAAACAGACAGATTTAATGGACAACAAATATTTGTTAGAATTATATAAAGTGGGGTCTCATTTTAATTGTCTTGTCCAGCTGAGTCCATTGATATAAATGTTGTTTATGTTTCTAGAAAAAAGTTTTTTTTAACCTGACATTTCTGATGGAAGTTCTGACATCTCACAATAAAACATGTTGTTTATTTGTTGTTTATGTAAAATTTAAATACAAGTCTGACTGGTCATTTTAATCAGTTTTGACCTTTGATTCATGTGATATATATTTTGTTTATATTTATTACACAACATTGTCCAGCTGATGACACAAGTTTTGATGTCTGTTATATGTTGGTATTACAGGGAGGAGAGACACCATTAATGTTGGCCGCTCGGGGAGGACACCTGGAGGTAGTGACTTACCTAGTCACTCACGGCAGTCAGTTAGAGGCCACATCCACCTGGGTAATGATAGATATAATCACCTTACTCTCACCAAACACCACTTTATACAGAATCTACACAAAATCATGTTGTTAATCAGACAGGTTTAATGGACGACAAATATTTGTTAGAATTATATAAAGTAGGGTCTCATTTTATTCGTAACACAGAACTGAATCAGATCGTTATGGTTTTATTTTGTTTCAAAACAAAAAATTATTTTGTAAACATTTGATTTTAATGAGAAGTTGATGAGAGCAAGTTGTGTTAAGTTCTTTAGTCAGATATAGTTAATTCTACAGATCTAATGTAAAACATCTTTTAAAAATAACAAATACTTGACAGAATTATTTAAAGTGGGGTCTTATTTTTCTTGTCTCTTTGCACTGATTCAGAAAATATTACTTGTTTTAATGTTTCTTGAAACATTTTTTTTTTTAAAACTTTTGATGATTCTATGTAATCATTGTTAATCAGACAGATTTAATGGACAACAAATATTTATTAGAATAATATAAAGTGGTGTCTCATTTTAATTGTCTTGTTAAGCTGAGTCCATTGATATAAATATTGTTTATGTTTCTTGAAAAAAGTTTTTTTTTAACCAGACAGTTCTGATGGAAGTTCTGACATCTCACAATAAAACATGTTGTTTATTTGTTGTTTATGTAGAATATAAATACAAGTGTGACTGGTCATTTTATTCAGTTTTGACCACTGATTCATGTGATATATATTTTGTTTATATTTATTACACAACATTGGCCAGTTTATGACACAAGTTTTGATGTCTGTTATATGTTGATATTACAGTATGGACAGACACCATTAATGTGGGCGGCTGGGAGAGGACACCTGGAGGTGGTGACTTACCTATTCACTCACGGAAGTCAGTTAGAAGTCACAGACAAGGTAATGATAAATATTTGTTAGAATTATATAAAGTGGGGTCTCATTTTATTCGTAACACAGACCTGAATCAGATAGTAAAGGTTTTATTTTGTTTCTTGAAACAAAAAAATATTTTGTAAACATTTGATTTTAATGAGAAGTTGATGAGAAAAAGTTGTGTTAACATTTTTAGTCAGATAATGTTAATTCTACAGATCTAATGTAAAACATCTTTAAAAAAAAACAAATACTTGACAGAATTATTTAAAGTGGGGTCTCATTTTTCTTGTCTCTTCGTACTGATTCAGAAAATATTACTTGTTTTAATGTTTCTTGAAGAAAAAAAATTTCAACTTTTGATGATTCTATGTAATTAATCATTGTTTAAAATCAGACAGATTTAATAGACTACAACTATTTGTTAAAATTATATAAAGTGGGATTTCATTTTAATTGTCTTGTCCAGCTGAGTCCATTGATGTAAATATTGGTTATGTTTCTAGAAAATATTTTTTTTTTTAACCTGACAGTTCTGATGGAAGTTCTGACATCTCACAATAAAACATGTTGTTTATTTGTTGTTTATGTAGAATATAAATACAAGTGTGACTGGTTATTTTATTCACTTTTGACCACTGATTCATGTGATATATATTTTATTTATATTTATTACACAACATTGTCCAGTTTATGACACAAGTTTTGATGTCTGTTATATGTTGATATTACAGAAAGGACAGACACCATTAATGTTGGCGGCTGAGGGAGGACACCTGGAGGTAGTGACTTACCTAGTCAATCACGGAAGTCAGTTAGAGGCCACAGACACCTTGGTAATGATAGATATAATGACCTTACTCTGACCAAACATCACTTTATACAGAATCTACACAAAATCATGTTGTTAATCAGACAAGGTTTAATGGACAGTTGTTTTTCAACTTTGATCATTCTACTGAATTGGTTGCTATTATTTGACTTGTTACACTTATATAATTAAGAGTTTACTATTTTTTTACCAGTCTTGTTTCACTGAATCAGAAAATATACATTGAATTTATATATCTTAATCTACCATTATAGTTTATACACATATATAATTGGATATTTTCTTACCCGATGTTATATTTCTTACATTTGGTAAATTGTTTGACTCTTCTCCTGATTTTGTTATCACACACCATTAACATGTTTATATTTTTATCTTGTTATAGGATGGAAAAACAGCTTTACATTATGCTGCTCAGTTTGGACGGATTGATACAACAAAATGGTTAATAGACCAAGGAAGCAGTCCTTGGGTGAAAACAAAACAGGTAACATTCAGTTTTATTCTTATTTGATAGATAGATATTTTCTTCTCTAAAAACTAAATACAAATCAACAGAGAAAGTACAATTACAATATAAATACAAATACCATAGTTGAGGGTAAACAGCTGCAGATAAAATATAATAAAGTACAACTTTTAAGTTTATGATGAAATACCTGTATAATATACAGGTTAAACTAAATATGAAGAAATATGTGTGTGCTTAACTTTTACATGGAGGGAAAAACCTTTTTATTAATACACTTAATGAATGAACACAGTTTTCTTAAGGAGGCTCGCGGGTATAAGATTTTCAGAAAAAAATCAAACAATAATTTTTCACTACAAATTTCATTTATTACCTTAAGTAGTTATAACTTTATTATTATGGTACAAGAATCATTCCAAAAATTCAATTTGTGTTGGCCTCAGATGACTTTTAAAATGTAGACATCATTGAAAAAGCTCCAAATTATCTTTACACTGCTTACACAACTACCATCTCATCATTATCTACCAACACACCCTACATCAATCCTAAACTACTGACACAATACCATCTCATCATACTCCACCAACACACCCTACATCAATCATATACACTACTGAAACTACCATCTCATCATACTCCACCAACACACCTAACACCAATCCTACATTACTGACACAACTACCATCTCATCATACTCTACCAACTCACCTAACACCAATCCTACACTACTGACACAACTACCATCTCATCATACTCCACCAACACACTTAACACCAATCCTACACTACCGACACAACTACCATCTCATCATACTCCACCAACACACCTAACACCAATCCTACACTACTGACACAACTACCATATCAGCATACTCCACCAACACACCTAACACCAATCCTACACTACTGACACAACTACCATATCAGCATACTCCACCAACACACCCTACATCAATCATATACTACTGACACAACTACCATATCAGCATACTCCACCAACACATCCTACATCAATCCTACATTACTGATACAACTACCATCTCATCATACTCCACCAACACACCTACACCAATCCTACACTACTAACACAACTATCATCTCATCATACTCCACCAACACACCTTACACCAATCCTACACTACTGACAGAACTACCATCTCATCATACTCTACCAACTCACCTAACACCAATCCTACACTACTGACACAACTACCATCTCATCTTACTCCACCAACACACCTAACACCAATCCTACACTTCTGTCACAATTACCATCTCATCATACTCCACCAACACACTTAACACCAATCCTACACTACCGACACAACTACCATCTCATCATACTCCACCAACACACCTAACACCAATCCTACACTACTGACACAACTACCATCTCATCATACTCCACCAACACACCTTACACCAATCCTACACTACTGACAGAACTACCATCTCATCATACTCTACCAACTCACCTAACACCAATCCTACACTACTTACACAACTACCAACTCATCATACTCCACAACACACCTAACATCAATCCTACACTACTTACACAACTACCAACTCATCTATACTCCACCAACACACCTAACACCAATCATACACTACTGACACAACTACCATCTCATCTTACTCCACCAACACACCTAACACCAATCCTACACTTCTGTCACAATTACCATCTCATCATACTCTACCAACACAACCTACACTAATCATAAACTGCTTACACAACTACCGTTTCATCATACTCCACCAACGCACCCTACACAGATCCTAAAGCACTGACACAACAACTATCTCATCATTCTCCACCAACACACCTAACACCAATCCTACATTACTGACACAACTACCATCTGATCATACATCATCAACACACCTAACACCAATCCTACATTACTGACCAACTACCATCTCATCATACTTCACGAACACAATTAACACCAATCATACACTACTGACACAACTACCATCTCATCATACTCCACCAACACACCTTACACCAATCATACACTACTGACACAACTACCATCTCATCATACTCCACCAACACACCTAACACCAATCTTACTTTACTGACACAACTACCATATTATCATACTCCACCAACACACCTTACACCAATCATACATTACTGACACAACTACCATCTCATCATACTCTACAAACACACCTAACACCAATCCTACATTACTGACACAACTACCATCTCATCATACTCTACCAACTCACCTAACACCAATCTACACTACTGACACAACTACCATTCATCATACTCCACCAAACACACTAACACCAATCCTACATACTGACAGAACTACCATCTCATCATACTCTACAACCACCTAACACCAATCCTACACTTACTGACACAACTACCATCTCATCATTCTCCACCAACTCACCTAACACCAATCTACACTACTGACCAACAACCATCTCATCATACTCTACAAACCACCACTACATCCAATCTATACTAATGACAAACTACCATCTCATCTTATCTACCAACACAACCTTACAATCCTAAACTACTGACACAACAACCATCTCATCATCTCTACCAACACATCCTACATCAATCATAACTACTGACACAACTAACCATCTCATCATACTCCACAACACACCCTACATCAATCATATACTACTGACACAACTACCATCTCATCATTACTCACCAACACACCCTTACATCAATCATATACTACTGACACAACTACCGTCTCATCATTCTCCACCAACACACCCTACATCAATCATATACTACTGACACAACTACCGTCTCATCATCTCCACCAAACATACCCTACATCAATCCTAACTACTGACAACTACCATTTCATCATACTCTACCAACACATCCTACATCAATCATATACTACTGACACAACTACCATCTCATCATTACTCTCCCAACACACCCTACATCAATCGATATACTACTGACACAACTACCATCTCATCATTATCTACCAAACACACCTTTATCAATCCTAAACTACTGCACAACTACCATCTCATCATACTCTACCAACACATCCTACATCAATCATATACTACGGACACAACTACCATCTCATCATACTCTACCAAACACACCTGACATACAATCAGTATACTACTGACACAACATACCATCTCATCATACTCCAACACACCCTATATCAATCTATGATACTACTGACACAACTACCATCTCACCATACTCTACCAACACACCTACAATCAATCGAAACTACGACACAACTACCATCTCATCATACTCTACCAACACACCCTGCATAATCATATACTACTGACACAACAACCATCTCATCATACTCCACCAACACACCCTACATCAATCATATACCCACTGACACAACTACCATCTCATCACATACTCTACCAACACACCTTAACACAATCCTAACTACTGACACAACTACCATCTCATCATACTCCACCAACACACCCTCACCAATCTACACTACTGACACAAAACTCCATCTCATCATACTCCACCAACACACCCTACACAATCATACACTACTGACACACTACCATCTCATCATACTCCTCCAACACACCTACTACAATCCTACACTACTGACACAGCTACCATCTCATCATACTCCACCAACACACCCTACACCAATCCTACACTACTGATACAACTACCATCTCATCATACTCCACCAACACATCTAACACCAATACCTATTACTACTGACACACTACCATACCCCCAACATATACTCATCACAACACCATCACCTACCATCACATCACATCTACTACTGACTGATACAACACATTCATCATCTAAATTCCATTAACTCATACCATAACTCACACCACTACATCAATAATTCCTACACTTACTGACCACCACACATACACAATCTAAATGCATACTCTACCAACTCACCTAAGACCAATCCTACATTACTGACACAACTACCATATCATCATACTCCGCCAACACATCTAACACCAATCCTTTACTACTGACACAACTACCATCTCATCATACTCCACCAACACACCCTACATCAATCATATACTACTGACACAACAACCATCTGATCATACTCCACCACACACCTAACACCAATCATACATTACTGACACAACTACCATCTCATCATACTCCACCAACTCACCTAACACCAATCCTACACTACTGACACAACTACCATCTCATCATACTCCACCAACACATCCTAAATCAATCATATACTATTGACACAACAACCATCTCATCATACTCCACCAACACATCTAACACCAATCATACATTACTGACACAACTACCATCTCATCATACTCTACCAACACACCCTACACCAATCATACACTTCTGACACAACAACCATCTCATCAGACTCTGCCAACACACTTAATACCAATCCTACAATCCTATTTTGAAAGACAAAATTTTTTTTATGCTGTGACTCTGTACCTACATGTATGTATCTTGTCATACTTTGAATGACAAAATTATTCTATTTATTAATATTACTTTTACTGTTAACCCACTTTTTTTGTGATATACATTTGACGTGACTCTGTACTTGTGTATCCTGTCATACTTTGACCCACACTATTATTTTATTTATTATTATTACTTTAACTGTTAAGTCAGTTTTTGTTATATCTATTTTGCGTGACTGTATTGATGCATCACGTCATACTTTAAACGACAAAATTATTTCATGTCTACCTGTGCGAATTTCAAACGCGCAATTTTACACGAGTTCTCAAAACCCTCCTTCCTTAATGGGGGCATTTTACATAGACAAATACAATCGTATAATATAATCAAAATGAGGATCTTAATTTGATGTATGCCTTTTTTGTGCTTCTTCGTTACATTTGTTGTTTTTATAGTGATTAAGATGATAACACAATGTTGACTGGTGTACCCCTATTTTTGACATTTTTAAGTCTCCCAAACAAAGTTTGGAGACTTATTGTTTTTGCTCAGTTCTTATTATTTTTATTATTTTTCTTCTTTTTCTTTTTCTTTTTCTTCCGCCACATTAAAAATGAACTTGTCCACAGCGTTTCTCCAAAACCCCTGGTCAGATTAACTAAGGGTTTCATAGAATGTAAGACTAATATGTCTAGGTGAGCCATCGATCTTTCGTTTGTGCATTCGGGTCTATTAAAGTGTATTTTGGGGGGCAGAAAGAAGGGAGGGGTTTACTATAGAACCCTATGGGATTTTATTTTCTCAAATTTTCAAATGAATATAACTTGAAAACTGTAAGGGATAGATACATGTAGTCTTCAGAAATGATTAAAGGACAATAAAACAAATCACATGAAATATAGAGGGAGTCCCTGTGGTCATCCCCACCCCCTTCAATTTGAGAATATGCTTTTATCTTGTAAACGGTCCAGATCCCCACCCCTAAACCTCATATATTCTTGAATGGGACGATAAAACAAATCAAATGAAATTAAAGGGAAGTCCCTGGGGGTCCTCCCCACACCGTTCAATTTGAAAATGTGCTATTATCTTGTAAACGGTCCAGATCCCCACCCCTAAACCATATATATTCTTGTAGGGGACAATAAAACAAATGAAATGAAATAAAAGGGAAGTCCTGAGGGGGTCATCACCACCCCCTCTTGTTTGAATACTTGTAAATGGTGGAGATCCCCACTCGTAAGCCATATATATTCTTGTATGGGACAAAAAAATCAAATCAAATGAACATGGGACCATATGAATGGCGAGTTATGGGAGCTTTGTTTGGGAGACTTCGTAACAGCATCCTGTTACAATTACTTCTTGTTACCTATTGTGTCTGTTTGCTTTATTCACGCATCGGTGACAATATTATGGAATTTGATGCTACTGTTATACAAGTGAGAGGTTTAGCTAGCTATAAAACCAGGTTCAATCCACCATTTTCTACATTTAAAAATGCCTGTACCAAGTCAGGAATATGACAGTTCTTGTCCATTCGTTTTTGATGTGTTTTGTTATTTGATTTTGCCATGTAATTATGGATTTTCCGAATTGATTTTCCTCTGAGTTCAGTATTTTTGTGAATTTACTTTCTACTGACACAACAACTATCTCATCATACTCCACCAACACACCCTATACCAATCATATAATACCGACACAACAACCATGAAAGGGAAGTGGATTGTAGTTACTACGTAAGGAACATATCCGATATCATTTGTGACAACTACCATCTCATCATACTCTACCAATACACCTTACACCAATCATACACTACTGACACAACTACGATCGCATAATACTCCACAAACACACCTAACACCAATTCTACACTACTGACACAACTACATTCTTATCATACACCACCAACACACCTAACACCAATCCTACATTACTGACACAACTACCTTCTCATTATACTCCACCAACACACCCTACACCAATCTTACACTATTGACACAACTACCATCTCATCATATTCCACCAACACACCTAACACCAATCCTACACTACTGACACAACTACCATTTCATCATACTCTGCCAACACACTTAACACTAATCCTACATTACTGACACGACTACCATCTCATCATACTCTACCATCAACCCTATACCAATCATACACTACTGACACAACTACCATCTTATCATACTCTACCAACACACTAAACACCAATCATACACTACTGACACAACTACCATTTTATCATACTCTACCAACACACTAAACACCAATTATACACTACTGACACAACTACCATCTTATCATACTCTACCAACACACTAAACACCAATCATACACTATTAACAAAACTACCATATAATCACATTCCACCAATACACCTTACACCAATCATACACTATTAGCAAAACTACCATATAATCATACTTCAACAACACATCTTACTTCTATCTAATCACAATCCACCAACACATCATACACCGACCACACACTATTTATATAACTACCATTTAATCAAATTCTACCAATACACATTACACCAACCATACACTATTAACAAAACTACCATTTAATGACATTCCAGCAATACAACTGACACAAATCATATACTATTTACAAAACTGCCATCTAATCAAGTACTGTATATATAAAAAAGACAACATTCTGCGTTGCATAGGTAAAATTAATGCAAAAGTTAACTATTATTTAATGTTTTACAGTTTTTGAAATAAAAGATATATATGTATGTAATTAATGAAAGATTATTTGATTGTATTTCAGGGTAAAACTCCTTATGATCTGGTAAAAATAGAAAGCTATGATAATGAAGAGAAAAAAAGGGGGAAGGAAGAAATGATGAATTTCCTTAAGGTAAATATCCTTGTCTTACTTTAAAAGATATTCACAGATTATAAGAGACAAAACAGACTTGGTACAAAGAAATTACAATAAAACGGTTTCCTGTAGTTTTCAATGTCATTGTAGTATTTGTTGTCAGTTAACAATGTAAGTTGACAATTCCAAGCTTGTTGCCTAATATACATGTTGGCATATATGTGAAAGACAAATGTTTAAAATCTGTGTTCTCATCTGTTGGATGTCTCTTATTTTTTTTGTGTCATCAGTTTGGTATCTCCTAGGTATATACACTACATTTCCACTCGCCTACAGTGGACAAACCAATGCCGTCCACTCTCTGTCCATCGTGGGCGTAGTGCCCACCCTATGCCGTGGACATTGGTGGGCGTAGTGCCCACCCTATACCGAGGACAGCCGTGGGCGTGGTGTCCACCCTATATTGAGGACAGCCTTGGACATACAATGCCCACAGTATACGGTGGAAAGAAGTGTGCTTTAAAAATTTTAAAGATTTAAAAATGTGCAATAATATTTTATGAATTGATTTCAAATCAATTCTACGGATTTAAAAAAATTATTAGAATCGATCAGAGATTCGATCTAACTAGTGTATTCATATTGTTTAGCGTGTCGTTCTTTCTAACGTGTTCTTTCTTTGTTTGATAAACACTTTGTAATGAATTACAACTGGTATTACAAAAATCTGTATCAGTTATTCTCATTGTCATGTACATGTACATTTGTATCATACATTTGTACTTGTAGGATGATATGTGATTTTCCGACGGGAAGGGACAAGGGTTGGGAACTACAAAAAAATGTATGAAAATCTAAATACATCCTTTACGAGAAATGCTATTTTCTGTTACAGACGCTTTCTTTTAACCTTGTGTAGACTTGAGAATTTTATTTCAAGATACAAAATAATAAGTCCTTTAAAGAATGATACGTAAAGATTCTAAATTTTCTAAAGATAAGGCTATTCAAATACTGTAAAATTAAACATGTTAAAGTACTGTACACGTGTGCTTTCTGACAAATTATGTATGTGCCGGTCCCATATCATTAGTTTGTAATTCAGTGGCTGTCTTTTGTTGCTATTTAACATATTTGATTTCCGTTCATGATTTTGTACGTAGCAAAATGGAGAAGACACATTTAAAATTTTGCAAATATATACTGGGGCTTAGTAAACAATCTGTCATTATAGCTGCAAGAGCAGAACTAGCTCAGTATCCAATAGATGTCTTTATTAAAGTCAATCATTGAAGTACTTAGCAAGAATTTCTAGTGATGAAAATAACCCTTTATCATATGATGCTTTCTGTTTATCTATATGGCTTAGCACAAACGGTATATTTTCATGGTTTTCATATTTAGAAAATATAGCTCATGCAAATAAATTAGACATAAATAAAATACAGGATATAAACTATAAACAAGAGAAGAGTCCATTCTCAAAAAATATTAAAAAAGAAATAAAAGATAGCTTTGGAAATATTTTCTTTGAAAAATCTAAATTAACTAATGACACCAGTAAAATAAAGACAAAATATGAAATAGACAAATACATTTCTAAAAATAGTTTTGAAAATAGAAAATTATTATGTAAAATGCTAGTAAGCCGACCATTTCTTTGAAATAGAGAGGGGTAGATATACAAGAATTCAAAGAGAAAATAGAATATTTTAATATTGTAGTATAAATGCGGTTGAAGATGAAACCCACTTTTTCTTAAAAATGTAAAATTAATAAATCTTACGTAATCAGCTTGAAAATGATATAAATAATATATAAATAATATATGTCCAGAATACTTTAAATTGTCTGAAACAGATAGATTACAATTAATTCTATCTTCATTTCATATTATGCAGCTTACTGTTCCGTTCATTTAAAAAGTCATTTATAAGTGATGTTTAATATGTTAATTTTTCCATTGTGTATTGTATTGTCTGTATATGCCTTCAACCCCTAGGGGTATAAATGTGCATTTCATACATAAAAAAAAATTAATTCTATCCAATTCTTTATTACTGTAAGCACAGACATGATGCTTATCTGTGCAATAAATACAAATATATATCTTTAATATGACCATATGGCATACTACATCAGAGAAGCAAATAAACATCAAGAATTGACAAATAACAGTTCGGTCCTAGGATTAAGTGCATTTATCAAGAGTTTACACAAATTACGCAAATCTTTTATATTTTCAGTACTGAGGAGTTGCACTAATTTGAACGACAATGGACGTCAATAATAATAAGGTTTCATAAACTGCCTACTTAAGTCTCTATAGCAGTCACATTGTAAAACAAAATAGAATTCATCTTCAGTAATATTCAAAGTACAAGGAGTACACTTTCGATCTAACCTGAGACTACTATAGCATTGTTTTCACGTTACAGTTTGTACGCGAATTTCCCTAAAACTCACCCGATTCGGACTAAGACCGGGGATAAATTTGCCTCAGGGTGTACTACAGGGTGATAGAATACCCATATCTACGGATATGAACGTAGATAACTTATGTTATAGTAGTCTCAGATCTAACTTATTTACTCAATGATATAAAGAGCCTACTTCAACAAATAAATTATCGAGTTAATTACACTCTAAAATTCATGTTCAGTTAGATTATACTGTAAACAAAAATTATTAACAATTAGCACTTAGATAAAATGTTCATTTGATTAAACCTTAAATAACTTCTCAAATATTGAATTAACTTTAATACAAAACAAAGATCGAGTTTGAATTTCAACAGTCGGACTTGGTTATAACAAGGATTTATTTTATATATTATTCTAAACAAATCCGTGGTTATAGTCAACAGTTACAATGTAACTAATGTTTAAATTTCCATACAAAAAACAATTCTCTAAAATATTACCCCAGTGAGAAAAACCAAAAATATCAACTTTAAATTTTCTAACAAATTTAAAGATTTCCAAAAGTACAGATGATATTCACTTCGTTTAATCAATTGTTTTAATTTCAATACCAAAAAAAAAAAAAACTCTTCAAAATATCAAAAGATATTAAACAAATAAATATCAACCTGAAATATTCTTATAAATTTTGAGAATCTTTATTGTATATTAGAGGAATAATTGGGACTGTATATATCTATAGTTTAATTATGTCGTTTGGTTCCTGTCTCGTTAAAAGGACCAATAATGCTTTTCAAGGTGGGACGTGGTTAAATTTAATAGATGCAATGTGTATTTAGAAAATTATGTTTCTCTATAAAAAAAAAAACGCAATGAAAGAAAACTATAGAGATCAACTTTACAGAGTTTCTTAATGAAATGCCAGTATATAATTCAAAATGGGGATGCATATCTTTCTTCTGTTTAATTTGTGTCGCTTTGTTTTTGTCTCATTGACGTAAAAACCTTATCTCCATTTGATTTTGTTGCATTCAAGTACATATTGTAAAAGACAGAGTACCTTAAAAAAATCCCTTTACATAATTACAAAGATTTCAGTTGTGAGGACTAAAAATTTTGAATGACTAATATAGAGTTAGTCATTCAAAATTTTTAATCCTCACAACTGAAATCTTTCACTTTGTAATTATGTAAATGGATTTTTTTTAACGTACTCTAGATCTGTCTTTTACAATATGTAACATAATATCTGTGTTATTTTTATCGTATATTGGTATCACACTGGCGTCGTCGTCGTCTGCGTCGTCTGCGTCATCGTCGTCGTCCGAATACTTTTAGTTTTTCGCACTCTTACTTTAGTAAAAGTGAATAGAAATCAATGAAATTTTAGCACAAGGTTTATAACCACAAAAGGAAGGTTGGGATTGATTTTGGGAGTTTTGGTCCCAACATTTCGGGAATAAGGGGCCAAAAAGGGCCCAAAAAAGCATTTTCTTGGTTTTCGCACTATAACTTTAGTATAAGAAAATAGAAATCTATGAAATTTAAACACAAGGTTTATGTCTATAAAAGAAAGGTTGGGATAGATTTTGGGAGTTTTGGTCCCAACAGTTTAGGAATAAGGGGCCCAAAGGGTCCAAAATTAAACTTTCCTAAACTTTCTTGTGTACAATTTGGAAATTAGTATGGCGTTCATTATCACTGAACTAGTATATATTTGTTTAGGGGCCAGTTGAAGGACGCCTCCTGGTGCGGGAATTTCTCGCTACATTGAAGACCTGTTGGTGACCTTCAGCTGTTGTTTTTTTTTTCTATTGTCGGGTTGTTGTCTCTTTGGCACATTCCCCATTTCCATTCACAATTTTATTTGTTTGATTTCATAAAAAAATTAATAATTGGGGTTCTTTGATATGCCGAATCTAACTGTGTATGTAGATTCTTAATTTTTAGTCCCGTTTTCAAATTGGTCTGCATTAAGGTCCAAAGGGTCCAAATTTAAACTTAGTTTGATTTTAACAAAAATTGAATTCTTGGGCTTCTTTGATATGCTGAATATAAACATGTACTTAGATTTTTAATTATGGGCCCAGTTTTCAAGTTGCTCCAAATCAGGATCCAAAATTATTATACTAAGTATTGTGCAATAGCAAGAAATTGTCAATTGCACAGTATTCAGCAATAGCAAGAGATCTTCAATTGCACGGTATTGTGCAATAGCAAGAAATTTTCGATTGCACAGTATTGTGCAATAGCAAGAAATCTTCAATTCGCTTCGGACGCAAGAAATTAATAACGTGTTGTTTTCAATATTTTACATCACTGGGTCGATACCTCTGCTGGTGGACTATCAGTCCCCGAGGGTATCATCAGCTCAGTAGTCAGTATTTCGGTACTGACATGATTAAACAAACTTTACTAAAATTTGTCCGTTTATAAATTTATAAATTATTAAGAAACTAAGGTTTCAACTCCCTCAGGCAAAGTTGGCTTTAGATGAATTTGGCTATTTATTTTAGATATTTTTGACATACAGCTCTTCAACGGTTTCGGTACTTATACATCTTCGGATTTCAAATGTTTGGCTTTGAGCGTTCCTGATGAAGGTAAATCCAGAAAAGCGCTTCGGACGCAAGAAATTAATAACGTGTTGTTTTCAATATTTTACATCACTGGGTCGATACCTCTGCTGGTGGACTATCAGTCCCCGAGGGTATCATCAGCTCAGTAGTCAGTATTTCGGTACTGACATGATTAAACAAACTTTACTAAAATTTGTCCGTTTATAAATTTATAAATTATTAAGAAACTAAGGTTTCAACTCCCTCAGGCAAAGTTGGCTTTAGATGAATTTGGCTATTTATTTTAGATATTTTTGACATACAGCTCTTCAACGGTTTCGGTACTTATACATCTTCGGATTTCAAATGTTTGGCTTAGAGCGTTCCTGATGAAGGTAAATCCAGAAAAGCGCTTCGGACGCAAGAAATTAATAACGTGTTGTTTTCAATATATTGCACAGTATTGTGTGATAGCAAATATTTTCAATTGCACAGTATTGCACAATAGCAAGAAATATCTAATTGCACAATATTGTGCAATAGCAAGTAATTTTCAATTGGAATTATCTCTCTTTGTCCAGAATAGTAGTTGAATCAACTTAAATCATTGTTTTATACAATATACAATGTATATTCACTTTTACTACCAACTGATAAATTAAAACAATTTTTACCATTCAGTGATAACAAGCACTTTTTTACATTTTAATATTTTATGCTGTAGTTAAATGAGTAGTTATTGTTGCAAATATAAAAAAGAGAAGATGTGGTATGATTGCCAATGAGACAACTATCCACAAAAGACCAAAATGACACAGACATTAACAACTATAGGTCACCGTACGGCCTTCAACAATGAGCAAAGCCCATACCGCATAGTGAGCTATAAAAGGCCCCGATAAGACAATGTAAAACAATTCAAACGAGAAAACTAACGGCCTTATTTATGTAAAAAAATTAATGAAAAACAAATATGTAACTCCATTAGAAATTTGAATTGAGATCAGTTTTCGAAAAAGGGAAATGGGGATGTGAAAAAATATTAAAGGGGGTTCAATTTTTTTCATTTCAGATTTCATAAATAAAAGGAAAATTTCTTCAAACATTTTTTTGAGAGGATTAATATTCAACAGCATAGTGAATTGCTCAAAGGCAAAACAAAAATTTTAAGTTCATTAGACCACATTCTTTCTGTGTCAGAAACCTATGCTCTGTCAACTATTTAATCACAATCCAAATTTAGAGCTGAATCCAGCTTAAATGTTGTGTCCATACCTGCCCCAACTGTTCAGGGTTCAACCTCTGTGGTCGTATAAAGCTGCGCCCTGCGGAGCATCTGGTTCTTTGCTGTTTTACTCTGAAGTATATACAATTCAATCAATTAAAAACAAATGTAAGATATCATCAGAACGTTCATACTTGAGATGCGTCAGTGCTCTAAAATGATCTTAAGTCCATCCAAAAATCTGTCTTATAGTGTGTCTTCAAACGAAAGGATACTTCCGAGAACACCACGCCTGGTTATGACAAACTGAAAATGTTTGGGAACATATTTTAGATTTTTAAAACATTCAAAAAAAACAAAAAAAAAAACTTATGCAACCATTTCCAGATGTTCAAATGTTCTTATTATACAATTTAAGCTTGAAATACATTTTTATCGCTTTTAAGTGTTATTCTTTTACCCAGGCTAAGAACTATTGCGAAAACTATCATTTCTTTTAAGAAAATGAAACGAGTGAAATTTAACTTATACTAAAGGCAGTGTCTGCGTCATGTGGGTACGCATGGCATAATTGGACTTTGGAGGGTACGCGTAACCGCCAAATATTCATATATTATTTAATAAATAATAGATAATTGTGTATTAAACTGGTAAATTATCAAAAAAAGTGAAACAAAAATATAACTCACAGATATTTTAAGATATGAGATGTCAACATTTTGACTTCAAAAACAATCAGTAATCCGATTTCATTTTTACTACGTCCCTAATACGCTTTCGTAGAAACGATCCTGGCTAGTTTTTGAATATTTTTCTTTAAATATTAACTTTAATTATCGATTATCTATTCATATATATAACAAATTATTTATTCAAATAAATTAGTTCATCATATTTAACCGTGACTTAATTTTCATTTCAAATTTTAAATATGAAGACCTGAAACGGAATTAGCAAGCAATTATTCCGGCGTTCTAAATGAAGATATAATTATTAATTTGTTGTTGGTCCAGAGGTTGTTGGTCTAGATGTGGAACTTGTTGTCGTTCCAGAGATTGATGGTCTAGAGGTGGAATTTGTTGTCCGCCCTGAGGTTGTTCGTCTAGAGGCGGAAATTGTTGTCGGCCCTGAGGTTGTTGGTCTAGAGGTGAAATTTGTTGGTCCTGGGGATACGGTAGTTGGTCCCAGTATTGATGATTGTAGTGTAGTTGGAGGCATTGTCCTTGACAAAACTTTGGCTACTTTAAATATTATAAATTTTTATTTAGATTGTTTTTTACAATGTCAACATTAAACAGATTATATACCCGTTCATTATGTGTTATTGCGAACCAAATGGAAGTTTACATCAGAGTTGTCTGCTCTTGACCAAGGTATTTAAACTTTTGTAAGTTTACCTGTCCCATTGAATCAATACAATATCAATTGTTCTCTGTGTAGTTTATTCATTTGGGACCTTTAAATTTCTTCTAGGAGAAATCTATCGCTCATTGATTAATTTACCTGACCAAAAAATATCCTCTTTGTTGGTTGAAATACATGTATAAACTGCATATGATACAGTATTTATTCAATATCAATAATATATTTTCAATCTGTACATTATAAACACTGATTCAATTATAAAAAGTTTATTTCGGATTTCCAATAAGTTAAAGGAAGATTTGCATTCAGTACAGCTTTCATTGGTTGGACTGTATACTTAAGACATCAGACAATTCAATGCAATTACACCAAACCAGTCATATAAAATGTATAGGCCTAAAGTCTGTCAAAGGAGGTTATAAATAATTTGTGACAATGCAAATACTAGATTTTAGAATATAAATGAACATCTTTAACCAATGAATTCAAAATACTAATATCTATTCAATTTCACAAATATGTACTGAATAAGCATCATGTAAATCATTAAATAAAGAAACATGCAATTTATAGTTTTAAACAAGGGAAAATAACAATGAACATTCTGAAACCGATTATACTAGTAAGGGAGACAACTACATATGCACTTTCATATTAAGTTAACGTGCATCACTATGCATTATCTATAAATTATGTGGCGAAGAGAAATGATTTTGTTCAATACAATGACTGTACCTATTATAACAAATAGATGCAAACAACAGAATCAAAGGTAGAACTTAGCAAAGAATTACGGTCCATTCAAGATAACTGTCTGTGTCTAGTTAACATAAGTTGTGATTGCATTGCTTATTTCAACTTCCTGTAAAATATAGAGTTATTGTCCTCTAAATCTACTCGCATATAGAAAGGCTATTAAAATATATATGTATTAAAACTATTTGATAAGTTTTCACATGGGGCATGATAGTTTATAGCATATTTTTCTTTTGTAGACTGTCATGTCAAAGACATCCCCAGAAGTTACTCCTGACACCCATTTACAGGAACCTGCAGCACCAGTAGTTGAAGGTAATCATCTAATGTTAATTATTCAGATACCGGCTGAAATGATTTATAATTACTTGTTTCTAACATACAGAAACCTTGATATCTGCTTATAATGTTATAATGAAAAATGATGAAAAAAAACAACAAATTGATGGGAAAAGTGAAGTAGGCTATTGATGAAGATTGATTGATTACAGATCACCATGATCACATTAACTTTAAAATCATTCCCATTTAATTTATACTTTCCTCAACGTGCTGAATATATTTTGAATAATCACTCTTACTAGTTCCTCTCACAAGGCATGTGACGTCAAAATCATTCTTTGTACAAGGCATGTGACGTATACATAATCATAAAGGCAACAGTAGGATACCGCTTTTTGAAATTCATAAATCGATTGAGAAGGACCTAATATGAATTGTATGTCTCAGACTTAATATGCATAAATCGATAGACGAGTATGACCTCTTACTAATGATCTTTAGGATAAACATTTATTTATTTACATTTCAGACAGCAAAATACCAGAACAAATAAAAAAGATGGATCTCGAGTCGATTGCCATTTATCTGAACGCCCTTGAATCGGGTTCAGAACGAAGACGGGATATTAATTTAATAATTGTTGGAAAAAAGTCTGTTGGAAAGACTTCCTTAGTACGAAGATTGTTCGGAGAGGAGTTACAAAGCGTAAAAAGCACAAATGGTATAGAAATTCATCGGCGGAGATGTCGAATAAATCTAAGTAACTGGGAATGGAATAAAGTGTTAGGTAAATATGTCATTATTTTCTCACTCTCGTTTTACATGTTTTATTTATTGCAAAGTTATCATAGAAATTCTGAAATATAGTAAACATAAAGGGCCAAGTGAGCTTTTCCCATCACTTGGCGTCCGGCGTCCGGGGTCGGCGTCTGTCGTCGTCCGTCGTCGTTAACTTTTACAAAAATCTTCTCCTCTGAAACAACTGGGCTAAATTAAATCAAACTTGGCCACAATCATCATTGGGGTATCTAGTTTAAAAAATGTGTGGCGTGACCCAACCAACCAACCAAGATGGCCGCCATGGCTAAAAATAGAACATAGGGGTAAAATGCAGTTTTTGGCTTATAACTCGAAAACCAAAGCATTTAGAGCAAATCTGAGTAAAATTGTTTATCAAGTCAAGATCTATCTGCTCTACAATTTTCAGTTGAATCGGACAACCCGTTGTTGGGTTGCTGCCTCTAAATTGGTAAGTTTAAGGAAATTTTGCTGTTTTTAGTTATTATCTTGAATATTATTATAGATAGAGATAAACTGTACACAGCAATAATGTTCAGCAAAGTAAGATTTACAAATAAGTCAACATGACCGAAATGGTCAGTTGACCCCTTTAGGAGTTATTACCCTTTATAGTCAATTTTTAACCGGATTTTTGTGACAAAAATGTCGGTTATTGATGTAGGGATGTACGGCGGGCGGGCGGACGGCAATCAAATGTTGTCCATGCATTAACTCATGAACCGTTCAGCCAAAGTTTTAAAAATTTAAATTTGTTGTTACTGACAACTAAATGAAGGTCAAGTTCAATAATGGCGATTTTGACTTTTACCGTTCAGGAGTTATGGTTCTTGAAAGATTGAAAAGCCTCTTGTTAACCATTTTTCGTAAATCTTAGTAATCTATTACAAAAATCTTCTCCTCTGAAACTACTTGGTCAAAGTAATCCAAACTTGGCCACAATCATCTTTATGGTATCTAAGTTAAAAAATGTGTGGCGTGACCCGGCCATCTAACCAAGATGGCCGCCATGGCTAAAAATACAACATAGGGGTGAAATGTAGATTTTGGCTTATATCTCTGAAACAAAAGCATTTAGATCAAATCTGACATTTATTAAAATTGTTTATCAGGTTAAGACCTATCTGCCCTGAAATTTTCAGATGGATCGGACAACCTGTTGTTGGGTTGCTGCCTCTGAATTGGTAATTTTAAGGACATTTTACCATTTTTGGTTATTATCTTAAATCAGGGATGATTCCAGGTGTTTTCAAATGGGTCCCTTGAACATCAAATTGGGAATTTTTATTCTAATTGGGAATTTTTTAAGCATAAAATCTAAGACGAAGTTACATTATTTTCCTGTAAAAACGGCAAAAGTATATTAGTAAGTTTAACCTATTAACCGATTTTCATGTAAGTTGTAACATTTTGAACAATACTGGATGGGCTACTGTTATTACATGAATATCATTGAACATGATGCACTAGTCTATCATCTTAGCTATAGTTATCTAGCATGCCTAGGCCTATTACAAAAACATATATTTCAGCTAACATAAACCTCTGAAAAAAATCAGTCATTGGATATTTTTTCAACAACAGGTCATCTCTACCTTGATTCGAATGGATTTCAAATTGAACTGGTCAATTGTCGAATTTAGAAAAGCAATTACAAAAGTTCATATACTTAATTGATAAGACATTTAAAGCATTGAACCAGTGTTCTTTAAAATTATTTGAATCATCTTCAGAATTTTTGAAATAGTTCCATAATGATGACATCGTATTTCATGAATAGTCTATCATCAACATTATTTTCAAAAAACGCTCAAACTTTTGTCTTTTGAGGAAATGATTTCTTCATATTATATAACCGGCTCTGCTTGGCGATCTGCTTTTACGAGATCGGCGCCCATTAAACTTTATCCGTCAATGTTATATCAAAATTTGAATTTTCTCTCTGCCGAGGTCTGCTTTGACTCCCATTTTTATCAACCTGCTGGGCGATCTTCTTTTACAAGATCGAGTACTCCTATAACATTTTTATCAATTGAATTCGGCTGATAAAATTGTTTGCCACATTTTGACATAATAAAATCGTTGTTAATGTCACAACTATAAATATGTAGTTTTATGACAATAAAGATTTGAATTGAATTGAATTTTTAATAAAATGGGATCGTAAACAGCATTCTTATCCGGATTTTAAAACGTTTTGACAACAAACTACTGTGCCAAATTTAACCAAACTTGGCAACAATCATTATTGGGGTATCTAGTTTAAAAGATATGTGGCGTGACCAAGCCAGCCAACCAAGATGGCCGCCATGGTAAAAATAGAACATAGAGGTGAAATGTAAATTTTGGCTTATATCTCTGAAACCAAAGCATTTAGAGCAAATCTTACCAGGGGTTAAATTGTTTATCAGGTCAAGATAAATCTGCCCTGAAATTTTCAGACAAATCGGACAACCTGTTGCTGGGTTGCTGCCCCGATTAGTAAATTTAAGGACATTTTGCAGATTTTGGTTATTATCTTGAATATTATTATAGATAGAGATAAACTGTAAACAGCAATAATGTTCAGCAAAATAAAATCTACAAATAAGTCAACATGACCAAAATTGTCAATTGAGCCCTAAAGGAGTTATTGCTCTTTATAGTCAATTGTTAACAATTTTCATAAATTTTGGTAAATTTTTGTAAATTTTTACAAAATATTTTCCACTGGAATTACTGGGCCAAGTTCATTATAGATAGAGATAATTGTAGCAACAAGAATGTTCAGTAAAGAAAGATCTACAAACACATCACCATCACCAAAACACCATTTTGTCATGAATTTATCTGTGTCCATTGTTAATATGCACATAGACCAAGGTGAGCAACACAGGCTCTTGAGAGCCTCTAGTTTTTTTAAGTTCTGTGTATGCTGTTTTTATGTATTTACTCTTTTTTCTATTTTTCAATTCTTGGAAAGACATTTTTGCTGGATCCTAGTATGAACCGTATGTCTCAGACCTAATATGAATATTCAATATTTAAATAATTAATAATTAAGATAGGCATGTTGGATGTAATTTAAACTAAAATACAGACTAATGACCTCTACTACATTATAACAAAATATTGTTTTTCTCGCAAAAATGACTATGCTTATGTAAAAGAGGGACAAAAGATACCAAAGGGACAGTCGAACTCATAAATCTAAAACAAACTGACAACGCCATGGCTAAAAATGAAATAGACAAACAGAAAAACAATAGTACACACGACACAACATAGAAAACTAAAGAATAAACTTATCCTCGCATCCGTTTTATTATATGTAAAAATGTTATTTTTGTTTATAATTATACTGTTTTCCAGTGTACTCTTTTATACTTGAGACTTAAAAAGCTGTGTAATTAGGATTTTTTTTAATAAATTTTTAGTGCATATTAGTTTATATGATCTTCAACGTCTTATTAAAAATTGTACTCAAGAATACAATCCAATCAGCGCAAACAAACTAAATGAAAATATCAAATCAGATGGATGTCTGGATTAAGTGTTGTATATGGCAATTTAATCCTTTATCAAATACTTTATTTCTACTGGAATTTCACTATTTCAATTACTGCGATAGTTGTTACTGTAAATGTTTTATATGAAAATAAAATGTTATTGATATCTATATTTTTTAAATGCAGATACCTTTATTCGTTTGATGTGTTTGAGCTTTGATTTTGCCATTTGAATACAGACTTTCTGTTTTGAATTTTCCTCAGAGCTCGGTATTTTTGTTAATTTACTTTTTTCTTGATATTGACCTGTTGCCTTAACAGATTATTGTTTATGTGTTTAGTTTCTGAGAAAGGGGTGGACGTGACTTTGTTTATTGTTTCTTTATTGTATAACATATGAAATGGGTGAAGTTTAATCCTAACTTCCATAGATTTCTCCTATACTATGAACACTTTTTAATATTTTTTTTGTAGATACAAGATTAGTGAAAGAAACAAGTATCAACAATAGAATAATGCAGTCAATTGTCAAAGAGTTGCATCAAGATAAAGAAAAACCAAAGCATGACATATTGGAGATATCTTCATCAGATCAGATATCAACAGATGATAATAAGGGCACAATTACCAAAAATATTGAACATGACGAAGAACCTCAACCCAAACATGCCAAAATGAATTATCAGTTTGCTTATCCGGAGATTACAGAACCGCCGATTTCTAAACTGGCAAAGGATGAGCTGTTAAGTATTATCGAATCTGCTGTAGACTTACAAGACGAAGACGGCTTTGCAAATTTAACAGTGTGGGATTTTGCTGGTGACATTGAGTATTACAACACACATCAAACGTTTTTGAATTCAGAAGCAATTTTTCTTGTCGTAGCAAATTTACATGACATAGATGACACAGTATCCTACGGTTTGTAAAGTCAATTTGTGCTTCCTTATCAAATATAAAGATATAATTATATTAAACGTAGATACGAATTATTCTTGATGTTCAGTTCATATAAAAACAATGAAACTAAACATTTAAGACATCAAATTTTAATACGTGGCTTTTTTGTTAAATGATTTTTATTATTTGCTGTAAACAACACTACTTTTCGTGTTTCATTTAATATAGCCATTTACTATCTTGACTTGCATCTAGAAATTGACAATGAGGATCGGATAAAACAAAATATCGTGACAAAAGAGATGACTTCAGCTTTCCAATTCATTTTCTATGTAGCAACATTCTAGCAGTGTCTTCCCATGAAGTATATATCTCCAATTCTCCAAATTGATACGATATTCTAGGATTTGTATTTCCTATCATGATGTCCTTATAAGAAGGTTACTGCTCACAAAAAAAGCTATCAAGCCAAGTGTAAAAGAGGTGCAGTTGAAATTATCTCTTCTAAAAATTTACAGACGCCATCAATAGGTTGGTTTAACATCATTGAATATCTGTTTTAAAGATGACGACGGATATGTTCCAAAAGTCGTAACTACATTCCCGTCAACTTTTGTCTCGTATGTAACCTACCGAATTATACTTATCACCAGGTTTTTTTTCTGTTGCTCAGTCTTAAGTTTTCTACGTTGTGTTTTGAATATTTTTGATTGTCGTTTTAGTGTTTGGCGTTCTTTGTCATGCCTTTGTCAGTTTATTTTCGTCTTATGATTATAAATGTTCCTTTGGTACCTTTCCCCTCTCTTTTACACGTCAAATCGTGTAATATACTTGTAGCTAACCTATTTTATATAGACGTAAAATCGTGTAATATACTTGTCGCTAATCTATTTTATATAGACGTACAATCGTGTAATATACTTGTAGCTAACCTATTTTATATAGACGTAAAATCGTGTAATATACTTGTAGCTAACCTATTTTATATCGTGTAATATACTTGTATCTAACCCATTTTATTTAGACGTAAAATCGTGTAATATACTTGTAGCTAACCTATTTTATATAGACGTAAAATCGTGTAATAAACTTGTAGCTAACCTATTTTATATAGACGTAAAATCGTGTAATATACTTGTAGCTAACCTATTTTATATAGACGTAAAATCGTGTAATATACTTGTAGCTAACCTATTTTATATCGTGTAATATACTTGTAGCTAACCTATTTATATCGTGCTTAAAAAAATATCACCACAAATGTTGTTTTCTTCTTATCTCATACAAACATCCTTTGTTATACAACCGCAAATATCTTGTGTTGTCTGAAGACATTTGATTTCCAAACAATAGCTTACATATTAGTCAGTGATTGGATCTTAATGAAATGTTACCACAAGGTTTCATATAAAAAAATGAAGGTTGGGATTGATTTTTGGGGCAATGGTCTGAACTGTTTATGAAAAACGGAACAAAAACAAAACTTTTTCTAATATAAATGTATCAATTGTTCATTTCTTGACCATATTCAATGGGATTCAATTCAAAGTCTATAACACGGTTGGTTCTTTATTATGCTAAATGTACTCGTATTTTTAGATTTTGGATTGTTTGCCCTGTGCTTAGATTGATCAACATTGAGGTCCTATGGGTCCAAGTTAAATTTAGTTTTATTTTAACAAAATTTGAATTCAATGGTGTTTTGTTTAATATGCTGAATCTAACTATGAAGAACTTCATGGTATGTTAGTTTATAATTTTGTAAAAAAATATTTTTTAGAAAGCTTTATATATATATATATGTGCCAAATATTTAATCAGAATCCAAATTTAGATCTGTATCAAGCTTGCCTAAATGAAGTGTCAATTTTCACCCAAACTGTTTCGGGTTTGACCTCTTTGCTCGTATCAAGTTGCGCCACGCAATGCGTTTTATTAATGTATAGCGTTTTGCTTTCTGTACATGGAAAATTTAAGGACTCCATCATTAAATTGGCTTTATTACCACAGATTACAGTAGTCATGTTCCATTTGTAGTTACCACAATATCTTTCTATATACGTCGACTCTGACCTACAAGTGAGACTTATCGCCGAATTTGTACTTTCCACAAACAACAAGACGGGTGCTGAATGTGATATAGGATCTGCGTACCCTTCTTGAGCACCTCGATTCAACCCTGATTTAAGCAAGGTTCATTTTGTTCTCTAGATTGTGTTCTATATAATGCGGTGCATACTTTTGTGTGTTCATTCTTCGGGTTTTTTATCTCCCCGATCGTTATCAATTTCTTTTTGACTGATGAATGTTGATTCGCCTGTGTGTAACTTTCGCTTTTTTTAAACACTGATTTAAACGTGTTTTTTTTTATTGCAATATTATAACGGTCTACAGGATAAATCATTATATATTTTTTATTGAACGAAGTAATTATATTCTTAAGACACATTTCAAGTGCAGTCATCCACCGAAATATTTAGATATTAACTTGTCTTTAATCACAGGCACATTCAACTTCTGGATGGATACAATACATTGTTATGGAAGCATAAACGACAAAACTGAAGCTGTATTGCTCGAAGGAGCTCACAACCTTCTAGATCCACCAGTTATTGCAATTGGTACACACAAGGACAAATTTCAGGTATTTATATCACAGTAACAATGGAGTAGACATGTTAATTTAGTCTCTGTTTATAAAAATGTGACAACTGAATTTGCGCCTTTGAAATTATTTAGGTAATGTTAACTTGTGTTCTTATAAAAACGGTATTATAGTTAAGTTTAAACTATGGACATTGGAAATACTTCACCACTGTATCGGATCTATAAGATACGATTAGATGAAGTTTGCCACGACGTCTTACACATCTAACGGGTTGTTTATGAATTGCTGATTCAATGTTACGTTAAAGATCATTTTAAATAGAAACTATGGAAATTGTTTCAGTCTAGATTGTATAATATCTATTTTATTTTACCTTTGTCATATTGATATCAATGTATATCTTTTTCTGTCCTGACGGTCAAGCTTGTCAATGCTGATTGTCGTTTTTGTTTTTAAAGTTGTGCTTGATCTTTCTAATTGATGATTTTACATCTCAAAGACATTCTTTAAATGAAGTGTGAATGAGATGATGCTAGAAGTACTGGGTTTTTTTTGATAAAAGAAAAATCTTTCCACCAGTCAATTTTTTATTTTGTTATCAAAATATTATAAGTCAATCTTAAATGTCATTTCCTATGGCTTTATGATGTATAAATATGAATTAAAACAAAGGTCAAAATCTAGAACGTGCAAATTACCTATGACCTTGACTTCAATTTCAAGGTCATAAACCAAGGATCTCAAATCAAAAGACCCTAGGTTTTTTTATTATGTATGGTTAATGAGCTATATCACCTTACGCATAATTCTAAATATAAGATGGGCGAAAACTCCTATTTATTGTTTACGCAACCTGTCAACCAAAATTTATAAGTAACGGCATGTCGCAACTAACAATTTAGTGAAAATAAGATGTTGATATGTTATAAGGTTTTGAAAATAAGTAAAAACAAGCCAAAATAAAAATTTAGAATATGACCTTGACCTTATTTTAATTTTTTTTGGACCAAGGGTCTCAAATCAAAAGACCCTAGGTCTCTATTACTTATGGTTTACCAGTTAGAAATGCATTTCACTTATATCAAATACATAAGGGGGAATAACTGTCATATGGAGTCTCCGGATAGCTTCGGTCGAAACTAAACTACTAATCCTGAAGACTTAACGAGCAATTTGGTAAAATAAATTTGTCGTAATCTTTTACGGTTGCGAAGGAGCAGTGGCCCAAGAAAAACAGTGTTTGGGGAGATAACTCTTACAATGCAAAGTATTTGGTTACGGGGTTGTCAGTTTAAAAGCGTATAAACTATACGATATCATATTCCAAATATCTAAGCGACATCTTTTGAAACAACAAAATTATGCAAGAAAAAAATTAGGTTGAAGAACAAAAAATAAATAATAATAATAATAATAATAATCAGAACAAAATCAAAAGGTCTTTCCTCGGATACTGCAACATTCACGTGAAAAAAAGAAAATCTTGTAAAGACGTTTTCACACTGATCTTAGAAAAGTATTGATTGAACTAACTAGTAGCCCTAAGCTATATTGAAAGCTTAAAAGCAAAATTATTTTTGGTGTGCTTTTCAAAAATTTGTGTTGGACCATTGAGTTTGTCGTTAAATGAATGTGTTTGTATGATCTTTAAAGATATCATTCCTTAAATGTTATTGTATTTTTTTTTAAGACTGACTACACATAAAATATACATGAACGTATTTGTTTCTAGTTACAATTGTCAAAAAAGGAAAAGAGAATAAAGGAGTGCTACTTTATCAACTCAAATACAAAAAGTCCAAGTTTAAAAAATGTGTTTATTGTGTATCCACACTACTCGAAGATGTTATTACTATAACAGTGTATGTAAATAAGAAGATGTGGTATGACAATGAGACAACTACCGACCAGATAAAAACGATAAGCACTCATACAATGTAGGTAACTGTACAACAACGAGAATAATACACACTGTATAGTCCGCGAAATGAAAAATTTGAAACAACGGAAAAACTTATGGCCTTATTTATAGCGATACAATTTATTAAATACTAATTGACAGACATGCTTGAATCAACGACAACCACTGAGTTACAGGCTACTGACGTCGGACAGACACATAGACACATTAAGAATGTTGTGGAGTTAAGCATGTTTGTGAACATGCGACCCTCCCCTTCGATCGATACGAAGCACAAACCAATCAGCATAAAAACAAAAGACTCAAAGACGGCTTAAAAACATTCTGATTGCAAACATATGAAACAATTCAATGCGAAAACTAACAACCTAACTTATATCATAACAATTTACGAAAGCCAGAGTATTTATACATCCTCTCTAGAAAAAAAGACACAGAAAAGTACAGATATGAGAATAGTAATAGTTACAGCCAAAAACATCTTATAACAAATCATGTATCTAAGACTGTTTAGGTTAAATGATAATGAATTAATACAATATCACTGTTTTTGTTTTTGCGAAAGGACGAAGAACAATGCAGAAAACGTCTCGAATCCTACATTGATAAAATCTTTAAAGATTCCAAGCTTCACCTGAGATCAATTCACCTGATCTCCAACACAGAGGATGTAGAAGATGCTTTTGAAAAATTGAGGAATGATATATTTGCCACAGCAAAGAGTACCGCAAATTGGAATCGAGAATATCCTGTTAAATTTATTCAGATGGAAAAAGCCATCAACTCTGAACTTTTGATTGGAAAACAAATAATTTCTTTTGAAAGATTAAAAGAACTAGGTGAGAAAATACCACTTCCGATAACTGATAACAAGGAGCTTCATCTCTTTCTCAGGTATCAACATGAAATTGGTAACGTGATATTTTTTGAAGACATTCCGTCATACATCATACTTGATCCCCAATGGTTAGCAAATGCCTTTACATGCATTGTTACAGCCCAGCAGTTTCAACTTGAATTACCACACTTACAATGGGACAACTTCAAAAAAACAGGAAAGATGGATCCTAAACTATTGGAAGAAATATTCAAGAAACAATCAGCAGACATGAGAATTCATAAAGAGCATATACTGGAAGTAATTGAAAAGTTTGACATTATCATCTATCCATTGCTACTGACGGAAAGTGGAAATGTACAAAAGGAGCATAGTTTTTTTTATGTTCCATGCATGCTTCAAACATTAAAAATTAAGGATATTGATGTATTGTTTAACGTTCCAGATGCTAGCAAATCTACATGTTTGTGTTTTGTCTTTAGTTTTTTACCGCCGTATCTATTCAGCAATCTGATTGTCTCTTGTCTACGAGAATATCCTCTAGCAGTGGTAAAGGGTGAGATAGGTCTCTTCAAGGATTGTTGTGTATTCAATATTGTCAGAACTGGCTGTGCAAAATTTGTATTAGCAAAGAGTAGCCATATGATTCAGCTGCAAGTATGGCAATGGGATGAAGTAGATACAGAGGTTAACCAAGCTGTTTTAAAAGTTGTCGAAAGAGAAATCAACAGAATTGTCAACACACGATACAAGTTGAAAACGGTATCTTTCGAGAAAAAATGGAAGTGTGAGACCACCAGTTTCTCCTCTGACTCAGGATTCCTTGAATTTGATCAAGTAAATGATGGGGAAAAGTATTATTGCGAAGAACATACCACAACTCATAAATATAAAGACTATTGGTCTGGTGAGAAATCAAAGGTAATGTTTCTATTTACTTTAGATTATTTTCATTTAGTGGGCATATATTTGTGAAATGATGAAATCCAATTATTGGTAATTTATATATTTATTCCTTTAATGTGTACTCGCTGCTAATGTCAGTATCAGTGTGGACTGGTTGTTCTAAAGATAAAAGTATTGGGTCCATTCGCAATTAATATGCGCGACTGTACAAAGTTGAAGAGCATTAAGGATCCAAAATTCAAAAAAGTTGTGCCAAATATGACTAAAGTAATCTATGCCTGGGATAAGAAAATCCTAATTTTTTTTTAATGTGTCAAATAAAGGCAACAGTAGTATATAAACTCATCATAGATACCAGGACTAAATTTTATATATACGCCAGACACGCGTTTCGTCTACAAAGGACTCGTCAGTCACGCTCGAATCCCAAAAAGTTAAAAAAAAAAGAAGCCAAATAAAGTACGAAGTTGAAGAGCATTGATATCCAAAATTCCCAAAAGCGTTGCCAAATACAGCTAAGGTAATCTATGCCTCGAGTAGAAAAGACTTAGTATTTCAAAAAATTCAAAATTTTGTAAACAGGTAATTTATAAATATAACAATATCAATGATAATTCATGTCAGCACAAAAAGTGCTGACTACTGAGCTTGTGATACCCTCAGGGAAATAAATCTCTACCGGCAGTGGTTGTAGATAAACTCATCATAGATACCAGGACTAAATTTTATATATTCCACTGTTCGAAAGTCATAGATCTATTGAGCAAAAACAGATCTGTGTTACAAACTAAAACTGAGGTAAACACATCAACTATAAGAGGAAAACAACAAAACTTGTTTTACAGGAACAGTACGCAAAACCCGACCAACTTCAAACATTTGCGTTATCCACACTAACTTATAATTTAAAGCTCACCTAACCGTATTCCGATCAGAGTTTTCATTAATAAACTTGAATATTAAAAAGTCTTGTGAGGTTCTTATGTGTCTTCTTTTTCTGTTTGTTTCAGAAGGATTTGTTCAACCTGTTCATTCACTATTGAGGGTTATAATTCATATTCAGACGCAACACATAAAAAGTTACCAAAAAGGTATCGCATGAGAGAAGCTAAAAATCATACACATTTTTCACATTTTTTGTGGGACCTTCATATAAAGATTGCATTGTAAATGTATGAATAGCTTTTCATAGATCAATATACAATTTGCGAAAAAAATACAGATTACCCTAGGGTCTTCAACGATTCATATTTCTGTTCTGGGTTGAAAAACAAATAACACGACACGAAAAATATCACGAAAAGCGAATGTAAAACAGTTGAGTTATATCTATTTAAATGTTTGAAATCATAAATGAACTTTCAGATAATTTACAGCCAGCCTACAGGCTTCACGCCCTCACCTGACATTTTTTTTAAGTGCATCCTGTTTAAGCATGTGTTTTCCTAAAATTAATGTTATCATATACAGGATAAATGCTGTATAACGAAAATATTAATGTGATTTTTAAGCAAATTATCCATCCTATTTTACTTGTTTATGATCGTATCATACTATGGTATATGAAGAAATGTTACTGACCGGTATGTTGCTATTATATTCTGAGTTGTTTTATGTATGTTCAAGGCAGAAGTAATGCAATGCATGTAATAATGCATCTTCAATCAATTGAAAAGAACGCCATGTTTACTTGATTGCGTTGAATATCATAGCAGCTTGAATAGCTCCTATGTCCTAAATATCTATCTTTGTCGAACAACATACTACGTAGCTAGCTCATTAAAAAAATAATGCTCGACTGTAAAATTATTGTTGAATGGAAATACTTCTAGTATATCTTTAACTACCGTAAATGTTATTAATACCACTGGGTCGATGCCTCTGCTGGTGGACTGTTAGTCCCCGAGGGTATCACCAGCCCAGTAGCCAGTACTCCGGTACTGGCATGAAAGTACGGATGTTTTATGTTATTAAGTTTGCTGTTACAAAATGATAAAAATAATTATAAATTAAGGAATATATCCCCCTCAGGCAAAGCTCTGATTCCTTTCACGGATTTCGCTATACTTTTTTGAATTTTGGGATTATAGCTCTTCATCTTTTATATAAGCTTTGGATTTTACATATTTTGGCCACGAGCATCACCGAGGAGACATGTATTGTCGAAATGCGCATCTGGTGCAGAACAATTGGTACCGTTAATGTTATTTTTAAAGAACAGTGTGTCATGCTTTGTACAAATCTCTCATGCTTGCAATGTTATAAATGTATATCTTTTGTTTTATAGTTTTTTAATTATTCAAGTAAATTTGACGTAATTTTGAATATTCTGACGTCAACGTGCATTTTCTGGCTAGCATAATTCTGTGTTCTATCCTTTTTCACTGTCACGGTGTATTTACTGCCTTGACTATATTTGTAGGTCTACCTACCTGTTAATAGATGGCAATTATATAGCTAAGTTTGTACCATTACATATTTCATTGATATTTTAGGCTTCCCGTAGAATAAGTAGTGATCAACAGAATTACGTCAGAATGTCAATGATAGTTCTAGAGGTATTATCAGGCGCTTTATACGATCGCTTATACATAGATACAAAGACTGGAGAAATACTTGATCGTGATAAGTTGGACATAACAGAAATGTGTAAGAAATATTGTGCTTTAAAAATAAACTTTCCAAGTAAAGGCTTTAGGAAAATAGAAGAGGTTGACGAGATTTCTACCATTGAAGATACTATTGGTGACGACATTCAACGGATACGTGTGATCAGAAATGAAATGCAGCATTCTTCTGTCTTTGCATTAGATGACACACGATACCAAACACTTATCACTATAGTTCATGATATGCTAACTAGATTTGACCAGCGTAACAATCCAGCAGGTGAATCCTATGTAAAACGATTAGACGAAATCAGGAAAATGGAATTAGAGACAAGGAGTTTTGAAGAGATAAAAGAACGAATGAAAGCAGGTAACTTAAGTGATATCTTTTTCATGTTTGAAATACAGGAATAAATCCTAAATCTTGAAAGACAGATAACACCACGCCCAAATAGAAATCGATGGAAAAGAGTACAACAGTATAAAATCACTACACTAAACAGTAAAACTAATGCTTTGAAGCCAACAAAAAAACGTTCCCCGTAAATACAAAAGTTTATCCTGATTACATTTCCTTGTTAATAAAGGTAGATAAACTGCAACTTCCAATTAACAAGTCTCGTCAGATGAAATAATACTTTTCTAAAACTATTAGAAAAAATGCTTGCTTTTATACATGTTATACAGAAAAGAAAAATAGGAATGCAAGTATGCAAAACCAAATATATCAACCCCGAATTTAGAACACCTAACCATTTGTTTGCACGATGTGCTTGTTATTTTTGTGACTTTTGTATAATATATTAGGCAATGAAGAAAGTGTCCATTACACTACCTCCTAATCAAAACAAATGTTCTTAAACAGCTATTAGATATATTTAGACTGAAAATGTCAAAGTGAAAACAAATCGATATTTACCACTTGTGTTTTATACCTTGTTGATCTATTTCACATATTTTGAATTATTGAATTGTATCTTTCGACGTAAATATGCTTCAGACATGTATATTATGTATACGATTTAAATGTAGTTCAACATCATTTAGATGCATACAAAATATGACAACATCCGGAAAAATCTAACAAATACTTAAACCAAGTCTGCATCATTAATTCTAACATAAAATGAATAATAATACATACAACAAATCATCTGGATAAACCAAGTCTGCATCATCAATTCTAACTTAGAATGAATTATAATACATACAACAAATCATCTGGATAAACCAAGTCTGCATCATAAATTCTAACTTAAAATGAATAATAATACATACAACAAATCATCTGGATAAACCAAGTCTGTATCATCAATTCTAACTTAAAATGAATAATAATACATGCAACAAATCATCTGGATAAACCAAGTCTGCATCATCAATTCTAACTTAAAATAAATAATAATACATACAACAAATCATCTGGATAAAGTCTGCATCATTAATTCTAACTTAAAATGAATAATAATACATACAACAAATCATCTGGATAAACCAAGTCTGCATCATTAATTCTAACTTAGAACGAATAATAATACATACAACAAATCATCTGGATAAACCAAGTCTGCATCATCAATTCTAACTTAAAATGAATAATAATACATACAACAAATCATCTGGATAAACCAAGTCTGTATCATCAATTCTAACTTAAAATGAATAATAATACATACAACAAATCATCTGGATAAACCAAGTCTGCATCATTAATTCTAACTAAAAATGAATAATAATACATACAACAAATCATCTGGATAAAGTCTGCATCATTAATTCTAACTTAAAATGAATAATAATACATACAACAAATCATCTGGATAAACCAAGTCTGCATCATCAATTCTAACTTAAAATAAATAATAATACATACAACAAATCATCTGGATAAAGTCTGCATCATCAATTCTAACTTAAAATGAATAATAATACATACAACAAATCATCTGGATAAAGTCTGCATCATCAATTCTAACTTAAAATGAATAATAATACATACAACAAATCATCTGGATAAACCAAGTCTGCATCATCAATTCTAACTTAAAATAAATAATAATACATACAACAAATCATCTGGATAAAGTCTGCATCATCAATTCTAACTTAAAATGAATAATAATACATACAACAAATCATCTGGATAAACCAAGTCTGCATCATCAATTCTAACTTAAAATGAATAATAATACATACAACAAATCATCTGGATAAACCAAGTCTGCATCATCAATTCTAACTTAGAATGAATAATAATACATACAACAAATCATCTGGATAAACCAAGAATGCATCATCAATTCTGACTTAAAATAGATAATAATACATACAACAAATCATCTGGATAAACCAAGTCTGCATCATTAATTCTAACTTAAAATGAATAATAATACATACAACAAATCATCTGGATAAACCAAGTCTGCATCATCAATTCTAACTTAAAATGAATAATAATACATACAACAAATCATCTGGATAAACCAAGTCTGCATCATCAATTCTAACTTAGAATGAATAATAATACATACAACAAATCATCTGGATTAACCAAGTCTGCATCATCAATTCTAACTTAGAATAAATAATAATACATACAACAAATCATCTGGATAAAGCGACAACAACTAAGTTAGTCTTCATGTTAAGGTAAACGAATAAAGATATGTTGCTCTAATTAGGTACATTATATTATCTCAGTATCGGTTGCAAACACGTTTTGCAAATGCTTTTTTGATGGACTTTCTTTTAAATTTTTCAGGATTGATAGAAAAGCTTCATGCAGTTGTCGATAGTATGGTATCTGATGCTTTGAACGATATTTGTTAATTTGTTTTTGTATTCACCATTAGCGGTCAATAGGATAAATATTGAATTGTGAAAACTTTGCATAATAGAAAAATGTAATGAACTACTCAAATTATAATTTACTAATTGAATTGACAAAAAAGTCAATGGTAAACAATAAATATCAACAAGAAGATGTGATTTGAACACTTTCCATTCGAGTCCCAATGTAATAAAAGTTAACTATAGGTCAAAGTACGTAGCCTCGGCGCACACCAATCGGCAAACTATAAATTATAGTGTAAAACCAATGATACAGGACGACTGAGGACTTATAACAGAGAAACACATATGAACCAAACTAACAAACCACATCCATCGAACAATAGATTACTGACTTAGGACAAGCGCATACAAATGCAGAATGTGATATATTAACTTAATTTCAAGATAAGTCAAACATAGTTGTTAATCATAAAGTTAAATCACCAATATGTTTTATCATTATAAGAAAGCTTCGTGACGAAAGTTGGAAAATCAAGGATCTATGACAAAACATTGCTATAGGAGGCATTTTGATCTTTTTGTATAATTAGATTCTTAATTTTAAGCTAGAGATGTCCATTATAAACCAAAGATTATGCCAATGCTTCATTTAGGTCTTTATAACAATGTCTAAATTCAACTATGTGAAGATAGTCGAAGATAAATTCGTTACACAATGTGTTATTGACCAGACACTATATAAACGGGGTCGTTTATGGCAGGAACCGATTCTGATTTTATCGCTTAAGGTCAAAAGCACACTGTATCTGAATATATTCTCAGTTAATGCAATTTTTGTATTGATTCTGTATACCTATTATTGTTGATTCTGTATACTTATTATTATTACTTTAACTTTTAACTGTTTATCTTTTTCTGTTTTGTAATTATTTCATCATTAGTATTATTGATATGAGTATACCACATCAATTATGTTACAAATGTAGTGCAGATAGTATCAAACATCAATTGTGTCATCAGATAACATCTTTTCTCGTTCAGTTTGATTGTTATTGAAGTAAATGTTTAATGTTAAGTGAAGCAGTTTCTCAAAAGTCAATAAATACACCATGTTCATTTGAGTGTATTGATAACAAATTTGATTTTCTACACTTTTACAGATGAATAAGAAAATAAGAGTAAAAAAGTTTCAATAAAAATAACAAAGTTCAATGTATAGCCAGTCATTAAAAAATAAAGTAAATGTTGTTTGTATAGATATATACATAGTATACATGATTACAATTTTATTTAGATAAACCTGTAAACTATATATACATACACACTATATATTTGTAAATATATCATATATCAGCTCATAATTCAAGTATAGAAACAAGCAGATGTTATAGTGTTGATAAAATAATAGACTATGTACTGAGTGTAACACTAACACTATTGAAGATGAATACCATTTTATAATTGAATGTCAAATATATAATAAAATCCCAGAAAAGTACATTAAACAGTATTATTAAAGAAATCCATCTGTATACCAACTTATCCAGTTGTTGTCTGTCAGAAATATTAGTGACTTAAATAATGTAGGTACATTTTCAAAATAAGCAGAAAAAGTTTAATTGCATTATATAGAATATTTGTTCTAACATATTTATTAAAGTATATTACGGATTACAAATGTGTCTAGGTTTGTGATTGGATAACAAAACAGAATTGTCAGTATATATTTAGAAAACTGCTGCGGTATATACGACATATGTATCCCTAATTTTGTAACGTAGTCAAAAGCTTTTTATATTTAATTTTAATGTTAAAAGTGTTATTATAAATTATTACATACTCGATAAAATTTTGTTCACAGCAGATATATCTAAAAACTTTATTGAAACTATTTTTAACTGGAAAAAATTTATCAAGATATAAAAGGTGCATTTAAATGGATTACTCAAAATATTAAAGAAACAATAAACATGTAATGAATAGACATGTTGCATTGTGAATGTTTAACAAATACCTACACTGGAAAATAACAGGTCAGGGGTAATCCGTAATATATGTATAATCATGTCGCATACAGGGTATATACTGTGACATTTCCGGCTAGGGCTTATATCCCCTTCGCCTTCGTCTCAGGGGATATAAACTCTAAGCCGGGAATGTCACAGTATATTCCGTCTGAGACCTGAATAGCATATAATATCTTTCTTCGTTCGTATTTTGTATATTGTATTATGCATTATTTATTTCATGTCACCTTTATGTTAATATATTGTATTACTCAATAATATTTTGTAAAAATTCGTATTATTGGTGTGTACAAAATTATTTTTATTATGTGTATGCTTCCTTTTAGCTGTATTTCTTTTTTAAATAAAGTATCATTGGTATAACCTGTTAAACTATTGCATTTCAAAATAACAGTAACGACTTTAATTTAAGATTAATTACAGGGGTTAAGAAATCCACTAGCCCGACGCCCGGGACTACAACATGTAGACCTCTGGCAACCAAAACGTGTAACCCAATATGCCCGACGGACTATTAAAAAAAAATCTTGGCGTTTCTAAAATAGAAATGGGAAAATCCCCTCATCACTTTTCTATCTTAGCCAATATGATTCGACTACGTCATACGGGATTCCCAGAATTTGAACTGATTTTGTACAAGTTTTAAAATAGAACAAATAACTTTGGGTGGGTCCCGTACTGTCAATATCGATGTATCAGCACAGGGGGTGGTATTATACATTGCTTAAATGCAACCTGATTGTACCTCCTAATTAATTTATTGTAATATAAATGTAATGGATGCCATTTTGTTTTTGTTTACTAAATGTGAAGAATCCTCCAGAACCATGACCTAAACATTAACAGTCTTCAAAAAACTTTTAAACTTGATGCAATAATATTTAATCAATCCGGATTATCTTCATTGATATCCAAATGAATTCAATTTTTAAGAAAATAAAATTTATAAAAAATACAGTTTCAGTTTAGAGACTGTGCACAGGTTGTAATCTATTTACAGCCCAAAATTTGCTTACCTGTGATAAATCTAACTATGGACATTACTGTACTTCGTTTAGAAAACAATTATAGAAGACCCAAACTATGGATGGTGATATTTATAATTTATTCACATAAATATTTGAGGTCATTTAATTTATTTTAATAAATAGAATTTTAAAACTGAAAACAAATATATGAGCATTACATTATTAACCAGCTGATTATTCTTTTACACAAACGTGATGATGTACCTCCAATCCTTATTTATACCCATGTGTAGCAGTGGTCAAGACTTGTATCATCTTCGGATTTGGTCAACTAATTATATCAGAATATTCAGTGACTATTCAATTATCGATTAATTGAATATATCTGCTAATGGAATATATTTTACTGACATAAGTTTTGGGTATTCAATTTGCAAAATTCTATTGTACAATGGAAAGAAATTTTGTTATAGCTCACTAGCCCAGGGCTAATTGGTAGCAGGATTTTACTAGCCCTGTTGGAAGAACTACTAGTCCAACAAAATGACCTGCTAACTCTAGTATGCCTTACAAATTCAGAGTTTGCTGTAACAACAATGGATTCTATAAACTTAACAATTTTTATCCATTGTACAGTAGATTTTTGCATATTAAATACGTAAATTATGTCAGCAAAAATATCCCATTAGTACATGTAGTAGATACATTGTATATTCAATTAATCGATAATTGAATATTCACTGAATATTCTGTAATAATGAGTTGACCAAATCCCGAGATGATACAAGTCTTGATCGCTGCTATACATGGGTATATAAATTAAACAGGATTGCAGGTTTTTTTTATCAGATACATCATCACGTTTGTGTACTAAAAGAATTATCAGCTGGTTAACTATGTAATGCTCATATTTGTTTTCAGTTTTAAAATTCTATTTATTAAAATAAATTAAATGACCTCAATTATTTATGTGAATTAATATCACAATCCATAGTTTGGGTCTTTTGTTTTATAAACGAAGTACACTTAATGTCCATATTTACAGGTAAGGTTAAAGCTAATAGTGGGCTGAAATTGTATTTGTTATTAATTTTATTTCTTTAAAAATCGAATTCATTTGAATATCAATAAAGATAATCATGATTGATGAAATATTATTGCATCCAGTTTAACTTTTCTAAAGACTGTTAATGTTTAGGTCATGGTTCTAGAGGCTTCTTCACAATATGTAAACAAACACAAAATGGCGTACATAACATGTGCACATGTTTCAAATTATAATATATCTAACAAGTCAGTTTTTTGCTGTCAAAAGGGATTCACATTTATATTGCAATAAATTACTCAGAAGGAGGTACAATCAGGTAGCATAAGCAATTTACAGTACCCCCAGTAGTGACACATCGATATTGAAAGTACGGGATACACCCAGAGTTATTAGTTCTATTTTAAAACTTGTACAAAATCAGTTCAAATTTTGTTAGAACTTTTTTTTATAATTTAAATATACCTGTTAATAGTTTTAAATCATATGTCATAATTTGCGTCAAATCGATAAGCATGCATTTGTCAGCTAATGACCCTTTAATGATAAATAGACTTTTAACAGTTAACAAGTAGATAGAGTCTAAGGTTAAAGTTTGTTTCACATCAAATACTTTGTCAAACCTTCCTAGAATTTTATGAAATATTTGCAGAAGCTTTTTAGCTCACCTGGCTCAAAGGGCCAAGTGAGCTTTTCCCATCACTTTGCATCCGTCGTCCGTCGTCGTTAACTTTTACAAATATCTTCTCCTCTGAAACTACTTGGCCAAATTAAACAAAACTTGACCACAATCATCATTGGGGTATCTTGTTTTGAAAATGTGTCCAGTGACCCGGCCAATCAACCAAGATGGCCGCCATGGCAAAAATAGAACATAGGGGTAAAATGCAGTTTTTGGCTTATAACTCAAAAACCAAAGCATTTAGAGCAAATTTGACGCGGTAAAATTGTTTATCAGGTCAAAATCTATCTGCCCAGAAATTTTCAGATGAAACGGACAACCCGTTGATGGGTTGCTGCCTCTGAATTGGTAATTTTAAGGAAATTTTGCTGTTTTTGGTTATTATCTTGAATATCATTTTGGATAGAGATAAACTGAAACAGCAATAATGTTCAGCAAAATAAGATTTACAAATAAGTCCACATGACCGAATCTTAGTTATCTTTTCCAAAATTTTCTTTTCTGAAACTACTGGGTCAAATTAATCCAAACGTGGCGACAATCATCTTTGGGGTTTCTTGTTTCAAAAATGTGTCCGGTGATCCGGCCATCAAATAAAGATGGCTGCCATGGCTAAAAATAGAACATAGGGGTAAAATGCAGTTTTTGGTTTATAACTTAAAAACCAAAAGCATTTAGAGCAAATCTGACATGCGTAAAATTGTTAATCATGTCAAGATCTATCTGCGCTGAAATTTTCAGATGAATCCATCTGTTTCCTTTGATTAATATTCACATAGACCAAGGTGAGCAACACAGGCTCTTTAGAGCCTCTAATTAATAATTACCGGTAGGAGATAATGTCTGTTGCAATGTTTTGAAAATATATTTTCATTTTCAGTATCCTTTTCAAAGATGGACTTACTTTTAGGCCAGGTGAGCTTTTCTCATCACTTGGCGTTCGTCGTCATTAACTTTTACAAAAATCTTCTCCTCTGAAACTACTGGGCCAAATTTCATCAAACTTAGCCACAATCATCATTGGGGTATCTAGTTTAAAAAATGTGTGGCGTGACCTGGCCATCCAAGCAAGATGGCCGCCATGGGTAAAAATAGAACATAGGGGTAAAATGTAGACTTATAACTCTGAAACCGAAACATTAAGAGCAAATCTGACAAGGGGCTAATTTGTTTATCAAGTCAAGATCTAGCTGCCTTGAAATTTTCAGACAAATTTGACAATCGGTTGTTGCGTTGCTTTCCCTGAAATGGCACTTTTAAGGAAATTTTGCAGTTTTTGGTTAAAATCTTGAATATTAATATAGATAGAGATAAACTGTAAACAGCAATAATGATCAGCAAAGTAAGATCTACAAATAAGTCAACATGACCAAAATGGTCAGTTGACCTGTTAAGGAGTTATTGTCCTTTATAGTCATATTTTAACAATTTTTCGTAAATTTTTGATATCTTTTACAAAAATCTTCTCCTCTGAAACTAATGGGCCAAATTTCATCAAACTAAGCCAAAATCATCATTGGGGTATCTAGTTTACAAAATGTGTGGCGTGACCAGGCCAACCAACCAAGATGGCCGCCATGGCTAAAAATAGAACATAGTGGTAAAATGTACATTTTGGCTTGTAACTCTGAAACGGAAGCATTTAGAGCAAATCTGACAAGAGGTTAAATTGTTCATCAGGTCGAATATTGGTATCACGTTGGCGTCGTCGTCAATATTTTATTCGCACAAACACATTTACATTAAATGGTTATGGCATACAAAATTGAGACAATAAGCTGACAATAGTTAAATTGATTATAATTATATTAGAGTGACAGTGGTATTCACAGCAAGAATAAAAAGGCTATAAATATCAACAGTTAACACATTGTTAATGTTCATGAACAATTAAAAAAAGAACACAAACAAAAATTAGATTGCATATTAAAAAAAAAAGAAGTTATACAGTTCTTAATAAAAGACAATCATTAATATACTTTATGGTAATATTTAGCACTAAATACAGCTTCTCTGTGGCAACTACCTTAACACCTCGATAATTAAGAGACTTAAGACCCTGTTATAACTTACTTATGGATCAATAGCATTTTCAGCTATCAATACACATATATTCTATTTAAAAACTATTAATGTTTTATACTTTTCTAACATAACTATTCCAAGAAAGAGAAATGCCGTTGGAGATCTGGTAAAAGTAAAATGCTAGGATTTGGATTTGCAGAGGGAATTTCAAGGAAAGACTACCGGAAAACTGATTTCTAAGTATTTTATTGCCTTATTAAAGCTAGTATAAAAACATGTTATAATTTGTGTTATGGGCTTTAGGACTAAATATATTTCTGTGTTTTTCTGTGTTACTTATAATACAGGTCAGCAGTAATTTTAATGAAATATATTATGACAAATGAAATTAAAACAAAAACAATATGTCTCTTTTTATAAGCCGTGCTGTCAAAAAAAAAATCAGAAGAACTTACCTATCCAGAGCTATCAAACATTGGATAAGGAATAAAAAAGAGAGCGCTTTTCAAACGGTGAAAGTGCACAAACCTATTGTTGTAAGGGAAAAGGAAGGGACTATTGAAATAGCAGTTTACATATACGTGTTTCTTATAACTTTTTTTTTATTCAACAACATTATTTCTCGCTGTTAACAATTACTCCACTGACACAGCTATCTCAGTGAAGGTCCCTGTTTCATTAGTACCAGAAGTTCAAGGATTCTTCAGGTAGATAAACTGCATATATTGTTAGTCGTTTACAAAATATTGTAAATATTACATCAATAGATAAATAATGCTATTCTAATTATATTAAAGTATTTATATCATCTGGCGTTATTTTCGGAATTTCATAATTCATCCTAGTTTGGGATGACTTCTATCAGTTTCCATGTGTTTCCGGATAACGGGTTTTTTTTAATCAACATCGAAAAAGATTGTAATTATCTTTTATTTACATCATTATTCAGGTAAGACAGCTATAATTTGAAAGAATAATAGTCGTACGGTAATCAAAGAACGACTATGCTGTGTTTTTTTTGTACTGTATAATGCCTCGTACCAGATTATAATACAAATATTGTAATTAATGTCTACCAAGCATCATAAATAAATACAAAATTAGATAATGAATTAATTAATACATAATGATAACATTACTAACCATGTTATCAGTTCAAACATTTCAAATACACTTAAATATTTTTCCTAATATTCCTTTTCTTTCATGGTTAAAAAAAATGTTTTGTAGAACGAGCCTATTTCTAAACTCAGTTTTAAAAACAGAAAATACATTTATATTCCTTGTTCTAAACTCTGACAAATAGTGTATTTTGTGAATTGAAAATATAATAACTAAGAAAAAAATTAATATCATAATATTCTATATCATTTATTTTGTAACCCCAAATCAAATTTTTTAGTGTTAAAATGTGTTTTCCAAGAGTAACTTTTTCTAACATATTAATTATGTCTTTCCAAAATTTATCAAGAAAGTGGTATGTAATAAAAAAAAAAAGTGTTTGTAATCTTCTGTAATATTACAGTGATTACAGTCTGAGTTTTGGCAAATTTTCCATTGTTTTAATAAAACTTTGTTAGGAAGAATAAAATGTAAAAGTTTCCATCTGAACATTTTTAATTTATTTTCTTTCAAATAATTATGAACAAATTTTAGTGTGTTTTGAGCTTTATTTTCTATATTCTCAAAATTTAGTAGTCTCTTCCATTTGTAAAAGCCAATTGCTATTTCTTTATCTTGTTCTAATACTATTTTGTATATTTTACTTGTTTCTAATTTATTTATATTTTGTTTAAAGTCATCTTTGTCATAAATATACACAACATTATCTGTTAGAACATTAGTTGTTCTTGAACATTTTTCAGCTAATATTTTAACCCATTGTTTTGGTATAGCTTTTTTAATTTAAAAAATTCAGTAATCCAGTTTGTCTTTTTATTAAGCTTTTGTCTAATAAATCTTTCTGTTATATTTCCAGATTCATCTATGATATCATTTATGTATATTATGTTGCTATCTATCCAGTTTTGGAATAATAATGTTTTTTCTTGAAATTTTATCCACTGATTTCCCCAAATAACTTGTTGGCGGATTAGTCTATAGTTTTTGGGATATTTATTATTATTATTATTATTATTATTATTATTGTTCTTAATCCAAACTTTGATTATATCAAGATAAAACTCTGGCAGTTTTTTTATATCTGGTATTGAATTTATACTATCCAGATTCATTTGCAATATAAGAAGATTGTTTCCAAATTGGTTTAAATAAAATTTTGGTATTACCATCCAGTTTAAGAATTGCTCTGCATTTAATCTTTTAATCTAACCTATTTTTATTGTTTCTATGTATTTCTCTAAATTAATCATTTTTAATCCCCCATTTAATTTGTCGTAACTTAGTACAGAGCGTTTAACTTTTTCTGTTTTGTTATTCCATAAAAATTCATATTATTCTTTTTTTAAACTGGTTTAAATACTCTTTATCTCTGGTTGAGACAGATGCTAAAAATGTAATTTTAGGAATAATTAATGATTTAGTAACTGTGATCCATCCTATCATGGTTCAATTTCTCTTTTTCCAATTAAGAATAATTTTTGCTGATTTTTCTAAAAGTTTTTCAGCATTTAATCTTTGACACTCTTTTTTATTATTACCAAAATATATACTTAGGCTCTTTACAGGTACATTTGTCCAGTTAATATTATCATGTTTATCTTTGCAGTTTTTTTTTTTCCCAAGCCAAACTCCCTCAGTTTTAGCTCTGTTTAATTTCAAACTTGACAATGTTCCAATGTTTCTTATAACTTTAACGAATAAGTTTAATTATTAATATCCACAAAGGATGATATAAATACATATTTCATAGTAATCAAAAGTAACAGGGACAATTCAGAAATCAGATGACATGGTGACAACAGAGAAAGTGGAAGGCTTAGAGACAACAGAAACAGAAAATGGCTTGTAGACAACAGAGAAAGCAGATGGCCTGATGACAACAGAGAAGACAGATGGCATGCTGACTATCACTGTCATGTGGCACAGTTTCAATATGTTCAATGTCTTGACTTCCTTGTTGACACTTCTTAAACGGAAGGAGTTGTGCAGTAAAATTGCAACAGAGTTGGCATTGTCTCGGCCCACTCGTCCTATTTCCTAAACTAAATCCAGTATACTTCTCGGTGACCCGATGAGTATGACGCTATGACAGGCTACTACGTCAATACCCATTCATAATGCAGTGGTTGTAAATACAATTCTAACATCACTAGACATTTGACACATAGCCTCTATTTTTTTTTGTCCAACCAGAGACTTGTTGTTTTTATACAATTTTGAAACTTCATTTATGCTGTTTGCATACATCAATGTTTTTGAAAAATTCTGTCCTAAACGTTCAAGTGAGTCTATAATCCAGAATTTTCATTTTTGTCGAGCCTGCAACTTTTGTTGCAGAAAGCTCGACATAGGGATAGTGATCCGGCGGCGGCGGCGGCGTTAGCTAACTTCTTAAAAGCTTTATATTTTAGAAGGTGAAAGACCTGGATGCTTCATACTTTGTATATAGATGCCTCATGTTACGAAGTTTCCGTCAGTTACATGTCCAATGTCCTTGACCTCATTTTCATGGTTCAGTGACCACTTGAAAAAAAAGTTCAAATTTTTTGTAATGTTGAATTCTCTCTTATTATAAGTAATAGGATAACTATATTTGATATGTGCGTACCTTGCAAGGTCCTCATGTCTGTCAGACAGTTTTCACCTGACCTCGACCTCATTTCATGGATCAGTGAACAAGGTTAAGTTTTGGTGGTCAAGTCCATATCTCAGATACTATAAGCAATAGGGCTAGTATATTCGGTGTATGGAAGGACTGTAAGGTGTACATGTCCAACTGGCAGGTGTCATCTGACCTTGACCTCATTTTCATGGTTCAGTGGTTATAGTCAAATTTTTGTGTTTTGTTCTGTTGTTCTCATACTATATGCAATATGTCTACTATATTTGTTGTATGGAATGATTGTAAGGTGTACATATCTAGCGGGCAGATGTCATGTGACCTTGACCTCATTTTCATGGTTCAGTGGTCAAAGTTAAGTTTTTGAGTTTTGGTCTTTTTATCTACAGATGGGTGCGGTCCTAACCTTGACAAAAGTTAACTTAGAGTTAACTTGTTGACTGCTTTTTAAGTTAACTTGAGAATTTTTAAGCAGACCAGCAAGTTAACTTCGTCTACGGTGGACCAGACCTACGGTCCGCTTTTTTATGACTGCTGCAGACCTATCGACGGGTCTGTTCCAGACCAGACCTGTGGACAAGTCTGCTTTTGACCAGTCCTGAGGACAGGTCTGCCCCAGACCAGACCTGTGGACAGGTCTGCCCCAGACCAGACCTATAACAGACCTGTGGACAGGTCTGCTTCTGACCAGACCTGTGGACAGGTCTGCTTCTGACCAGACCTGTGGACAAGTCTGCTATTGACCAGACCTGGGGACATGTCTGCTTATGAAATGTTATCGTTTTTGCGACTTTTCATATCAGACTTGAGCTTTATTAAAATATGTATAAACAACATTCGCATTGTTCTTCCCAAGAAGGCGTCTGATAGCAAATTTCTTTACTCGCTATACTCTACCAGACATTATTCAATAACAACACAATTCTTTCTTTTTTATTTTTATATATTTTTATAAACATTAGTCAATTACATAGAGCTATCATATTTTTTTTAATTAGAAGGCGGATAGAAATTAGGGTTATCCAACGCATCGGAACAACATTCGTATATCATGGGATATCAACATCTTTGTCGACGTTACTTCGTTCCCCGTATTTTACCTGTCCCTTCATAATTTTTACTTTATGCATTTATACATGCATGGATATATATTTCATTGTTATTCTACTTATTTGGATTGGATTTACTATTCTTTTTCCGCAGAATATTCTAACGAAAATTGTACAGTTGTACAGTGTCCGGATATGTACGATGTGGTAAAACTACCAACAATCTCGTCAAATTCGTCAGATTTGTCGAGAGATTTGTGCACATGAATGAAACAGTTGTCACTTGACGTTTAACTACAAACAAAATCAATCAACCACCATAATAGATTAACAGTATACTATTCAGAAGAGAACCTCAAATACATTTTTTATTAAAAGTCACAAATGAATTCAGACATGTCAGTGTTGGTACATGTACTTGGATGATGCGGCCTAATAGTTTCGTTTTACACACCCTAGTGACTGTTCAATATTATGAATACAGAGATGAAACGCTGACATTCTCAATGTATGCGGAAAAAAATTTGCATTAATTGTTTTCCTTATTGCTTACATTTGCCTCCCTACTAACATGTTCACAGGAGTGCCAGGACACAGGCACTTGTTTCTATCCATACGAAGGTCGACTATCCATATAAATAGAAGAAGGTGGCTAACGAATTTTTTTTTAGGTCACGACAGTCTCCGCTTGGGACGCTTTTTCTACCCTTCAACTTAATGCTAAAAATCGCTACCTTATATGAATCGATTCAGTAAATATTTTCCTTTAACACTAAACTAATTTCATAATCCCCACAGTGTTCCTCTTCACGGTAATCTACTCTCAATTCACTAAACCATGTCCAAAAGTTCAACTACCATCTTTCCAATGTATCTACTTCCGGTTGACATCGCAGTAAATTTATTTTGTTTTCATTGACTCAGTTTCTTTCCCCTAATTCTGATACGTTTTTTACCTCCAAAATAAAAGATCGATGAAATTCTTTAGAGTTACCATATACATTAGGAATTCTCTAGTATTATCGAATTCATTCAAATTAGTTTCTGACTTTCTGATTTTTTTAATAACAACAATAAATGTACTTATTTCGGTGAAATTTCATCTTTAAAAATATATTGATAATGAAAATAATAAACTGGTAATTTTACAGAATCATTTCGTTTTTAAAAAGATAGCATTCTGCCCACAACCGGAAGTAGATACATTGGAAAGATGGTAGTTGAACTTTTGGACATGGTTTAGTGAATTGAGAGTAGATTACCGTGAAGAGGAACACTGTGGGGATTATGAAATTAGTTTAGTGTTAAAGGAAAATATTCACTGAATCGATTCATATAAGGTAGGGATTTTTAGCATTAAGTTGAAGGGTAGATTGATTGATTGTTGGTTGCTTTACGCCGCATTAGCACAAAAAGGCTATATCGCGGAGAGAGCTAACTCGAATATTTTTTACAATTCAAAGCATATTTTTAAAATAAGACAAAAGGTCCTTCAATACACTAAAATTCTTGACTAAAGCAAATTGATTATATACAAATAAAAATCAACAGTAAAATAACGTGATAAAAATTAAAATCGATTTAAATATAATAACATTTTTATATTTTATAATAAATTCCAATTTCTTTTAAAAAAGCAACAATATTTATATGGATAGTCGACCTTCGTATGGATAGAAACAAGTGCCTTTTGTGCCAGGAGCAGACATAATTAGGCGCCATCCCAACAGCGGTCATTTATTTTATACATTGAATCCAGATATCAAAAATATGGCTGATTTACTATGCGGATATATATAGATTTTTAAATTAAAGTGCACATACATTTGTATGCAGGTCAGTTTTTGATCGATGCAGTCAAATAATTTTGTTGTATAAGTCAGCATGAGGTATCATTTCTACTGAAATTTTGTTACGTATCAATATTTTGAATAAAAGGAGGACATGCTGACATCCAAAATTTATGCGAACATAAATTTGTTGTTATTGTATTGCAATATTGCTGTCCATTGTATTATACATTGAATCCTGACATAACAAATATAACTGATTTACTATGCGGATATATATAGATTTACAAATTAAAGTGCACATATGGTCAGTTTAAAAAGATGCGGTCAAATAATTTTGCCGGACAAGTCAGCATGAGGTATCAAAACTACTGTAATTTTGTTACGTATTAATATTTTGAATAAAAGGATGACATGCTGTCACCCTTAATTTATGCGAACAAAAATTTGTTGTTATTGTATTACAATATTGCTGTCCATTGTATTATACATTGAACAGTTGAATCCTAAAACAAAAAATATGGCGGATTTACTATACAGGTATATAACTTTACAAATCAAAGTGTACATATGGTCAGTTTTAGTTGATGCGGTCAAATAATTTTGTTGTACAATCAGCATGGTCAGCATGAGGTATCAAAACTACTGAAATTTTGTTAGGTATCAATATTTTGAATTAAAGGAGGACATGCTGGCACCCTAAATTTATGCGAACACAAATTTGTTGTTATTGTATTGAAATATTGCTGTCCATTGTATTATACATTGAATCCTGACATAAAAAATATGGCTGATTTACTATGCGGGTATATAGATTTACAAATTAAAGTGCACATATGGTCAGTTTAAAATGATGCGGTCAAATAATTTTGCCGGACAAGTCAGCATGAGGTATCAAAACTACTGTAATTTTGTTACGTAATAATATTTTGAATAAAAGGATGACATGCTTTCACCCTTAATTTATGCGAACAAAAATTTGTTGTTATTGTATTACAATATTGCTGTCCATTGTATTATACATTGAATCCGGACATAAAAAATATGGCTGAATAACTATGCTGGTATATAGATTTAGAAATTAAAGTGCACAACTTGCACAAATTGTCAGTTTTAGTTGATGCAGTCAAATAATTTTGTTGTACAAGTCAGCATGAGGTATCAAAACTACTGAAATTTTGTTACGTATCAAAATTTTGAATAAAAGGAGGACATGAAGGCACCCTAAATTTATGCAAACAAAAATTTGAAAAAAATTGCTGATTTAGTATGCTGGTATATAGATTTATGAATAAAAGTGTTCACATGGTCAGTTTTGGTCAACGCGGTCAAATAATTTTGTTGCACAAGTCAGCAAGAGGTATCAAAACTACTATAATTTTGTTACGTATCAATATTTTCAATAAAAGGAGGACATATGCTGGCACCCTAAATTTATGCAAACAAAAAATTGTTGTTATTGTATAGCAATATTGTTGTCCATTGTAATATACAATGTACATTGAATCTTGAAATAACAAATATGGCTGATTTACTATGCTGGTATATAAATTTACAAATTAAAGTGCACATATATATGGTCAGTTTTAGTTGATGCAGTCAAATAATTTTGTTGTACAAGTCAATATAAGGTATCAAAACTACTGAAATTTTGTTATGTATCAAAATTTTGAATAAAAGGAGGACATGCTGGCACCCTAAATTTATGCGAACAAAAATTTGAAAAAATATGGCTGATTTACTATGCGGGTATATGGATTTATAAAAAAAAGTGCACACACGGTCAGTTTTGGTCAACACGGTCAAATAATTTTGTTGCACAAGTCAGCAAGAGGTATCAAAACTACTGAAATTTTGTTACATATCAATATTTTGAATAAAAGGAGGACATATGCTGGCACCCTAAATTTATGCAAACAAAAAATTGTTGTTATTGTATAGCAATATTGCTGTCCATTGTAATATACATTGAATCCTGACATAACAAATATGGCTGATTTACTATGCTGGTATATAGATTTACAAATTAAAGTGCACATATGGTCAGTTTTAGTTAATGCAGTCAAAAAATTTTTGTTGTACAAGTCAGTTTGAGGTATCAAAACTACTGAAATTGTGTTACGTATCAAAATTTTGAATAAAAGGAGGACATGCTGGTACCCTAAATTTATGCGAACAAAAATTTGAAAAAATATGGCTGATTTACTATGCGGGTGTATAGATTTATAAAAAAAAAGTGCACACATGGTCAGTTTTGGTCAACACGGTCAAATAATTTTGTTGCACAAGTGAGCAAGAGGTATCAAAACTACTAAAATTTTGTTACGTATCAAAATTTTGAATAAAAGGAGGACATGAAGGCATCCAAAATTTATGCAAACAAAAATTTGAAAAAATTTGCTGATTTAGTATGCTGGTATATAGATTGATGAATAAAAGTGCTCACATGGTCAGTTTTGGTCAACACTGTCAAATAATTTTGTTGCACAAGTCAGCAAGAGGTATCAAAACTACTGAAATTTTGTTATGTATCAATATTTTCAATAAAAGGAGGACATATATGCTGGCACCCTAAATTTATGCAAACAAAAAATTGTTGTTATTGTATAGCAATACTGCTGTCCATTGTACTATACAATGTACATGAATCTACTAACACAATGCTATTTACTATCTGGTATATAATTTACAATTAAGTGCAAATGGTCATTTAGTTGTGCAGTCAAATAATTTTATACGAACAAAAATTTGAAAAAATATGGCTGATTTACTATGCGGGTATATAGATTTATAAAAAAAAGTGCACACATGGTCAGTTTTGGTCAACACGGTCAAATAATTTTGTTGCACAAGTCAGCAAGAGGTATCAAAACTACTGAAATTTTGTTACGTATCAATATTTTGAATAAAAGGAGGACATATGCTGGCACCCTAAATTTATGCAAACAAAAAATTGTTGTTATTGTATAGCAATATTGCTGTCCATTGTAATATACATTGAATCCTGAGATAACAAATATGGCTGAATTACTATGCTGGTATTAGATTTACAAATTAAAGTGCACATATGGTCAGTTTTAGTTGATGCAGTCAAATAATTTTGTTGTACAAGTCAGTATGAGGTATCAAAACTACTGAAATTTTGTTACGTATCAAAATTTTGAATAAAAGGAGGACATGCTGGTACCCTAAATTTATGCGAACAAAAATTTGAAAAAATATGGCTGATTTACTATGCGGGTATATAGATTTATAAAAAAAGTGCACACACGGTCAGTTTGGTCAACACGGTCAAATAACTTTGTTGTACAAGTCAGTATGAGGTATCAAAACTACTGAAATTTTGTTACGTATCAAACTTTGAATAAAAGGAGGACATGCTGGTACCCTGAATTTATGCGAACAAAAATTTGAAAAAATATGGCTGATTTACTATGCGGGTATATAGATTTATAAAAAAAAGTGCACACATGGTCAGTTTTGGTCAACACGGTCAAATAATTTTGTTGCACAAGTCAGCAAGAGGTATCAAAACTACTGAAATTTTGTTACGTATCAATATTTTGAATAAAAGGAGGACATATGCTGGCACCCTAAATTTATACAAACAAAAAATTGTTGTTTATTGTATAGCAATATTGCTGTCCATTGTAATATACATTGAATATTCCTGAATAACAAATATGGCTGAATTACTATGCTGTATATAGATTTACAAATTAAAGTGCACATATGGTCAGTTTTAGTTGATGCAGTCAAATAATTTTGTTGTACAAGTCAGTATGAGGTATCAAAACTACTGAAATATTTGTTACGTAAACAAAATTTTGAATAAAAGGAGACATGCTGGTACCCTAAATTTATGCGAACAAAAATTTGAAAAAATATGGCTGATTTACTATGCGGGTATATAGATTTATAAAAAAAGTGCACACACGGTCAGTTTTGTCAACACGGTCAAATAACTTTGTTGTACAAGTCAGTATGAGGTATCAAAACTACTGAAATTTTGTTACGTATCAAACTTTGAATAAAAGGAGGACATGCTGGTACCCTGAATTATGCGAACAAAAATTTGAAAAAATATGGCTGATTTACTATGAGGTATATAGATTTATAAATAAAAGTGCACACTTGGTCAACGTGGTCAAATAATTTGTTGTACAAGTCAGCATGAGGTATCAAAACGTAACTAAATTTTTATGCATCAATATTTTGAATAAAAGGAGGACATGCTGGCACCCTAAATTTATGCGAACAAAAATTTGTAGTCATGTTTTAAAATGATGTATTCCTCTAAAATACGTCCTTTCATAGATATACATATAAATAAAGTGCAAATATAGTTGAATTTGGAATATATATTCAGTGCCCGTTATCATTGTAACCAAGATCGTTTTTTAAGTGATAGATTGGCAGATCACAGATAAATTTGTGTTTCAAGCAACGTTTTATGCGAACTTTATTTTCAAATATTTGTATTAAATCCTGTTTATATATAACGGAAGTATTAGTTTTACTTTATTTTCGATGTTTATACTACGAAACAAAAATATTAAAAAATATTTTTAAAAAATCGATGTAGAGCGGTCCTGGTTACAAGTTAACTTAGTGTTGAGCAGACCAGTCAAAAGTTAACTTGGGAACAGGTCTGGTTTCGATCGGATTTGTCAAAGCAAAAGTTAACTTTGTGGCAGGACTGGTCTCGAAGTTAACTTATGTTAACTTTATGGCAGGACTGGTTTCGAAGTTAACTTATGTTAACTTTACGCCAGGACTGGTTCGAAGTTAACTTATATCAATAGCGGACCTGTTTCGAAGTTAACTTTTTGGCAGACATAAAAACAGTCCTAGGACCAAGTCCGCTTTTCAAGTTAACTAGATTTTGGTCCTAGGACTGGTCAGAGCAGTCCTAAATTTGGTCATAGGTTAACTTTGACCAGTCCAAATGACTGGTTATCAAGTTAACTTACTGTACAGGTTAGGACTGCATCCATCTGTAATACTATATGCCATAGGTCAACTATATTTGGTGTATGGAAATATTTAATGATCTTTATGTCAGTCGCGCAGGTTTTATTTGACCGTGACCTCATTTTCACGGTTCATTGCACAGTGTTAAGTTTTTGTGTTTTGGTCTATTTTTCTTAAACTATAAGTAATAGGTCAACTATATATGTTGTATAGAAGCATTGTTAGCTGTACATGTCTGCCTGGCATGGTTCATCTGACCTTGACCTCATTTTCAAGGTTCATTGGTCTTTGTTTAGTTATCTTGGTTAATGTTAAGTTTATGGTACAGTTGTTATAAAGCATAGCTTTTTACTTAGGACTATCAACATAATATCAATGATTAGTATAGAAGGCGAGACATTTCAGCGTGTGCACTCTTGTTTTTTATAACAAGTTTAATATTGCTCTTGTTTGGAGACACATTCAATCATATACCTTGGTCGATACCTCTGCTGGTGGACTATCAGTCCCCGAGGGTATCATCAGCTCAGTAGTCAGTGCTTCGGTACTGACATGATTTAACAAACTTTACTAAAATTGTCTGTTTATAAATTTTGAAATTATTATGAAACTAAGGTTTCAACTCCCTCAGGCAAAGTTGGCTTTAGATGAATTTGGCTATTTATTTTAGGTAGTTTTGACATAAAGCTCTTCAACGATTTTCGGTACTTATACATCTTCGGATTTCAAATGTTTGGCTTTGAGCGTTCCTGATGAAGGTAAATCCAGAAAAGCGCTTCGGACGCAATAAATTATAAAACGTGTTGTTTTCCATTTTTTGATCCTGGAAAAACCTGGGAGGGAGCACAACCTTTTTTATATGTTTGGTTATCATGCATGTGTTGTGCAATGTAAGAGTGGGATACCAAAGTGTCAAAAGAGGAACATAGCCAGGAATACCAAAAAAAAGAGGGCAGAAGAAAACAGGAGCATATTTCCACTGGTTTTCAAATAGGAAGGGTAGGATAAAAGCTTCCTTGTTTCATTATGTCATTTTAGATTTAATGATAAGCTACCAATTATATTTTAAGGAAATGAACTTTGGCAAAAGGAATGAACCTGTGGTTAGGCAATTATACATTGACAAAATACAAAAAAATGTTCAAATTGGCAATTTAGGTCTATATGTTTGTACATAATTTCTGTTCATGGGAGCCTCCCCTGATGAAGAAGTTTCGTGCAGCTGTATTGGATAAGGTTTAATGGAATTTAAATCAAATTAAATTCAATCAAAAGTTATATATAAAAAAAAGTTTTTTTTGTGTAGTTTCAGAGTTTTAACAATGTGACAAATGTGGTTAAACATAAAAAATGAAAAGGCAGTGCTTAACTCGACGAGACATGGAACACAAAGATCCTTCAGTCAGTTGTTAAAAGTGTCATTTAAAAGACGTATTGAGGATTCTGTTCGGATCTCATGTTATAAAACGTGTTCATGTAAACTTAATATGATTAATTAAATTAACTTAAGGCTCTCAAGAGCCTGTGTCGCTCACCTTGGTCTATGTGCATATTAAACAATGGACACAGATAAATTCATGACAAAATTGTGTTTTGGTGATCATGATGTGTTTGTAGATCTTACTTTACTGGACATTCTTCTTGCTACAGTTATCTATATCTATAATAAACTTGGCCCAGTAGGAAAATATGTTCTACAAATTTACAAAAAATTATGAAAATTGTAAAAAAAAAGACTATAAAGGGCAATAACTCCTTAACAATTTTGGTCATGTTGACTTATTTGTAGATCTTACTTTGCTGAACATTATTGCTGTTTACAGTTTATCTCTATCTATTATAATATTCAAGATAATAACCAAGAACTGCAAAATTTCCTTAAAATTACTAATTCTGGGGCAGCAACCCAACAACAGGGTGTCTGTTTTGTCTGAAAATTTTAATTTATACCTTGTCAGATTTGCTCTAAATACTTTGGTTTCAGAGATATAAGCCAACATCTACATTTTACCCCTATGTTCTATTTTTAGCCATGGTGGCCATCTTGGTTGGTTGGCAGGGTCACGCCACACATTTTTTAAACTAGATACCCCAATGATGATTTTGGCCAAGTTTGGATTAATTTGGCCAAGTTTGGATTAATTTCAGAGAAGAAGATTTTTGTAAAAGATAACTAAGATTTACGAAAAATGGTTAAAAATTTACTATAAAGGGCAATAAGTCCTAAAGGGGTCAACTGACCATTTCAGTCATGTTGACCTTTTTGTAAGTCTTACTTTGTTAAACATTATTGCTGTTTACAGTTTATCTATATCTATAATAATATTCAAGATAATAACCAAAAACAGTAAAATTTCCTTAAAACTGTCACTTTAGGGGCAGCAACCCAACAACGGGTTGTCCGATTCATCTGAAATTTTCAGGGCAGATAGATCTTGACCTGATAAACAATTTTACCCATGTCAGATTTGCTCTAAATGCTTTGGTTTTTGAGTTATAAGCCAAAAACTGCATTTTACCCCTATGTTCTATTTTTAGCCATGGGGGTTGGTTGGCCGGGTCACCGGACACATTTTTCAAACTAGATACCCCAATGATGATTGTGGCCAAGTTTGGTTTGATTTGGCCAAGTAGTTTCAGAGGAGAAGATTTTTGTAAAAGTTAATGACGACGGACGACGACGACGGACGCCAAGTGATGCTAATAATGTACGTGGAACCCCCAAGGGTGACTGGGGGAATAGAGGTATGGTCACTTGGTGTTCTTTCGACCGGCAGTAAAACGTCCGTTTGGCTGTGCGGGATATATATAAATTTGCAGCCACGTCTGGTCAGAATGCGGAAGTTAAATCCGATGTCTCATGGAAAGAGAGTGCTGATCTTTTCAATTGACCATTTTCAACATCCTTTTAACATTATAGCATGTTTTCTATCTTAATTTAGTTATTAAATCGATTACATAGCGTATATCTGACCTTATCTGAGTTCAAAAAGAAATTCATCAAACAATTTGGTGAACAACTGGAACGCAGCGATGTTAAGGCATTTTCGAGGAGTTTTTGTCAAGAGGAGGTAACTACGCTATAACCTCATTAATGGCGGATTCCGTAAGCAGCGTCCATCGATATAATTTGATGAATACAAATTACTCGTGTGCAATCGGATGAAAAAAATATATCGATACGATGCAATTTAATTATTGAATCACGAATACGGTATTTATTTGCTTAAATTATATTGTAAACGGTTGCAATAGCTGTTTTTTTCTGCTGTGATCGTCGGCTTACAGACCCCGCCTACTTTAAAATTACAACCAATCAGAAGCCTGATCGCTGTCTTCAGATGCTTTGCAGTCGTTAGAAATGAAAGCACCTTGCACCAGCAATTATTTTCTCTAAAGTGTGAAAATATATAAATATAAGTAAGCGACAGCTAACAAATGTGTCAGTCTAAAAAATTATAAGTTGTTTGCTTTCATTCTTTTCAGGATCTAAAAAAAGGTTAGAAATGAGTAAAAGACAAATTAAGCTTTGGCAAACATTGTACACACGTGGTTAAAACCAAACTACACGGAGAAAAATACATGAAATCGTATTTATTTAATCCCATTTTCTAGTAACGCACCATCGGAAGAAATAAATATGTACGCGAGAGTGTCAATCTCGGACATGACCCCATTCACAACTGTTCATCGTTAAAATCTATCTTGTTGAACATATTTTCCCTACGCATATGCATCTTGTGACTGGAGGACCTAGTCCAGCTAACCTGTACATGTAATCATAACGTCTGCTGGGAGTGATTCTCGATTTTAAGATTGATGATATCATTTGTAAATCTGGAAGCTAACATTAAAACAGCTTTGGCAATCATATCACATCTCCTCACATCTATGACAAGGTCTCCTGATGAAGTTTTTACTTTCTCCTTGGTCCAAAATCAACATCTGAGGGTACTGATAGTCTGGGTGTCCAGACATAGGATAAATCTTGTCACAGCAACATGTTTATGTGCCTGAACAAAGCTTGGAACCTATAATTTAATGGATGTTTATTGTATAACATAGTTGATCTTCTTGCTTTTTTTGCTGAGATATATATTTTAGCTTATAATTTGCTGTACAGTATAGGTTTTGTGGATTGTTGTAAGGTGACATAGTTCCATATTCAATGTTTGGTGAACATTTATCTCATTGATCACATATCCAACCATTGAAATGAAAGGCTTTTGTGTTTTGACGCCTTACAGCGATAAGAGTTGTTTTAATATGTGAAAGCTAAACATTATCATAGCCTTTCAAGACGTCCTTAGTATTTGGACTACATACTCATATGTTATGTACATTATTTTATGTAATCATAACTACAAGGTATACATTAATATTCAATTCTTTAAGTCCAAAGTATCAGAAAAGTATATATTTTAAAGGAGGGTAACGACATTATTTATATGCCTGTGCAAAGTCTAGTCGTTCAGTAATGTCTTTGTTTTTTGCATCATGTACAATGAATTGCCAACTAGGTTTTCTCTTGGTTTCTTATTAATTTTTCATGTCTGACCATTTGCAACTGGGTATAGACATAATAATACAATTTATTAATTAACTACATGTATGTTTTCTGTTATTGGACTTAATATGATGAAAACTGCCTTATACAATATAAGGTGTCAACTGGCCCAATACAGAATAGATTTTTCTGTATTGGCCGACTTATTCTATATTGTCCGAGTTGACACAAATACAGAATTTCGGAAATTCTCTAGTTTTTACCTCAAAAGTCACGATAAACATATACACAAACTGAAAGTAAACAGTTGTTTGGAAGACGCATTTTTCATTTAGTTATCATAAACATGGTGAAAAGTATAGTATGGCATATATTTCAGGCTAAAACGGTCACATTCATTTAAAAAGCATTTTCAAAGCAGACAATGGAATTATTTTAGGTTTAGGGAATAAGTAGATTATCACAAACTTCATTTCTTGACGACCTCATAATTTCACGATGGTACAAATCAATAACTGTTTACTTTCACTTTTTTGAAAACTGTCATTTATTTTTAAAGCCGAACCAGGCATATCATTGGCAGATCCAGAGGGGTTCCCTGGATCATAATTTGACGACCTCATAATTTTGCAATGGTACAAATCATAGATTACCTTAGCCGTATTTGGCACAACTTTTTGGAATTTTTTATCCTCAATACTCTTCAACTTTTTACTTGTTTGGCGTTATAAATATTTTGATATGAGCGTCACTGATGAGTCTTATGTAGACGAAACGCGCGTCTGGCGTACTAAATTATAATCCTGGTACCTTTGATAACTATTTACACCACTGGGTCGATGCCACTGCTGGTGGACGTATCGTCCCTAAGGGTATCACAAGCCCAGTAGTCAACACTTCGGTGTTGACATGCACATCAATAATGTGATCATTTTTTATGAATTTCCTGTTTACAAAACTTTGAATTTGTGGAACTGCGGATGTTCTTATCCCAGGCATAGATTACCTTAGCCGTATTTGGCACAACTTTTTGGAATTTTGGATCCTCAATGGTCTTCAACGTTTTACTTGTTTGGCTTTATAAATAATTTGCTATTAGCGTCACTGATGAGTCTTATGTAGACGAAACGCGCGTCTGGCGTACTAAATTATAATCCTGGTACCTTTAATAACTAATCAATCCAATATTTTAGAACACAGACCTTTGATAGAAAATGAACCACCAAGTAAAGTAAAAAAAACGAAACACGCTGTCCTGTAAAAATTCCAGTCACAAGGACTGCCACCGTAACAAGACCTGTATAAGAAGACTTAGGGCAAAACAACACAACACATTTACCTAATGCAACCAATATTGTTTCCCTATCAGAAAGTTCAGACGAGGGAATCCCTCCAACAGCGGCTGCTGAAACTAATTCCAGATATGAGTGGGGAGAACGGAAAACTAGATATCTTATTCAATTGATAACAGACTATTGGAAAAAATTAGAACTGGTTTACAACAAAAAACCAATCTGGTTGGACATATCCGTCAAGTTGAATCAAACCCTGGCCACAAAACTAACGCAAGATCAGTGCAGAGAAAAATGGAACACAGTGAAGAAAACCAATAAATCTTACAAGAGACAGTGTAGTTTGACCGGAAATAGAAAACCTAGACCGTTCCTATTTGAGTCAGATCTTGATGATTTGATGCTGAACGACCCATCTATAACACCAGTATTGACAATGGGGTCGAATACTGGTGCTGTAGATAGTGATGACATCACCACCAACAACACAACTGAAAGAGAGTCGACCAGCTCTGCCAAAAAATCTACAAAAAAATCTGGCAAGAAAGCCAAAAAATCTTATGTCGAGGATTTGAAGGAATATTTTGAAGAGAGGGACAAAAATTTCATGAACACACTTGAAAAAATGTTTGAAAAGAACACAGAGGTTATGGAGAAACTTGTTAATAAACTATTAACACTTATTTATGCACTCACTGTTGAGAACATAGTTGCGGAGGATATAATGTTATTGACCTGTCAGTCTGTTCGTCTGTTCCACCGTTTGTATGTCTGTGACCGTCTGTACGTCCGTCCGTCAGTCATTTTTTGTGATCGCAAAGTGTTATCAGGAAACTTTGTAAACAACAAGCAATCAATCAATCAGAAACAAACTATAATATTTATATATATTTCGATAGATCAGTGATTTAAATGTATGTCTGCAAATAAATTGTGCCAAGTTGACACATATTAGTTAGTTTGTGATTAGGTCAGTTCAAGGTGAATCATTAGAGGTAGGCCAATGTTATTTGGTATTCAGTTGTATAAGCATTTAAACATCAAGATTTTCAAAATTAGAATTACAAATGCTAGACACATATATGTAATAACAGTTAATTGTGGGTTGGCATTAAATTATTTGACTTTATTTATAGAATCAGAAAAAGCAGGACCTGACCTCGTGTGTGTTTACACTAAAAGCCACGTCAGTAAAAATATGCGATTAAGTAGTTGGCCAGTCTGTTCATGCAGCTTCATTTTTCATGAGTTTTGTATATATATGTAGTAATAATTATAATGCATTGTATTCCCTGCCTATAGGTTAGATGGGGAGTATATGTATTTGTTTTGTGTGTCGGTCTCTTCACTTGTCCATCTATTTCATTTTAAGTTTAGGATTTTGGTTAAAGTTGTTTTATTACCATAGCTCTATTTGGCAAAACTTAGGAACTTTGGTCCTCAATGCTCTTTAACTTCGTACTTCATTTGACCTTTTTAATTTTTTTGGATTCGAGCGTCACTGGTGAGTCTTTTGTAGACGAAACGCGCATCTGGCGTAAATACAAAATTTAGTCCTGGAATCTATGATGAGTTTTTTTCACAGTATAAATAACATTAACGCTACAAATTTTCCTGCACCAGATGCGAATTTCAACAATATATATTTCTTCAGTAATGCTCGTGGCCAAAATAATTGAAATCAAAAGCTTATATAAATGATAATAAAGTTAGTGCTGAAGTTGAAGTCCAATCAACTTAATTGACACTTAATGATATAATGGCTTCTAATTAGGGCTTTGACACTGCCTTTGTGCTACACTGGATATGGAAAATGAAAGTGTGAGCAGTGCATCAGTGTACTATATATATTGACAAATTTTCTTGTGTTTTTTTTTTTGGTCATGCTAATATTGATATTGATTTAACTGTCGGTTTGACAAGTTACAGATCAGGTTCAAATTGTATAATGATTTTTATAAAATGTTCTCCATGAAGCATTCACAACAGGTAGAACAGGATAAATATGAAACTTCAATTATATCAATATGTGTACTATACACTTTAGCTGCACATGAGAATTGAGAAACATTTCAACAAAAACTGGACAATTTCGACTCCTAATGTTTCGGTGACCAGTATACCATTCCTAAAAAAATATATGATGAAACGATTAAGGGATCTTTATATTATATCACTCTTCTCCAAAGCTCATGAGAGGGCTGGACGCAATAGCCCAGGTACTAAAGATGGACATATGCTAATCTGGTCCAACATTTCGAAAATGATAACATTCCAACAATATCTGCCACTCTTAAAGTTCACAGAGATACTTTATCAATGATGGAAATAATTTCCTACTTCAGAGTTCCAACATTAATGAACAGTCCTGTTACAATAATTCGGGTACTTGCAAACGGGGACCTGGAAATTATTATTATATTTTATAGGAGTACCAAGATAGATAATAAATGATGAGTATGATATTTAGCTTAATTATCAAATAATTATAATTGATTGATTGTTGGTTGCTTAACGTCCAGTGGCAAATATTTCATGCATATTCAGGACGAGAACAAGTTCACAATAAATACAATAGGTAGGTTGATACGATAGAGGCCAGCCGGGATGATGGTCGGGGAAATTTGGACTACCACTGGAAAATGAGGGTATTTTGGATAGGGACAGAAAGGCCACCTACGGACCCCTCAAAAAGTTGTTGCAAGGGTTCTTAACGTGCAAAGAGCGTGACACTCTCTTTACACGAGGCATCGGATTTAACGTCCCCCTTCTGACCGGACGTGACTGCGAACTTGATACATCCCGCACAGCCAAACGGACGCCCCACTTTGGCAAGCGTTTTACCGCCGGTCGGGAGAAGACCAAGTGACCATATTTCTATACCCCAGTCACCCTTGGGGGTCAAATAATTATAATACCTTAGATACCCTGGATATGATGGGCAAGTAGTCTAACATCATGTACATGGTGAAATAGACCACAATGTTATGATAAGCCTTAGCTTCAGGAATTCAACATGCCATTGCCTGTAAATGTGTTGATACAACTTGCACATTTGTCGTTAATACAACAACTGACATAGCTTTACTGCTGACCCATAATGTCTGAAATTCGCTCAACACATCACCTGTATTCTATCAAAAAAAGTCAAAGTTTCGGCTTCTCAATAAGTTAATTGTTTTGTGAAACAGATTAAGTTTTAGAAACAAATTAATAAGTTTTAGAAACAAATACAAATGTTCTTTCTCAAAATTCGTGTATTGTAATTCTACAGGAATGTCTAAAATACATCAACCTAACACGAACACTATGATATCCATAACGAGCATAAAATGTTTATCAAACAACCAAAAACACTTAAAGGAGTGCCGATTGACTTATTTTAGAAGAGTTATGCCCTAGGACTATAATATCCTTTGACAGATGAAATGTGTACATTGGAACTCTGTTCTTATTCTTTATTAAAAATAATTTCCTAAAGTTTTGATTATATCCTGTAAAATATATAGAAAATGGAACTAGTACAACAGTTTCTAACAGTGTCTTATTAATCAGTATTTAAATATTAAGGTAGCACTACAGTCAGAATTTTCTGACTCCAATCAACAGTCTTTAAAGATCAATTTCTCCAAAACTACTCAATGGATTTTTAAAATCTTAAACTCATTTGAAAGCTGAAATATAACTCTTACTAAATCTATATAACAATTTATTTTTGGTTTGATTAATCTCAAAATATAGCTCATTAATTGCCAAAAAAAGTGGTCTTCCAACTTGGATGAAAATAGCACATTCCTGTCAAATGGGAGTAAAAATTTGTTTTTATCCCTTTAATCAACCATATACAATGTCCAAAACCGTGTCTTGGATTTTTAAAAAGGAAACAAAACCTATACATTTTTCACCGAATATACCACTGCATTAATTTTGTCTTTCTTATAATTGAGTGAGTGAGTGAGTGTTGGTTGCTTTACGCCGCATTAGCACAAAAAGGCTATATCGCGGCGAGAGCTAATTCGAATATTTTTACAATTTAAAGCATATTTTTAAAATAAGACAAAAAGTCCTTCAATATACTAAAATTCTTGACTAAAGCAAATTGAGTATATACAAATAAAAATCAACAGTAAAATAACGTGATAAAAATTAAAATCGATTTTAATATAATAACATTTTTATATTCTATAATAAATTCCAATTTCTTTTAAAAAAGCAACAATATTTGTAAATGGAACATTATTAAATAAATCATACATATTATTGACATTGAAATGCTTCTTACGAATATCAGCAAAGTCAATACAATTAATCAAAACATGTTTAATAGTATACTTGCAGTTGCAAGGAACACATTGTGGTTCATCTTCATTTTTTAAAAGATACTCGTGTGTTATTCTAGTATGACCAATACGACATCTAGTAATAACACATAGATCTTTTCTGCACATAATATTATTAAAAGGTTTGCCTAAATTAGGTTTAATTTCATGCAATTTATTATCATCTTTTTTACTCCATTTATTTTTCAATATATTAAAAACATATTCTCTAATATTAGATTTAAAATCAGTATATGGTATATCACAGTTAGATAGAGGATCACCCAGGGCATTCTTTGCCTCAAGGTCTACAGCTGTGTTTCCAAGGATTCCAACATGACTCGGAACCCATAGAAATATTATTTCTTTCAGAAGAATTTTTAAATTCCTCATTACATATAAAAATTTTAGGATTGTTGGGTTTTTAATTTTAGTATTTCGTATAGCTTGTAAGCATGAAAGTGAATCCGAACATATAATAAATTTGGATTTATCTGAAGAAGCAATAAATTTCAAAGCCAAAATTATTGCTTCTGCTTCAGCAGTAAAGATGGATGCATCAGATGGCAAACGGAGAGTTGCAGCTCTGTCCCTGAAGACAGCAGCAGATGCAACTCTATCACCATCTTTTGATCCATCAGTATAGACAGTTGAAAAATCTAGATAATCGGCTTTAATTTCAGCATAGTGTTGCTGAATTAAAAGAGGATTTGTTTTATTTTTATTGTGTTCACGGAGATCAAATATCATTTTTGGTTTGGGAAGTTCCCATGGAGGACATTTGCAAATTTTAACTAAACCTATACATTTTTCACCGAATATACCACTGCATTAATTTTGTCTTTCTTATAATTGAAACTCTTCTTCTTCATCAAATCTATATATGTGTTTATCAACGAGATCTTATCATATAAGAATTTGATAACTATAGCTTTCAGCACTGCTAGGTTATTTTGTTAAGAATATAATTACCAATCTCTCTCGAAAGAAGGTTGTTCAAAATGGTCGTCACACACCAACTTAGCTTGCTATGGATGAAACTTTTTGCTATTACTTTAAGGCTGCACAACCATGCAATGCATGTCTTTCTTGTGTTGTGGGATCGGGAAAACTATGTACACTTTTGTCACAACCTTGTTTGACAGAACAACCCTACACTTAGCAAGACATTTTAACAATGTATGACGTCTACGGAAATACCCGATTGATTGATGATAACGCACGGTCGGTAATCCCCGAATCTGTTTGTTCTTTGTGGTTTATAGATATCACCAGAAGTCATGTGACATTTTATATCGGACATGCTGACAAGATGGCGATTTCCAAGAACTGATAATTAATTTCAAAAATCGATTTTGATCTCTTTACATACAGAATTAAACTTTTTTATTGATGAACATGTGGTTTATTATGCTTCAAGAACAAAATATCAAGCATATTCTGTGGATTCATTTTATTTGTGGGTACCAATTTTTGTGGATTGAGGAAAACTTGTATTTTCTTGGATAATTTATTCCATGGTTTTTCAAAAATCTGCATATAATTAAACAGCAAATTTGTAATTCGTTGAACATTTAAATTCGTGGTTTCCCTGTACCCATGAATTCCACCAAAAAATGGTATCCAAGGAATAATAATGAATCCATGGTATGTCAAGATATATATGATGGATAAATTGACAGTGAATCACTGCACACAATTTCATATTTCCATACAGATTATGTCAGATAAACAAAAGAATAAAGAAAATAGGTCTTTCAAATATCTTTGTAGATTATAAAGTTCCAACTGAAATAAAATTAATGGCTGACAAAAGATGTGTACCTTTGTACCTAAAATTACTTGAGTCAGGCTCTGAGAAAAAGAGAGACATACGTTTAGTAATAGTTGGGAAGAAAGGTGCGGGTAAGACTTCATTGGTTAAAAGATTATTCAACGAAGGAAAAAAAGGTGCTGGACTAACATCATTTTTAACCGGATTTTTGTAACAAAAATGTCGGTTATTGATTTGGGGATGTACGGCGGACGGCCGGGCGGGCGAGCGGGCAGCAATCAAATGTTGTCCGTGCATTAACTCATGAACCGTTCAACCAAAGCTTTTAAAATTTTAATATGTTATTACTGACAACTATACGAAGGTCAAGTTCAATAATGGCGATTTTGACTTTTACCGTTCAGGAGTTATGGTTCTTGAAAGATTGAAAAATGGAGTTTCCGTGCATTTACGCATGAAATGTTCTACCAAAGCTTCCTAAATTTTAATATGTTGTTACTTATGAAAGAATGGAGGTCAAGTTCAATAATGACGAATTTGACTTTTACTGTTCAGGAGTTATGGTTCTTGAAAGATTGAAAAATGGAGTTTCCAGTCGTGTCCGTGCATTTATGCATGAACTGTTCTACCAAAGCTTCCGAAATTTTAATATGCTGTTACTGATGACAAAATGGAGGTCAAGTTCAATAATGACGATTTTGACTTTTACCGTTCAGGAGTTATGGTTCTTGAAAGATTGAAAAATGGTTTTTCCCGTCGTGTCCGTGCATTTTCTCATGAACCATTCAACCAAAGCTTTTGAAATTTTAATATGTTGTTACTGATGACAAAATAGAGCTGAAGTTCAATAATGACGATTTTGACTTTTACCGTTCAGGAGTTATGGTTCTTGAAAGATCGTAAAATGGCGTTTCCATTCAGGTTGTTGCATTTACTCATGAACCATTCAATCTAAGCTTTTCAAATTTTAATATGTTGATACTGATGACAAAATGGAGGTCAAATTTGATATTGACGATTTTCACTTTCACCATTCATCAGTAATGGTTCTTGTGATATTGCCAGGACACAAATAAATGTTAATAAATCCGGTTTGCTGTCGTTGTGACAGCCTCTTGTTTAAAAGATGGTTTGGAGGAAGCAGTGCAGATGTTACAAGCACAAATGGAATAGAAATTCATATGATAAAATGTAAAACAAAATCTGGTGATAGCATTTAGAATAGATAACAAGGTATGTTTGGTATTCTAAACAGATTATAAAGCCCAAAGGTGTCAGTATTCACCTCAGAAACTTACAAAACCTTTGAATAGACTTATTAAGAAGGGATATAATTACGATACTGTTGTCAAGTCATTAAAGATTGCATATGTTGGCGTTAGTATTGAGTCACTGATAAGGTCTTTGCATCGGAACTAAACACATTTATTCTAAAAACAGTTGTTGGCATGACACGGGTTATGTTCTTCTCATATATGTTATGATGGTATGATACTAAACCCTTAACGGGAAGGATTGTGCCTGATGTTCATATGATGAAATCATAATCTTTCAGTCAGTTTAATTGAAGTCTGGAGCTGGCATGTCAGTTAACTGCTAGTAGTCTGTTGTTATTTATGTATTATTGTCATTTTGTTTATTTTCTTTGGTTACATCTTCTGACATCAGACTCGGACTTCTCTTGAACTGAATTTTAATGTGCGCATTGTTATGCGTTTACTTTTCTACATTGGTTAGAGGTATAGGGGGAGGGTTGAGATCTCATAAACATGTTTAACCCCGCCGCATTTTTGCGCCTGTCCCAAGTCAGGAGCCTCTGGCCTTTGTTAGTCTTGTATTATTTTAATTTTAGTGTCTTGTGTACAATTTGGAAATTAGTATGGCGTTCATTATCACTGGACTAGTATATATTTGTTTAGGGGCCAGCTGAAGGACGCCTCCGGGTGCGGGAATTTCTCGCTACATTGAAGACCTGTTGGTGACCCTCTGCTGTTGTTTTTTATTTGGTCGGGTTGTTGTCTCTTTGACACATTCCCCATTTCCATTCTCAATTTTAACTTTACTGTTTTTCCTTTCTCTACAACAGAAGTCTATGAATTAGCCATTACATCATTTTTAGGCAGTTAAGCTGCCTTATGCGAGCACCCTAGATTTGTGTTCTACCCAATAAATGCTGAAATACGTACCATTGTTATTATCTAGCTGGCTATTATGTTATTTATAACTAATTGGACACTTTTTTCATACTTTTAATTTTGTATTACAAAAAATATGACCAGAAAAAACTTAAATGTTCGGCGAACCACCCAAAAATTTTAAAGTTGCACATAGGAAGTAGTGCTCAATAGATATCCTTATGTAGTTTATTTTCCCCTGTGCCTTTGGCTAAGATGTCAAAGAACAATTGTATGAAATATTTAATCGCCGAAAATCTCTAAAGACAAGTCGTTTATATTTCCTAAAATGGCAAAAGTCCTGGTAATATTGTTTGTTGTCAATACGTACTAAATACGTCAGTAGTCTATTAATTATTATATATATGTTGGCGGCAATTTCAAATTTGAAGAGTGAGTGAGTGAGTGAGTGTTGGTTGCTTTACGCCGCATTAGCACAAAAAGGCTATATCGCGGCGAGAGCTAATTCGAATATTTTTACAATTTAAAGCATATTTTTAAAATAAGACAAAAAGTCCTTCAATATACTAAAATTCTTGACTAAAGCAAATTGAGTATATACAAATAAAAATCAACAGTAAAATAACGTGATAAAAATTAAAATCGATTTAAATATAATAACATTTTTATATTCTATAATAAATTCCAATTTCTTTTAAAAAAGCAACAATATTTGTAAATGGAACATTATTAAATAAATCATACATATTATTGACATTGAAATGCTTCTTACGAATATCAGCAAAGTCAATACAATTAATTAAAACATGTTTAATAGTATACTTGCAGTTGCAAGGAACACATTGTGGTTCATCTTCATTTTTTAAAAGATACTCGTGTGTTATTCTAGTATGACCAATACGACATCTAGTAATAACACACAGATCTTTTCTGCACATAATATTATCAAAAGGTTTGCCTAAACTAGGTTTAATTTCATGCAATTTATTATCATCTTTTTTACTCCATTTATTTTTCAATATATTAAAAACATATTCTCTAATATTAGATTTAAAATCAGTATATGGTATATCACAGTTAGATAGAGGGTCACCCAGGGCATTCTTTGCCTCAAGGTCTACAGCTGTGTTTCCAAGGATTCCAACATGACTCGGAACCCATAGAAATATTATTTCTTTCAGAAGAATTTTTAAATTCCTCATTACATATAAAATTTTCAGGATTGTTGGGTTTTTAATTTTAGTATTTCGTATAGCTTGTAAACATGAAAGTGAATCCGAACATATAGTAAATTTGGATTTATCTGAAGAAGCAATAAATTTCAAAGCCAAAATTATTGCTTCTGCTTCAGCAGTAAAGATGGATGCATCAGATGGCAAACGGAGGGTTGCAGCTCTGTCCCTGAAGACAGCAGCAGATGCAACTCTATCACCATCTTTTGATCCATCAGTATAGACAGTTGAAAAATCTAGATAATCGGCTTTAATTTTAGCATAGTGTTGCTGAATTAAAAGAGGATTTGTTTTATTTTTATTGTGTTCACGGAGATCAAATATCATTTTTGGTTTGGGAAGTTCCCATGGAGGACTTTTGCAAGTTTGAACTTGAGCAACAGATTTTAAATCAAAAGAAGCTAAATGTGGTTTTAAACGTAAACCTAACGGAGGAATTTTATTTTCATGTTTTGCAAAAATATCTTCATAAATCGGATTAAAAACACAGCTGTAGGCAGGATTATCTGAATGGGCTTTTAGTTTGACAGCATATTGAAGTCCAAGCTTCAAACGTCTGTCAGTGAGTGAGTGCTCATCAGCCTCTACATACAGACTCTCAACTGGTGAAGTTTTAAATGCGCCAAGACAGAGACGCAAACCTTGGTGATGCACAGCATCGAGAATCTGTATGTAGGACTTCCTTGCAGAGCCATACACTATAGAGCCATTATCTAGTTTAGATCTAACAAGAGATCTATATAAATTGAGTAAAATGTTGCGATCAGCACCCCAGTCAGTGCTGCCGACAACTTTTAAAATATCTAAAGCTTTTAAACATCTCGCTTTTAACATTTTGATATGGGGTAGAAAGGTTAACTTTTTATCGAAAAGTAAACCAAGAAATTTGGTTTCATCAACCATTTTAATTGGGTTGCCGTACAAAGTTAGTTCTGGATCAAGATGCAATTTTCTTTTGTTACAAAAATGCATCCCGACCGTTTTTGAAGTGGAAAATTTAAAACCATTTTCCGAGGCCCATTTTTCAATTCTTCCAAGACATAATTGTAATTGTCTTTCAATGTTATTCATATTTTTGCCTCTGTAACATATTAAAAAATCATCAACGTACAATGAACCTTCAATATTACTTTTTAAAACTTCAACAAGGCTGTTGATTTTAAGACTAAATAATGTAACAGATAAAATACTGCCCTGAGGGACACCCATCTCTTGATCATAAAGATCAGACATGGTCGAATTAACTCTAACATTAAATTGTCTGTTAGAGAGAAAATTAGAAATAAAATTAGGCATATTGCCTTTCAACCCCATATCAAATAGATCTTTTAAAATACCATATTTCCATGCAGTATCATAGGCCTTCTCAAGGTCGAAAAAGACCGATACCAAATTTGAAGATGAAATGTACATACCTTTTAAATTTGGAGAATTCTGATGATAGAAAGGTAATTATTGTTAATCATGATATTCTTTTTATTTGAGATGAGTGTTAATAAATTGTGTATTCACATGTGAATTTCATTCTTTTATATTACTCCGTTTTTCACATATAAATGACCTTGTGAAGTAATGCACCAACATATGCACGGTACGTGTTTACAATAGAATAAAACCGGAAATCTAGAAGGTCTCAGTAATTACCGACAAGAAAATTGTAGAGACAATAAGCGACAAGTAGAAAAAAAACTTAGGCCACTTAGCGACAGTAACAACGAAATTGCGACAAAAAGATAAATTTATAGACAAGAAAGTTTATACACTATTAGAATAATAAATTCATAGAAAAGTGATTAATTAGAGTTTGTTATTTTCTGTTTTGTGAAGTTTAAAATTATGTTACATTTAGTAGCCCTAACGTTTAACGTTTCTTGACGCTTCTTGTCCGTAATTAGTGAGACCTTGTAAATATGTCAAATTTACCGAGAATGACAGTAGTATGTGATATATATGGATTTTAGACTCAGAAAGATCGTGTGATAATAGAAAGTCACATGAAAATGTAGAAAACCCACTCATATATCACTGTATACAGGTACGGATGTCTGAAAAATGTATAAAATCAGCGAAAATCAAAAAAGAGCAAATGTGAATGGGAAATACATGCGGATAAAAGAACTCGGTCAACATTACCTTGATCATGACATGAAGCCAGTGTCCTACTCTCAGGCCCTTGTTCATATCCATGGGAAGAGTTAGGAGCTCAAAATATACGTTGATAGTGGGTCTTCCATGCATAGACACAAGTGCCTGTGGTCCGACTTTGACATTTCAATGTTTACAATATTTTTTTCTAAACCAGAATGTTTTTTTATTTCTGGGCCTAAAACAAATTTTCATCTATGGCCCATTTTAAAAAAGATATATCTTTCAAGAAGAATAAAGTCCAAGACTGTTTTTCCAAACGTTTATTTATACCAATATTGGTATAGATCTTGAGTACCATCATCTACTTGGGGGGTGGGTCATTTACAATTACTTAAGTCAGGTCAATCGGACCTCACCTTTGATTCCTCTTATACACACGGTTTTCAGTCATGAGAACAGGACTTAAAAAAAAAAACAATATTTAGGGCGAGTCCCTTGGGGTCATCCCAACCCCCTTCAATTTGAAAATGTACTTTTATCTTGTAAACCGTCACGATCCCCACTCCTAAACCATATATGGGTCATTTTCAAAAAAATGTCGAATTTTCAGTACACCCATGCTATTTTTTTTTATTTCTAATGGCAATTTCAGTTGTAATGGTTTAAATGAAAGCTTGTCGGATTTGTGATTCAGAACATTAATAATAAACACACCTTACATCTATTTTGATAAGATTAAACTGCATTAAAGTCCGATTTTGGGGGTATTTGTGTGCGTACATTATCAGAAAAACACATTTCAAATGATTTTTTTTCCGATTTTCTGATCGCCTTGATATCTGCAAAAGGGACTTTTTGAGAACGTTAATTATAATTCTAACGAAAAATCGTAGCTTCTTTATCATTGTATGTAACAGATTATCTACAAACTAAATTCAATCAGCGTACAGGAGGTTCATGTCTATCCTGTTACCGCTACTTAAATCAGTCGTTAAATTATTCTCCCTATGAATATTGAATCAGTCAGTGTTGTTTTCAAACATGCAAAATAATCTTTACATTTAAAATGCCTCGTTTCTTGAATGACAGTGTAGAGAAAAGAAATTTCAAGACATTTAGTGAAAAAAATAGAGCGTACATTTTTTCATGTCTATGCTGTTACCAACCATTTTGATTAATTACACTAACAGTATGGTTGTTAAAAGTACAATAACGTGTTGGAAACCAAATTCACAATAGAAAACCATAATCACTTCACCAAAGGGAGTAGTTATTTCACAACAGCAATCAAAACGAAGAAATTTTATTATCCTGTTATGTCTATCCTGTTACTATGGTTGCTATGGTTACAGTAACAGGATAGACAATTATCGTCAAAAACGTCGTTAATTTTTTTATCTTAACATGTAGGTGGACAACGAATGAAATATTTCATTGTTTGAACTCATCTTAAGGTTATAACGTCTTAATTTTCCCAATTAAGCATTTGCAGGTGCAATACTGATATCGGATAGACTTTTATATAGTGATATATCAGAAACGTACGTTCCTGTTACCAACGAAATAAAGAGAAAAGTAAATTAACTCATGAGGGATTAACTTGATGTTTGGTTTATTTGAAAGGCTGAAAACAGGCCGAACAATATAAATTGCTATCTTAGACTTGCATTACTGGTGGTAATTTTTACAACCTTTGAAAAACAATTTTTAGAGCCATTTTTCAGTAACAACCTAGAAAATTGGCAAATAATCTATTATTTTACAGAATGAATATATATATAGAAGTTTATTGTCTTGAAAACCATCTAATTGGTAACGTAAAACAAGCTTAACATTTTATCTAAACCTTTTCTTAATAACCCAAAATTTCTTTTGAAAATGGTAACAGGATAGACAAAATATTGTACCACCGATTAAAAAAATGTTTCAAGATATTCTTGTACGACATCATTAAAATTGCATCTTTTAATATGTTGTTCTTAAAGTACTGTTTGTTTTGATTTGCTTATGTAGAGGGTTGTTTGAATAAGTAACTTTTAATAAATTTTTCAATTTAAAAATTCGACATTTTTTGAAAATGACCTCTATATACTTGTATGGGACAATAAAACAAATCAAATTAAAATAATTTTGGGGGAGTCCCCGGTGTCGTCCAAGCCCCTCCTGTTTGAGAACTTGGAAATGGTCGAGATCCCCACCCCTAAACCATATATATTCATGTATGGGACAATAAAACAAATCAAATGAAATATAGGGGGAGTCCATGGGGACACCCCAGCCCCTCCTGTTTGAGAACGTATAAACAGTCAAGATCCCCACCCTTAAACCATATATGTTCATGTATGGGACAATATAACAAATCAAATGAAATATTTGGGGAGTCCCTTGGGTCACCCTATCCCCTCCTGTTTGAGAACTTGGAAATGGTCGAGATCCCCACCCCTAAACTATATGTATTCATGTATGGAACAATAAAACAAATCAAATGAAATATAGGGGGTCCCGGTCCCTGAGGCACCCCATCCCCTCCTGTTTGAGAATTTGGAAATGGTTGAGATCCCAACCCCTAAATCATATATATTCATGTATGGGATAATGAAATAAATCAAATGAAATATAGGGGGAGTCCCTGGGGTCACCCACCCCCTCCTATTTGAGAACTTGTAAATGGTTGAGATACCCACACCTTAACCATATCTATTCCTGTTCCGTCATTTCAAAAAGATTTGAATGACATACAGTGTAAATTTTCTTAGTGTCACATATGCATATCACTTTACTAGACATAACCAATATGAACTGGACTTTACCCAATGTCAGGCGACCATGGGAATGACGAATTATGGGGGCTTTGTTTGGGAGACTTCGTAATGGCATCCTGTTACAATTATTTCTTGTTTATTATGAATTTTTATTGATGCAAAAAATTAGCCTCGGTTAATTGAATTTACTTTAATAATTTATTGAATTATTTCTTGGCCTATAATATTTTTCATTTATGGCTCATTTTAAAGAAAACATATAAATCTTTCCAGATGTGTAAAGCCCAAGAGTGTTTGACCAACTGTTTTATATCACCTGTCATTTTATTCCAAACTTGGTATGGAGTGACATCATTGACTAGGGGGTGAAGATGGGGGTCGTTTACATTGATATATGAATTGCTTTTGATAACCTTGATGAAATATTAAAAGACAACTTTCGAGTTCGATGCATTTCCGTCAAAAACTCTGGTTTTAGTGAACATCATTCGTGCGTTTAGAATCGTCGTCACTTCCGTTCCCATGTTGAGCGAGTGGTTGAAAACTATAAAGCTATATTGCATGAATTATTCGGCAAATTGAATTCTCAGAATTGTCTTTCTGCACTGCTGTCATTAGGGAATTGTGATTAAGTACCTACAGAACAAATATTATTTCTAGTTTAGCCTGCACAATAACGATCCCTTAGACGTTGGGCTTACTTCGATTCGTCCAACTCGGGTTAATAGAGTCTGTCGTGTTTACTCGACTGACAACAGAACCACCCGAGTTTGACCTTTTGAACCTACCCGAGTTAACTCTACATCAACCCTGGGTTGGGGCAGGTTTAGTCGAGTTTCAAGATGGCGTCAAATAATTGCAACAACAAAAAATAATACAAAATAAATGGTTTTTGACCAAATACAGCCGAAGAAAGTGGCTGACATGTATAAAACTTTTATTTCTAACATAGAGTTGTTTAATAAAATATAATTGATCTATTTTTTTTTATTTAAACATATGTATCAACTTTAGATGGTCATAGGATACGGTGGGAAGAAAATCAAGATGTCCCACAAATACCAGCAGATGCTGTTCCTTTTTTTGTCCTTGGAAACGAAGTTACAGAATGCCAACACGGCAAAAACAGGCACAATTCTGTACAAAAGGTTTTGTTAGGGAAGGGAAGGGATCACCTAGTAAATTTCTGTTTGTTTTTTCTAAGTTAAATATATTGTTATGAATGTCGGGCGGGTTTAATAATGAGAATTTGGATTTTCACCGTTCAGGAGTTATTGTTCTTGAAAGATTGAAAAATGCTGTTTCCAGTCATGTCATTGCATTTACTCATCAACCAATCAACCCAAAGCGGAGTGCACTCAGATTCAGAAGATAATCGTTCATTGAATATTTTTTATATTAAACATACATTACATTACATCTTGATCCTATGTTATAAAATTCATGCATACATTCAATAACTAGTTCGTTTCAGTATGTGTTACATTTTTACGTTGTGGTTCCGTTGTGTCGTTTGTTTTCTCTTATTTTTGAGTGTGAATTCACATTGCTATAAAACGTGTCACGGTACTTATCAATCCCAAACTCATGTTTGGTTTTGATGCTATAATTGTATTTCTCATAGGATTTTGTCTAATGCTTAGTCCGTTTCTGTGTGTGTGTTACATTTTAATGTTGTGTCGTTGTACTCCTCTTATATTTAATGCGTTTCCCTCAGTTTTAGTTTGTTACCCCGATTTTGTTTTTTGTCCATAGATTTATGAGTTTTGAACAGCGGTATACTACTGTTGCCTTTGTTTAGTCAATGCAGAGCATCTACCAACATGGTGACCAATATAAACTCGAAAATTTAAATATAAAAGGGATGGCACTTTGGAATGGAAGGAAGGATACAAATTTAATTGCAACTAAAGCTAGCAGATTCACCTACAGATTATCTATCTATGGAGGATTATATAATGATGTGGCCCCTATCAATAAATGTAGTACAGACATAATATAACTTTAGCTTCAACATGATTTATTGTATTTGAAGTTATCAAAACAAGCAATAGACTAAAAGTATCTGTTAAACATCTAAATTGAGAGCTTTATATAAGAAAATAACAAAAGCATTATCATCTAAGCCTCTACTTTTTTCATAATATATATAAATGTATATCACTTTTTCATTTGATGTGCATTACCAAGATATTATAAAGAAAAAAGAAATACATCAGAAATACAGTTCTTCTATTGAAGCATGCAAAACAAACAATTGATTAACATGCTTGCTATATTTGTTTGGATGTTTGTAAACAACAGGTAGGTAGTCTATTTCAGTCTGTTTACTATTTACTGGAATATGATTAGACAATAAACATTAAATTTATTTCATGTCAAATCTTATTGTCTAATCAAATCCCAGTATATATAAAAACACACATAAACTCCGCCTACCTATTGTTTGCAAACAACCAAGCAAACATAGCAAGCAAGTTGATCAATGTTTTGATTTGCATGCTTTTATAGAAGAACTTTAAAGAATTGTTTAGTTTGATTCACTTAACTAAAAATTGATGTCCACTAATTTTGAATGCTAATTATTTTACTAATTTTAAGACAACACCCAACATACACCATGATTACACAGCTAGCAGTGGTAAAAGGCGTTGCCTTGTACAGAACAGTAAAAAGAGTGGATGTGATGCAGCTGTTAAAATTCGAACAATTTTGTAGTTCCCTGAATTTAGGGTAATTATTTCCTTTCTGTGATGATACAACAGAACAAAGCTATTATTTATATTTTTGTTATGTAACATGCAGTTATTATGATACAAAATCAAGTTGAGATTGGAAGGATTTATTTATAAATCCCTTTTGGTCACCAGTTCATATTTAGCAAAACTGATTATGATAGGTAACTACATTTGTAAAGGTAAATGTCACAAGTCATTCCTATATAATCATTTTCAGGTTGGAAGAATGTCTATTCAGTCTCCAAATCTACTGTAAGATTTGATTATGAGAAAGCACAAAACTACGAGCAGATGATTGATATGCCCCTGCCATATCAATGCATATAACCACAAAACACAGATGAAGTTTGATTTGTTTTTAGCTTCACTTTACTGTTCCAGAGTTCTGACCCTTTACAAATGGATAAATTACAGTAAATATTTGTTTCTGTTCTCTAACTTAAGTTGTCTGTTACTAAATGTTATAAAACACAATGATTATTGCCACAAATGGCATATCAAGTGCAAATGTGATCAACCGTGCATAAATCTGGTCATTATGACTTGAACACCTATGAAATATTGGTTTCAGTACATGGTGAATTTTGTCCAAACTGGAAGTATAGTTTAGAGATGAGAGTTCCGTAAATGTAGAGACACTACTGTCAATATTTAAAGAAAGAAATAATTTCGAGATGTTGCCCTCTAAACTAGCAAGTTCTACAGACCCTAACTTGACAGCATCATCTAGACAGGAACAACATATTGTCATTAACACCTTTAACAATAAAAGAAAGGAGCCATTTGCCAACCGCATCTCCAACTATCTCTGAAATGTTCTTACACTCACACGTCAAATCAATATGTCTATTGCAAGTTTTTCATATTTTCATGAATGTCAACTGAATTTTTGTCAGAAGAATAAACACGATTTTTGCCAAAACTAGGGGTGATCTTAGGTGCTCCGTAAAGGTAAGCAGATCCTGCTCCACATGTGGCAATTAACACACATGTGATTGACAGGGAACCACAAATAATTACTGTGCAGCCCACTTCCTCACAACACATGCTTTCCGGCTAGATGTCTTTTATACCATTACATGGAGATATATTTTAATTCACAAATGAGGCAATCTGTATATCTTTATTAACTTTAGACCTTCTGTAAAATAAGATATCCTTTACTTCAATGTTTAATATAAATATATTTGCAATATAAATATACATAAATATATATGTAATTCTTTTTCCGGTAGCATGGTGGCGCCCATGTATTTTCAACTGGTGCTATAAAAAAACCATATAAAGATGTTCGGAAGCATTAAACCATAAAATTGATTTACATAACGTAATAAAATGTTTAACTGATGGCTTTTAACTGGGTAAATTATCATGAAAATTAGAAAACATGTTCAATTCGTAATTTGTTTCTGTATTGAAATTTTACAAATATACACAAATAAAACTGCAGACATAAAAATTTGAAAATTTCATAGCAGATTGATTATTATTTAGAAAAAAAAAATATCTTGCCCCTATTTTCTTTCCAACCATAACTGATGCCCCGTCAGAACCAACACCTATTAGTTTGGTTGTGTGTTTGTGGCCGATTTAAGGTTTCATTTAATATAATTATTCTTTAAATGGTTAAACTAACTAAAAAATGTAAATTTTTAACAAGGCTGTGGTTGGTTCATATTTATATCTGATTAAACTGTCAGTACATCTAAGAAAGTTATCTTGATCAAATGACCGATTTAAAATAACATCAACCACAATTATCCAAAAAATTATCAAATTTACAGTAAAATGTTTTTTAAGTTTAGTGTTCATTCTGTACCAATATCTTTAGAATATGGTCGATTTCTAAAATTATCAAAAAAAGATGTCAAATTTGCAGTCAAATGAAGGAAAAAAATATTATTAAACCAATAGCAGGTCTGTTGTAACTGTCACTTTAATTATCTTTAGAATATGGTCGATTTCAGGTCAAATCTACTATAATTATCCAAAAAATGGTTAAATTAACTGAAAAAACGTAAATTTTCAACGAATCTGTGGCTGGTTCATATTTTTGTCTTAAAACTATAAGTACATATAAGAAAATTATCTAGATCAAATGACCAATTCAAGGTAACATTAAACACAATTATCCCAAAAAGTATATTTACTCTAAAATGTGGAAAAATTATCAATACACTAATTGCAGGTTTGTTACATTCTGTACAAATCTCTAAAAAATATGGTCGATTTAAGGTTTCACTTAATATATAATTATCCTATAAACTGTTAAATTAGCTGAAAATGTAAATTTTCAACATGGCTGTGGTTGGTTCATGTTTATATCTGATACAACTGTCAGTACATCTAATAAAATTGTCTTGATCAAAAGACTTATTTAAGGTAACATCAAACACAATTATCAACCAGATTTTCAAATTTACAGTAAAATGTGAAAAATTATCCATACACTAATGGCAGGTTTGGTGCACATTATGTACCAATATCTTTAGAATATGGTCGATTTAAGGTTTCACTTAATATAATTATCCTTAAATAATTAAATAAGCTGAAAAATGTAAATTTTCAACATGGCTGTGGTTGGTTCATGTTTATATCTGATACAACTGTCAGTATATCTAATAAAGTTATCTTGATCAAATGACCGATTTAAGGTAATATCAAACAATTTCAAAACTGCGCCCTGCGGAGCATCTGGTTGTTACTTGTATTTAATATTTATGGGTCGCGACAGTAGACTAAACATTTTAATAATTTTGAAACTTCTGGTATAGATGACATGTCATTTGAGTATGTATTTCAGAAAATAGCCGATAATAATTCAGATCGGGATGAATTCCAACTGCCTGCAGATGAAGATGACATACTTGACCTTATGTCAGATGACGAGTCCAATAAGTTAAACGAGGCCGCTGCCTTCTTCTACACCACGCCACACAAGACAAAGAGCAGTGATGAGTTGAAACATCGCGAGTCTGATGAAGAGCTGGAGTTGAGAGTTAAGCTGCTAGAATAAAAGAAACAACGACTCAAGAGGGAGCAGCTCCATCAACGGATTAAAGAGTTGGATGCGGAAGTAGATGGACTGTCAAAGTTATAAAAAAAGCACAAAAAGAAATCCACGCTAATTAAATATGTTAATCTCTTGTATTAAGCATACTCACGGAATGCTTGTTTTTTTCAAGGATTGATGCCTCAAATACAGTATGTGAAATGCTAGGAGGTCTGGTAAATGACGCAGAAGAAGGTACAGAGGAATGCAATTGTAAAATGAAACTTACTGTGGTTAACAAGTACTCAAGACTTTGCCTTTTTTTCAAGCGTGATATCAAGCAAGGGGAAGAAATTCGTTATGATTAAGGAGAGGAGTCGAAGAAGTTGCCATGGGAAATTATTATACAATATGTATACGTTATACAATAGGATAGATAGACAAATAAGATTGCATTGTGATTCATTTGAAATTTGTCTTAAAAAAAAACCTTTTAGGACATTTTCGTCCAAAAACTACAAATCAAATATAAATATTTACTTAAGAGACAGACTATCATGGTAGTTTTTCAATTTCATATGTATCATAATCCTAATGACATTATGCATACAGATGAAGGTATTTGATTGGTTGATATAAATCATAGTTGTGGTGTTTTGTCTTCACTACACATTATTGCAGAAATTTCAAATTGAAAATAATACAAATCTCTTAACCAATTCAATTGGAATAAATTTAAATTCAAATTGTTTGGGTCTTATTGTAATTAGATTTTGGATGCCGTGAAAGTACTTTTATTCGTGGGTACCATCTTATCATTTTTTTTCCGTTGATGGCATTATCAACCAATCAAAAGTTTCTGTTTGTACCCCAGTGTTACATGTCAGTTCAGGTTCAAACGTAGAAGAATTTGCTGGCGATTCTTCCTGTTCATGCTCATGTCCATTTGCAGTTATGGAAAAAGTTGGAACTTGCTTCACAGGTGGTTCAAAAGATTTTGATAAAAGATCAGAAATGTTCTTATAACCTGGAACTTTTTTCTACTATTCAACTTCTTCTTTAGTTCACATAATCGATGAATTTTTTGCTGAATAGATTTTGAATTAGTCAATGCAAAAACAGGAAACAAATTAGATATCAATTGAGCTAATTCCCAAATGCCTTTTCCATTATTTTCTAAAAAATGTTTAAGTTCCAAAACAACTCCATTTGATAGTTCAAAATTTTCGATAGAGGTATGATCAGCAGAATCTTCTAGTTGGAGCAAACTTTCTATAGGCAACCCAATGGCATTACAAAAGGGGTAGTCCATATTTCTGTTTGTGTCTTCAGACTGAAATTAAAAAGAGCAAAATTTAAAATTGATTTTAAGATAAAAACAATATTCATATATTGCAGTAAAATATAAAATTTATTAATTCTCGCTACGAAAAATGTTTTAATATACTCGAAGTCCAAAACCGAAAAAAAATTGGGCAGCACTCTCCCTAGCAAAAGCATTTTTTCATATTAACCCCCTCCCATTTTACCCCAGACCGAAGAAATATGAAAGAAAAAGAAGAGAGGGCACTGGGACAGGCTTCATTTATAAAACATGAGCCATATACCCTCTCATTTTTACTGAAAATCACAGGTAAAAACGTCAAAAAAATAATTTACGCTACATGACGACAACATTAACCTTTTCAGATTTTGCGCTTTTTTAACTTTGATCAATGATGCGGGGGTTGTTTGTTGTCGTATAGTAACATAATATATCAAATTATTCCTTAGAATGTCAGCTTTCCATTCATATATAAATCAAAATTATTTACCTTGTATATTTCAAGTAGGAATTCGCCGTGTTTACATCTTCAGTTCTTGCGTTTTACATTTCTGATTGTCATGATTCAATCTCCGCAGTAAATATGATTCTTTATTCTGATTGGTCAAAAAATTACGAAACAATGCACGACCTACATCCTGACCGCATTTTAAATCAAAATAACAAGACATCACAGAATGACGGAACGAAGTTTAACACAATAGAAATAAAAGAAATATTAAGTTTATAGAGGTGAAACATATATCAATTTAAAGATATTTTAATTACGTTTTTAACAGTATTAGGGTTGTCTGATAAATTATTTATGGATTTCGAGAAAAAATCAAAAAAAGTGGATTACACGTGAAAAATGTCAGTATTCCATCGATAACGTTGCAGTGATGTGGTTGCTATTTTCATGGATGCAAACAGTATCAAACAGTTAGATTTGATAAATTTGTTTTGAAACTCCGACAACGTGACAGATATTTTCGAATAAACGGACATATAACGCAATTAGAGAATACAATTTCTAAGAATGGTGATATATATGTTGCATACAGAATTTTTAAACAGACAATAAAATTTTTCGATACACCATTAGACTCGGATTTACTTGGGATTCACCTTGTTAGTGATCTAGACAATACCATTCAGATTAATGTTTTAGATGATGTACAGACAAAATATATTGTACTACCGTATAAGAACAAGTTTGTTGCAATGCCATTCACAGATGTTGTCTGGTAATGAGACACTAATCTTAAGTGTCACAAATTTATTCATTTACTAACATGAACATTTATAAAAAGTCAAATCACAAAAATACTAAACTCAGAGGAAAATCCAATCGGAAAGTCCATAATCACATGGCAAAATCAAATGACAAAAACCCATCAAAAACGAATGGACAAGAACTGTCATATTCATATTGATCAGGCATGGTTTGTTAACTAAAAGGATTTTTTTCATTTGAACAGGTATTGCATAGTAGAATTCTCAGTAGGAAATGAGATTTCTATTGTTCCTGACAACTGGATTAAAGATGACAATTCTTGCTACTGGCCAAACTGGGAGTCTTCAAGTCGCATCGAAAAGGCTGTTAGAAATAAGGATAAACCTGATGACGAATTTGAACTTTATGAAGTATCTAGGGTGATGTACAGAAGCAGTAAGGACATTTATATTTATTAAGATATTAATTTTTATACGACTGCACAATTTTTGCGGTCGTATATCATGTATATTGGTATGATGTTGGCTTGTCGTCATCGTCCGAAGACACATTGGTTTTCGCACTATAACTTTAGTATATATAACACGTGGTTTATGAACACAAAAGGAAGGTTGGGAATGATTTTTGCGAGTTTTGGTCAAAAAACAGTTTAGGAATTAGGGGCCAAAAAGGGCCCCAAATAAGCATTTTTCTTGGTTTTCGCACAATAACTTTAGTATAAGTGAATAGAAATCTATGAAATTTAAACACAATATTTATGACCGTAAAAGGAAGGTTGGGATTGATTTTGGGAGTTTCGTTCCCAACAGTTTAGGAATTAGGGGACCAAAGGGTAACAAATTAAACTTTGTTTGATTTCCTTGGAAATTGAATAACTGGGGTTCTTTGATATTCCGAATCTAACTGTGTATGTAGATTCTTAATTTTTGGTCCCGTTTTCAAATTGGTTTACATTAAGGTCCAAAGGGTTCAAAATTAAACTTAGTTTGATTTTAACAAAAAAAAGAACTCTAGGGGTTCTTTGATATGCTGAATCTAAACATGTACTTGAATTTTTGATTATGGTCCCAGTTTTCAAGTTGGTCCAAATCGGGGTCCAAAATTTATAAAAAATAAACTATTAAAGGTCAATGTATGGCCTTCAAAACGAAGCCTTGTTTGTAGTTAACGTCTTCTAGTTGGATCACTAACACTAGAGCTGTTACTATTATAATACATATATACATAGTTATTCGTGTAAATAGTAATCAAAAGTACATGGATTATAATTTAGTACGCCAGACGCGCATTTCGTCTACATAAGACTCTTCATCTTTTTGTAATGTGGCATCATATTTTTTTTTCTAAATATTTTTTTCACATTTAGTTTTAACAGACCAATCTGAGGTTTAAAAAGTAATCAATTATCAGACTAGTACAAAGATATTAGTGAGAAAAAGAAATATTGTCACCTTAAATCATTATTGACAAGTTAATGCTAACCTTAGACTTATTCAACTCTCTAGTTTTGTAAAACCACTCTTCCTTCAGAACAAAAAGAACATAATTTAGAGGCTATTTATAATATACTGAAACAAATATAGATATTGGCAACATTTTTGTGTGTGACATCAAAATTTGCAACTTTAGACTTAAATTGCTTTACCTTTATGTCTTAAAATCCATGTTGTTGAGTAAGAATAACCAAAATATGGTGGCAGTACAAGAATATAAAAAAATGAAAGAAGTATCGTCCCTTGTTATTGTTATTTGTGTACACCCTACTCTTATACATCTCTTTTGTAAAACTATTCTTCTTTAGGGAGAAAAAGAACAGAATTGTAATGCTGTTGTATAGTATTTTAATAAAATGGAAAATATGGCACCTTTGTTTTATGCAACAATATTTTTTAAATTTCTAAACTTAAACTTCATATTTATGTCTAACAAATCAATCTAAGTTATGAAAAGTACCCAATTATCAGACTTGTTCAAATAATATAAATATTCAAAGACATATTGTCATTTTTTAACGCTATCAGCATACATATATGTAACTATAGACTATTATAATACTCAATATTTGCAGAACTATTCATCCTTTATACTGACAAAAAGAACAGAATTTTAATGTTCTTGTAAAATATTCTAACAAAATAAAAAATATTGATATTTTTTTTTATGTAGTGAAACAACATGTTTTGCAATTTGAAAGTAAATATTCTTTTTTATGTGTAACTTTCTAACACGAGGTATGAAAATGACTCAAATAACAGGAAAGTACAAAAATATTAATGTAAAAAGGAAATATTGTCACTTTTAATCATTATAGACATGAATAATGCTAACCCTAGACTTATACAGCTCTCTTTTTGTTCATTCTTGAGGACAAAAAGTGCATCATTTAAATGTTGTTGTATAATTTACCAGCAAGATTAGAAAAATGTTTTGGCAAGTGACTTCAAATTATGCCATTGTAAACCTATTTTTTTACCTATATTTAAAAAAATCATTATTGTGAAAAAGATAACCAAATATGAGGCAATTTCATGAATATTGATAAAATAAAAAAAGTATTGTCACTTTTTATCATGATTAATATAAATATTATATATATATATATATATATATATAATTGTCCCCCAAAAATGTGATCATATATTTTAAATGCTTTGTTTTTATATTTCAGACTTACATTTGTGTTACCTGTACAAAGGAAATTCAGTCCAGATCAGGTCTGTCAAGACATAAGAGATTTTTCCACATAGAAAACCAACTAGGGTGTGGAGTATGCACAAAGACATACAAGTCAAGAGATTCCCTGCGACGACAGTTCATCAGGTAATTATATGGTACACAATCTTTAAGCAGTATCAAACATGAGTCGATTTTATATAATTATAATTTGTGTCATACAAATGTACCAGTGAAATGGAATTACATCATATAATTGTTCCATATAAATATACCTGTGAAATGGAATTACATCATATAATTGTTCCATATAAATATACCAGTGAAATGGAATTACATCATGAAATTGTTCCATACAAATGCAGAATGAGATTTCTAATTTTATTATCGACAATGTTAATGAGAGATATCGTTCTGAGTGCACCTGCGATATCTGCACCTATCTTAATCAACTGTTTATTCAAGTTCAATCATTTATCAAATTTCAGAATGAATAATGGTTTAAATTTTATTCAGTTCTTCGACAATGGATTTTACCTTATTGTACAGAAACGAAAATACGCGATATATTATGTCATAAGTTAAAAAAGTAGGGATCTGTGGACAATTCCATTGTTTTTGTTATAGAAAGACAGTCAGATGACACACCAGGGAGTAGGAAAATTTCCGTGTGGTACCTGCAAGAAAGTGCACCACAGAAATGAAGAGTTGCAAATACATCATTCCAGAAACCATCAGCCAATACTATATACCTAACATCACTCGATGACATACAGTTCAATATAGTAGCAAACAAAAACCCGTTACTTTAGATAACACAGAATATGGCACTACTTTTACAGAAAATGCCTGAAAGAGTCGGGAATATGACAGGTGTTATCCATTCGTTTGATGTGTTTGAACTTTTGATTTGGGACTTTCCTTTTTGAATTTTCCTCAGAGTTCAGTATTTGTTTTTTTGTAAGATTCTATTAGATATATTAATTGATTACCAATACAAGAAATTTTAAGATAACAACTTATATTTCATTTGCATATTTATACAAGCTGGACCACCTTCAACTCCAGCAGTGTCACCAACCACAGCACTGTCACCAACTCCAGGTGTAGTTCAAGTAGTAGACTTTCAAGACATGCTAGTCATAGACAATCATCTAGATCTGATGCAAATTTAGCCAATTTGTTTTTTGTTATCATAACCTCCATGTTGATGCATGTACCAAAGTACCTTATTCCAATTTTAACTTGATTTGAAGTTCAAACAGAAATCGTCCAAGTTCCCCATACACCATTAAATTTGGCGTAGACGATTGCACCCCCAAAATGCCCTTACAAAACTGTAGATATATTTCTTTCAGTATATTTTTAATTTTCTAACCCCCATATTTCCGAGGAGTAGGTCAAAATAACCGCCAATGCATCAAATACAGTCTACCAACTTTTTTTTCGAGCTTAAGAGAAGTTTCCGTTGTAATTATATAAGAGACCAAGATAAACATATGAATCTTTAATTTCAATAATGTCATTACATTTAAAAGTAAAATCCTTATGAAACTTTCTCTTTGAAAAAATTACAATCTTTGTTTTTGTCAGTTTATAGTTGTTAGAATGTTGATGTAAAAATGTAAATATTATCTTTTTAGTTTGCTATTGGGGTCTTCTTTTTCTGCTCTGTGAGTGTGTAGTTGTTTATATGTGTTATTTATAAAACATGAGTGTTTGTTGTGAAATGAAATGCAAGGTTTTTAGTGCTAACTGTATGAAAGTGTACGTTTTAGCGTTTACTTTTGTTGTATTTGTTAGCTTGCATACATACATGTATATTTTGTTGTGAAAATCACACCGCAAATAGAAGATCCATGACTGTTTTGTTCTTATTTCTCTATGAACAATTCATCTGTTTCCAGAGAAATAAATCACGAAAAAAAATCACCTCAAAATCTAGTTCATGGAATTCTTTGTCTCTCTGTGTTGTTTCCTGTGTAGTAATTTTACATATTTTTATAATGATTAAATAGTGTACATATCTTATGGTATGTACAGGTTTTGCGATAACAGGGGCTTTAAACTTATTACAAACAGAAGAAATCAGTATATAATTATTAACTTAATCAAAACACCTATAATTGGCATTCAAAGCATCTGTGAAGAGTGAATTTATATATAATTAAACATGAGGAAACTCCTGTACTAAGTCAGTGTCAGGGTAAGAGCAAGCGAACTTGAGCGAATATTTGACAATTGAAGTGCCCTTTGTCAATTACACACATGCGTGACATTTCCCCAAAAGTACAGTGTTCACTATTCAAACATAGTTGCATAGAGATTTTTTCTTAAAATTAACTGTTCTCAAAAACAGAAAAAAATGTAATCTAGAGAACAAAAACTTATGAGTAACACTGAGGTGTACGACCGCACTTTCGACCTCACTGAAGAAACATTAGTCAGAGAGTAAAGCCTAACCCCAACTCCTAAACTACAAAAGATAAAGACCTGCTGTCTTTACCATCGTCTTGGTTTCCTTTTTAGGATAGATATTTTAATTTCAATCCGATAAGAGCACTGATTTTAACAAATTCTGGGTTTGCGTTACCTTCTCACAGTGTCTGGTACACCTAATCTGTATGCTTTTAATCGTAATCGATGTAACTAATAGCGGGAGGAAGCATAAGTTTTTGTCCCGAAGATGCGAGTCCATCAGCCTTTTCGGGACTACAATGGATTTAAATAGAGTTTTTTTTAGAAGTTATCACTACAAACTGCTCAGAGTCTGAATTGAACAGTTTTTGTGCTTGACAAGTAATATCGAGCACACATTTTACTCTACTAGTCTCGACATTGTATTGACTGTACTTAAGTGTACTCGACTAGGTCTCGACTTTACTTAATTAGTTTAATTCAGTACTTAATGATCTTGGTGTAGTCTGAGATGGTCTTGACCAAGGCTCGACCTGTCTTGACTAGTCTCTACTAGTCTTGACCTTCAAATTTAGTTTTAGCTGTTGTAAATCAGCCCATCCAACTAAATTAGATATTTATATTTAAAAATCAAGCTTATTTGGTAGTTTGATTTATTGCTGAGAAATGAGAAATTTAATTTTACAAAAGGTAAAATTAAAAATTATTATTTAAATTCAAATAGACATGTTCTTAATTTTTTTTATAACTTTTTTCAAATCAACTTGGATCCTCATCAAACAATGCAGCTATATTAAATATATATATTAAGCTTACTGTGTTTTGTTCTATTGTTGTAAAATTTGAGAATTAAAATAATCTTGGTAAAAAAAGCTAGGATATGCAAATCGGACAAAATAGAGATAGTACACATTAATTGTTTGTATAACCTTTTCAAACCAAGTTGGATTTTCATCAAACTATGCAGCTATCTAAGATATATATCAAGCTTACTGAATCCCATGTCATTTTGTTTTATGTTGTATTGCTGTCAAATTTAAGAATTAAATTAATCTAAATAGAGATAGTACACTTTAATTCTTTAAATAACTTTTTCAAATCAACTTTGATCAAATGACCAATTTAAGGTAACATCAAATACAATTATCAAAAAAATTGTCACATTTACTGTAAAATGTGCAAAAAAGACCAATACACCGAAGGTAGGTTAGGTGTACATTTAAGCAAATATCTATTGAATATGGTCGACTTAAGGTAATATCTAAATGAATTATCAAAAAAGTGGTAAAATTTACTGAAAAATGCGGCAATTTCTTAATAATTGTGTGGTTGGTGCAAGTTAACTTATTATACCATGTCAATATATATCAGAAAAGTATGTTGATCAAATGACCGATTTAAGATAAAATCAAATACAAGTCTAAAAAAAGTTGTCAAATTTACAGTAAAATGTGCTAAAATTATAAATTTACCGATGGTAGGTTAGGTGTACTTTCTATGCAATTATTATTAAATATGGTCGATTGAAAGAATCATCTAAATGCGTTATCCAAAAAGTGGTAAAATTTACTGAAAGATGTGGCAATTTCATAATAATTATGTTGTTGGTTTAAGTTTACTTCTTATACAATTGTCAATACATATCAACCTTTAATACAATTATCAAAAACGTAGTGAACATTGATCAGAAATAAGTTTGAAGTAATGTGAATTATAAATTGTCTTATTCTTATCATCATGCCGAACAAAAATGAACATGGCTATACAAGATCAAATTGGGGATCGGTTATTATGGACAAAACATTGAAAACACTTGGACAGAGTTAAGATTTCGGCTTTTGCATTCATGAATAGTTTAGCCCTCAGGACCTTCAAGTAATGGGTCAATTTTCAGAACTTTGGTCGTGATGATGCCGCATTTCCGCATTTTGATAATATTTTAAAACTCTGTAAACCACGGCATTATAAATTGTATGCTAACCATGTTGGAAATAACCGATATGAATATATATTGATGGTACTGTGCACTTCTATACTCACAAAAGCATATGCTGATATGTAAGTTTTATTTAAGTTGGTGCATTTTTATTTTATCAGTATGAATATTATATTCAAATTAATATTTATATTTTTTTCTATTTCTAGCATGACCACGTTTGCAAAATGTGTGAGAAGACTTTTTATGATCAATCCAATTTGAGAAATAGTTGGGGTTCGAAAATTTTAAATGTTATTACAATTCTTTTCCCGAGAAAGGTAGTCCTTGCTATTGAAAAGAAGTGATGTTGGGTAGAAACATTTTGATGAAATGTTAGGAAACACGGACATACAGCTTTAGGTGTGGGATTGTTAGCTGTGTTGAAGAACAAATGGTGTAAGAGAGAACAATTTCGCAATGAATTTCGTCAAATTTGGTATGGGAGACATCACACAAAATATATGTAGATTGATAGTTTTGAAGTTTGCGATAGATTCCACATGCAACCAGAAATTCTGAATTGTTTTGATAAACATGAGTCGTCCTCCCGTAGTGGTCGCATCGATGCTCATCAGGGGGTACATGTCATTTAATAGTAATATAATCGGAACATTATAAACCATATCTCTAATGTAGCTAACAGTATGAAATGGGAAACATCAACTCTTTACTTGAAAGAACTGAACACAAGAGGCAACCGAGACACCCACGGGAATTCAAATCCGAAAGGGACATATTTCAAGCAGAATTGAGAAAAACAAAATACCCATATTCAAGTATTCAAGAATGGCATAAGCGAGAAAATGCATTCATGGAGTACATGAATGAAACGACAGAGAAAGTTGTTGAAATGTGCTTCCGTTCTCCAAATATCTTTTCCATACTAAATGCAAACACTTCATCAAAAGAACTGTTTAAATATTGTATTTTCAAAAGTGATAGTGATGAATGCGTGGTGATGAGCAGCAATCGAAAATGCAAACAAGGCCAATGGTTTAATTACTCTTGTGAAGATGTGTCCCATAGTAAATCACTTGCAGATGAATGGTACTTTTCGTAATTATGTGAATTAAAGTAATTACTTGAGATAATGCCGTGAAATAAGCAAGAGATGTTCAGCAAACCATTCATTCACACCTGTTTCTATAACTTTTCAATTCTTTTTATATTATATATTATAAAATATTAAATGGTATCATAATGATATTGGGAATCAAGCAGTACAAGATACCAGTAAGCAACTAATTAATTACTATTCTGTATTGCTTATGTTGTATAATTATTATTTCCAGATGTTAGCATCCAAAGGGAATGAATTGTATGAAAGAGTGGTGAAATTGGATAGAAGAATTGCAGCATGGAACAAAATGGATTCAGAGAATGTTGTAGAAGGGTTTACCACTCTGTCTGAGGAGAAATTAACAAACATAACTGTTGGGGTTTATCAGCTCAAACTAGCTAGAAGCTACACTTGTGAAAATTTGGATGAGGATGGCGACAACATGTTAAATGTTGAGATACAGAAGAGATTGAGGACTCAGATAATGAAGCAGGTTGTCCTGAAGAGTAACTGCTTTAGCATGTGTTTAATTCAGTTGTCAGTCACTAAATATGCATAATATTTATGTACATATGAAATTATCTTTTCTCTGTATTTAATTATATTCAGAATTATTTTGCATAAATTGCATCAATGAAAGTATGATGAGCTTTTGTTTATTGTTTTGCAGCTGTCAGCATCTATTTGTTTTTGTTGTCTATGAACATCAATCTTCTGTTCCATATCCATTGCATTCTTTGTATCTTAAGTAGTAGGTAATTGATCAATAGAAAGTGTAACACCGTCTTGTACATTTCTGTGTAATTCTAATATCCATCTCAGTATCTAGTAGGTAGTGAATCAACCAAAATGTATGTTGGTATATATTTCAAGTTAAACTCAAATAAAGTCCCTTTTAAAACTCCTGGTTTTATGCAACACAACATGGAAGAAAAAACAAAGAAATTATCCTACAAATGATTACATAAAATTTGTCAAACTTTAGCAAATAAATGTCCGAAAAATGCATTGCCAGTCCAGGCAAAATGTCAGAGAAGAGGTTACTTCTCTCTGCAAAAGTATCTATAAAAATGACCGCCAGAAACTAATAGAATTTCTAGACAAAGACATCATCAAAAGGTAAATTACTTCTTTCTTTCCTTTGCCAAGTAAAACAAAGGAAACTGAGAGTGGCCCATCCATTTCAGGAACTGATCTTTGCTGATATTCGTAGGAAGCATTTCTTGAAAGCACAGCTTCTAAGTCTTTTACAAAAATTAACTAATTAGGAGTTTCATATGTATAGGAAAATAGTATATTTAGTGCAGGAGCTAACAGTTTTTTTAAATGAATTTTACGTGTAGACGTCTTTATAAACTAAAGAATTTAATGGATTTATTAATGACAACAGTTACGATATTATGGCGATGGACAATTTCTCTTCGAGATGAAGAAATGATAGATGCAATCAAGAGAAGAACTCGTGAAATTTATCGTTTAAAAACTGGGAAAGCCAGTGAAACACCACAAAGGCTTGTGCAACAAGATGTTGATGAAACAGGACTAGGTGTTATTAATAATATTGGGTAAATTTCAACCGGAAATGACCTTACAATGCATTGTGGGATAAAATATCTAATATAGTCTTTGTCAACAAATGGAAGGAATCTCATACAGAGATCATTGCCAATTTGGCTGCAAATATGCATACTGTACAGGACGCGTTTAAGCAGAAAAATGTGCATAAGCGAAAATCAAACACTAATACATAAAAGGATAAAGATGACAATGAAGTTAACCTTATAAACAATAACAATGAAAGTCGCCTGGGAGATATATTCGACGATGATGAGTTAAATATTGATGATAGTATTGACGATGCGGATTAAGGCATAAATATATGTAAAAGAGGGAAATATTGATATGTCTACAATAGATTTGTGGACGGTGTCCACCCAGAAGATTCTGTTGTGGATAAACGTTGGGCACACCAAGTCAATAGTGCAATTATTGAAAATCACAAGAGGTTGATAAGGTGTGAAAATGCCAGGCACAGATATAGACAGTCTTTCACTAGTGCTGATAATATGAATCTGAAAGTCAACAAACAAGCTATAAAGGGCCCCAAAATTACTAGTGTAAAACCATTTAAACGTGAAAACCAACGGTCTAATCTATATAAAAAACGAGAAACACATATAAATTTATACATAAACAAACGACAACTACTGTACATCAGATTCCTGACTTAGACTGATTGATTGATTGTTGGTTGCTTAACGTCCAGTGGCAAATATTTCATGCATATTCAGGACGAGAACAAGTTCAAAATAAATACAATAGGTAGGTTGATACAATAGAGGCCTGACTTAGGACAGGTGCAAACATTTGCAGCGGGATTAAACGTTTTTAAATGGATCCAAACCTTTTTCCTTTTTCTGAAACAATAGCATAACATCACAACATAAAAAAACACACGATAAAATATCATTCGGCAGACTTAACTAAACAAAAAAACGTAAATTAATACACAATGAACGAATAAATTTGATCTGCGATATGCAAATGCACAGTTAATTAAATATTAGAGACAAACATTCAAGGCCAAAAAGCAAACAAAAAAGTCCAAACAAAGGCCGTACGGTGACCTATAGTTGTTAATGTTTGTGTCATTTTGGTCTTTTGTGGATAGTTGTCTCATGTGCAATCATATCACATCTTTTTCATAAAGCCATGGCACGAAACCACTGAGAAATAATGATCAATATACACTTTAGAAAAAACCGGTTTTAAAAAATACAGGTAAATCTTGAATTTTATACAAATTCAAATATTTATTGTCATATAAACTCTGAACAGTAAGTTTGTGACAAATAATATAAATAGAGGATTATTGATTAGTGCATTATTTAAGGAAAACTTCAATGATAACAAAATGATAGCATTCTGATTGATTGATTGTTGGTTGCTTAACGTCCAGTGGCAAATATTTCATGCATATTCAGGACGAGAACAAGTTCACAATAAATACAATAGGTAGGTTGTTGTAAGAGAGGCCATCTAGGATGATGGTCGGGGAAATTTGGACTGCCACTGGAAAATGAGGGTATATTGGATAGGGACAGAAATTTTGCCTTGCAACAGGCCACCTACGGACCCCTCAAAGAGTTGTTGCAAGGGTTCTTAACGTGCAAAGAGCGTGGCATTCTCTTTACACGAGGCATCGGATTTAACGTCCCCTTCTGACGGACGTGACTGCGAACTTGATACATCCCGCACAGCCAAACGGACGCCCCACTTCAGCAAGCGTTTTACTGCCGGTCGGGAGAAGACCAAGTGACCATATTTCTATACCCCAGTCACCCTTGGGGTATGATAGCATTCTGTGATAACAGTAACCTCTCGTACAAAAAAGAACCTCTCAACAAATTCCTAGACACGAGGGACTGTGTACAGCTAAATGAAAGTCGAATCAGAGTGTTTGCGTCATATCTGAGATACTGCATAGACAATATTTTGGATCTTCTCAGTAGACATTCATGTAATTATGGCAATAGACACCCGTATGATGGACAACGAGACTAAAACCAAAGCTTTCGAGGGCGTGGCCAAAAATGATATAGAATATGGATGAATCTTGAAAATCTGTCGAACACAACCATATAAAGGTCGTAGGAAAGGGGGCAAAAAATGTACCAGGACGCACAAGAGCTATCAGCACACATGTGACGATTTATTATATGTTATAGAGGCAAACAAATGAAAAGCATAAAAAGACAATAACAAATATGTCTTGGGAGAATTTAAGAATTAGCCATTGGATATTGTTTTCAAGTTTCCATTTCAAAAACGGTTGTATGCATTTTTGTAACTTAAGAAATTTGCATCTTGACCAAGAATTCTGTTGGTACGAAAATCCAATTCAAATGGGTGTATAAAAGCATGAAATAGTTTAAAAGTTGTCAGCAGCTCTGACTTGTATATCCAATTCAATTCAATATTTTATTGGAAAGAGCACAATAGAGGCGTGATCCAAATACAGACAATTATAATATTATAACGAAATAAAGATGCATGTAACAACAAGTCATAAGCCAATTCCATGTATACCATTACATTATAAACTGATAATGATACCATAAACTTATACTAAGTCAGTATTATTCTAAATTTTCATAAATTTACTTAAAACACACAATCACCTATATAAGATATATGTGTATAAAAAGTAAAATCACAAAAATACTGAACTTAGAGGAAAATCAATTCGGAAAGTCCACAATCACATGGCAAAATCAAATAACAAAACGCATCAAAAACGAATGGACAAGAACTGTCAGATTCCTGACTTGGTACAGGCATTTTCGAATGTATAAAATGGTGGATTAAACCTGGTTCTATAGCGCTAACCCTCTCACTTCAATGACAGTCTCATCAATTCCGATATATTTACATTGATGCGTTAAATAAACAGACACAATACATAAAATAGTCAAAATATGGGTACATCAGTCATATGCACGAACTACTGTAAAAGATTATTATCTGATGAAATGGTATGGTGGTCTCTCAAATCAAGAGCTTCTTCAATATACATACAAATAGATTTTAATTCTTTTTCAGACATAGGATCTAACATTTTTGCTAAAATTTCAATCCAAACTACTTGAATTCATATCATTAGTTTTATATTAAGATTAAATTCTGTTATATAGTCCAGTCAATCTAGCATAAATTTGACCCTAACCCGAAAGTAATTGCAACAGTAGATTTTTAAGTTTTAATCTTTAGTTAACATACACTATAATATTATACCCAAAATATACACAGAAAAAAGTCTCATCAAATCCAACTTGAGGAAGACTAATAAAATCACCATTTAACATTCCTATGGAGATTTGCATTGAAAAGGGAGATAACTCTTGCAAAAAAGGCAAAAATATCAATAAAAATGTACACAAAATTATAACTTTACCACTTCTATTCATCAGTATGTATTGTTTCTTGATTTTTTAGCGGTTTTTAGAGTATAACAAACAACTCTTAAGGGGTTTTCATATCTTTTATCGAGCTATAAGCTAGATTTCGTTATTTATTAGTTGACCATTTATTGATTTTTTCAACATGTCAAGGTAAATAATCTCAAATTAAATAAAAAATAATTAAGCATGTATTCTTCTGTTTGTGGTTTAATGTTTCTTTAGATAAGTAAGTTGTTGAAAAAATATAATATACAGATATAAACAATACCAAATTTTCACATTATGTTTTCAAAATGGCCACAAAGCATCAAATTTGCAATTTCTTTAATGAAAAATGCACTAAAAAATAATACTACCCATAACACTTCGGTTTTATAAATTTCATGAGCAGAAGATTATATAATTTAGTCAAATACAAACTTATAACCCCATCAAAGTATCATACTTTACACAAATTACAAGAAAAACAACCAAAAACTTGCCAAAAAAAAGACTCATTTTTGCAAGAGTTATCTCCCCTTCCAATGTTAATTTTTAATAGGAAATTAAAAATGCTGATTTTGAGTTTCCTCAAGTTAGATTTTATGGGACTTTTTTTCTGTGTATGTAAAAGGCATAATGCTATAGATTAGAACTAAAACATTTTCTGTTGCAATTAGTTTGAGGTCAAATTTTAGTCTGACTGGACTAATATTGCAGACATTCAATTACATTTTTCAGTGATTTTAACCACTTTTACAATAATTGCGTGTTTCGTCTACAACTAAAAAAAGACTCATCATCCAAAAAAGTTATAAAGGCCAAATAAATTAAGAAGGTGAAGAGCATTGAGGATAAATATTCCTGAAAGTTTTGCCAAATACAGCTAAGGTAATCTATGCCTGAGGTAGAAAATCCTTAGTATTTCAATAAATTCAAAAATTTGTAAACAGTAAATTTATAAATAGAACCATATCAATGACAATTCAATCGACCATATTTAATAGATAATTGTATAGAATGTAACACCAAACCTGCCATCGGTTTCTAGATAATTTTTCTACATTTCAATGTAAAAGATCACTGTTTAGATAATTGTATCTGATATTACCTGAACTCGGTCATGTGTACCATATCATAACGTCTGTTAGAGAGTGAGTGCTGTATACAAATTCCGTTTAAAGGACTTTGTATGGTGTGTATCTACATGTAATCGGGTAGACGACATCTCAATATTTCTAATAAAAACTAACAAAAATCATTTAAACATTCTTATTGCTATGGATTAATATGTTACCGCGAAAACCACTTTTTTTTGTGGATTGCAGGAAACTTGCTGATATGTGGATATTATTACTTTTTGATACGTGGATATTATTACCTTTGATGACCGACAAAGATCTGGGAAAATACATCCCATTATATGGAGACAAAACTTGCTGCTCCAATAGACTTTTGAAAGTTGACAGAGTAAAAAGTAAAAAAATATCATTTAAAGTAGCTATGAACTGAAAACCTATACATAGGACAGTTTCAAACTAAAAAAAATATGTATACACTATAACTTATATACACCTTAAAAATAATGAAAAATATCAATATGCATATTAATATTTGTTTCACTGTTCAGATCCTGACAGTTTTAGAAGTAAACTCCCAGAGGGTAATTCACAGATACAATCAACTGATTTTACACCTTAATAGCTTGGTTGAATTCACCTTATGGCTGCTATCAAGGCTTTGCAAGAAGAAGGAATTACAGGAATTTGCAAAATTAGTTTTATCACTTGTTTTTTGTCAACTTTAACAGTAGCAATGTAATTGTAAATACAATTAATTAATTAACATGAATGTAATCTGATGCATCATACTACGACTTTCAATAAGTTTTGAATTAGTTGATTTAAAAAAAATAATTGGTAAGAACTATGAATATAGCTGAAATGTTAAAAAAAGTCTAAAAAAAAATGCAACTGGTATGCAATTTATGGGTGTAAGTACATCTATCGAACCTTAGCGAGATTTTCTCAAATTTCAAAGGGAGAGGATGACTTTGTTTTTCACAAGGCTGAAATATTTTATCCTACGACCCAATAGTTGCTACAAAAAATCATAACACAACTGTTTGATACATATGGTTATAGCCAGTATTTAGATTACTTGATCAAAACCCCTCTTATTACATTTGACCGATTGTGATTTGTAATAAAATTCATACAGAAATCACTTTTTTATAATTCTTTTTTCAGGACATCAGGGTAAAAAGAGTAACCTCTCTTAACCCCCGCCCGACCGCATATGGCCAGATAGGAAACGCATACGTATACCTGAACAGTAGTTTGTATAAACTTACTGTAAAGGAAAAGTATTTCAAAACTTTGAGCAAAGGACAGTATTTTCGTATCAAGGGGCATGCGATAAACCATCAGAATCAGTTTATCAACACAGATTATGCCACTGTAAGTAATATTACACTTAGGTTATAGATACCCAGACATTATAACCTATCATAAATGTAAGATGTATAAAGTCTTTATTTTCAAAACTTACTACGTACTTCATTTGACCTTAATATTTATTTATTCGAGCTTCATTGGTGAGCCTTGTGTGTATGCACATAACGCACATCTGGTGTACAAAGTTGTAATCTAGGTACTACTATCCTCTTAAGTTAATTATGTAAATATTGCAAAAAAGAATTTTTAGTTTAAATTTATAGAAATCTCTGGTTTTGAAAAGGCTACCGGCACTGAACAGAAACAAATGACCTATATTTACGTACATGATTTAGTTTCGAATTGGATAATTGGTCGCCAAAAACTCATATACACAGAATTGCCCATCCCTTTCAGCCGTGAAATATCGTTTTGACAATAAATATAATGTATCTTTACTTTTGAATTTTTGAATATATAAATCCAATATAACCAAAAAAAATCTATGAATTATTGATATCTATTTATTGTTTGCACAATTTAAAGTAATAATGACTATGTGAAGTTGATCTTGCGTTTATATATTTTTATTTTTAAATCAAATTCCAGATTATGGAAATAGCCCCATTTGAGATTAACGAGAGCCACATCCAAGAGCTTATTGCGCCAACCCCCATAGATTTGGGGAATGTTGGGAAGATTGCTTCATTGGCCCAAGACGAACTAGTTGCCATCTCGGGCTCATTGGTTAAAGTAAGTATCGTAATAAATTTGATATATCTGTAGTTTATAAACCACCAATTTTAAAATCGTTCGTGTTTTAACTCGCTGATATTTTATCTTAACACATGATATTTTAATACGTAGTTGATTTCTTTGACGGTTTAGTAATCGCGACTACTCCTTATATCTGTACGAAGTGAATAAATACCCCTACCATATTCGTTCATTTCTTTTCTTGGTTTAGTTTCCTTTGTATCGATTTGATGAATTAAATATTATATCAGAGGATTTGGGAGGATGAACCCGCAAACATGTTTAGCCCCACCATATTCATTAATCAGTAGCATGTACTTCGATGGTTGTCGTTGGTTGATTGGCTTTTCATTGTTGAAGGTCATAAAATTGAAGTAAAATTGGAAATGTGTCAAAGCGACAACAACCTGACCATAAAGCAGACAAGTCTAAGGCCACCAATGGGTCTTCAATGTAGCGAGAATACTCTCGCACCCGTAGGCGTCCGTCAGTGGCTCCTTACAAATTATATATACTAGTACAGTGACAATGAACGTCATGCTAAACTTCGAATTATACACAAGAAACTAAAATTAAAAATCATACAAGACTAACCCTTCCCCTATATGTCTAGCCAATGAAGAAAAGTAATCGCATAACAATATTTGATACAATCTGGTTTAGGGTCAACCTGGCTAGAATCGTACTTTCAAGTTATTTAACATAAAATAATCTAATGTCGGATGTTGATATACTTTCAGACTGCTCCGAAAACAACCACGGACAAAACCACGTTGCAAATTGCAACAATGACTGATGAGAAAAGGGTTACTGGGCCGGTAACCAGGAAGATGTGGTCACCGCCATGGAACGGTTTACCACATATTCCCTCAGTTCCATGGTGGTTGAACTGTGGCAGGGGGCTGTCCAGTTTAATGCCACCCTGGACACATCCATAAAGGTACGTATTTAACATGAACTATAAATACTTTTGACAAAAGTTGGGTTCCAATGGATAAAGGTAACAGGCTGATGTTATATTAAATACGCGCTGATGTTAGTCGTATAATAGATATAGGAAGATGTGGTGTGAGTGCCAATGAGACAACTCTCCATCCAAATGACAATTTAAAAAGTAAACCATTATAGGTTAAAGTACGGCATTCAACACGGAGCCTTGGCTCACACCGAAAAACAAGCTACAAAGGGCCCAAAATTACTAGTGTAAAACCATTCAAACGGGAAAACCAACGTTCTAATCTATATAAACAAAACGAAAAACGAGAAACACGTATATATTACATAAACAAACGACAACTACTGTACATCAGATTCCTGACTTAGGACAGGTGCAAACATTTGCAGCGGGATTAAATTTTTTAAGTTTATATAAAATCTTCCAATAAGGAATACCAAGAAAGTTCTGTAATATAAACAAATCTAATTTATAACACTTGATGCATATGGGGTCAATATCAACAATAAAACTTAACAATTAGAGCTAGACAAAACTTTCCTGTAAAGACTTACAAGAAACAAAATTAAACCAATATAATTAATAAGTACCGATCACCGTATGACCTGCAGTTGTTATTAACAAAGCCTATACATTTTCAAGGTTGATATTTGCATCAAAAGCAAAAACGGTTGAATTATTCCTCCCTAGCATCTAGTGAGTTCTTAGCGTTTCTGTCTATCAAGGAAACACTCAAACTCAACATGATGTGTTCATGATCAACGGAAAGAGCTATATGACTAACTACTTTATATATATACTATATCAAACCATTGAGAAAGCAATTTGACAAAATACGAATTGAAAGGAAATACATTTACAGTTCATTATAACGATATTTCGTCGCTATGCCAATGTTGTATATATAGAATAACCATACATGGTCTCGAAATATCAATGTTATTTGTACGAGGTTTAGAAACGGATAGAAAGCGAAGCTGTGCCGAGCATTTCTACCTGTTTCGAGCCGAGTACAAATAAGTTCTAGTTATAGATTGATATTTCGAGACAATGTATCAAATGCGGAACGTACATATAAGGTAATAGGTAACAGGTGAATATACTATTGGTATCGGTATCGGATTCGACCCGGAACTTGTCAATTATTGGCAATATTAATTGTTTGGAAAACAAAAGGGTCTTGAGTGGTGTAATTTTCAATCTGCACCATTGTCCTATATTAGTTATATATAAAGTCAAATTCTTTGATTTGTCGTTTTTACCCGATGACGGATGACAAATTTGACCTCGTAATTTTAGTATTATAGATACTGCAACTCTTATAACTGTTCTTAATGAAGTATTTTGGGTAAAAAACATCATTTCTTAATTTGAAGCGGACGACGTTAAATTTTCGCCAACATGTATGTTTTATTGGCGTCATAAATTAAACTCTACGGAAAAACATTATCAACGTCATAAACAAGGTGATACACAGCTGTAGTATATAAACACTTAAATACATAATTTTGTCTCTGTTTCTAGTCTTCAAATACCTTTCTAAATTTTAGGAGATAAAAAAAAAAAAAAGAGGGACGAAAGATACCAAAGGGACAATATTTAGTATCAGTAGTCATAAAAGGATTATAATTTAGTACGCCAGACGCGCGTTTCGTCTACATAAAGATATCAGTGAGTAATAAAGGCAATAGTAGTATATTGCTGTTCAAAACTCATAAATCCATGGACAAAAAACAAAATCGGGGTAACAAACTAAAACCGAGGGAAACGCATTAAATTTTAGAGGAGAACAACGACATAACCCTCAAATGTAACACACACAGAAACGGACCGAGCATCAGACAAAATCTCACGAAAATAACAAATATAACATCAAAACCAAATACATGAATTTGGGATAGACAAGTACCGTGACACGTATTATCGCAATGTGAATTTACACTAAAATAAGAGAGACAACAAACTACGCAACGATAAAATGTAACACACACAGAAACGAACTATAATAAAACAATGGACATATTCCTAACTTGGTACAGGACATTTTTGAAGGAAAAAATAATACTTATTAGGTATTCAAGAGCTTGCAGCTCCTATTCAGATTTTGTAAAACGTCACCAGTGTCTGAGCAGAAAGTTGATGAACCAGGGTAATGTCAAAGAACGTCTCGTCCTTTTTCTTAAAAAGTTCATCGGAAGATGCCCAGAACTTATTGATAAATATTCCGTACCAACTTCACAAATAATACAAGATGGTCTTGAAATATAGATTTTGCGTACTGACGTTGGTTATCATCTGAATTACGTGTTATAGTATTCTTTTATTTGTCTTTTAATATTACTTGTACTGTTAAGTCAGTTTTCTTAGATATTCTGTTGAAGTCACTCTGTAGTTATGTAAAACATCATACTTTGAACGACAAAATTATTTCATTTCTTAATATTACTTTTACTTATTGATCTTGACATACTATGAATGACAAAACTATTTTATTCAATTATACGACTTTTTCTGTTAAGTCTATTTTTATGATATACATTTGACGTGAAACTGTACTTATGTATCCCGTCGTACTTTGAACCACGCTATTATTTTATTTATTATCATTACTTTATTTTTTGTCTATTATTGTTATATTTACTTTACCAACTCTGCATGTATGTATGCCGTCATACGTTGAACGACAAAATTATTTTTATGTCTACCTGTGCGAATTTCAAACGCGCACTTTTACACCAGTACTGAAAACCTACTGTCCTTTAAGGGTAGACTTTACATTAAATGAAGTCGTATAAGAAAAGCAAAATGAGTATGTTAAATTTGATGTATGCCTTTTTGTGCTTCTTCGTTACATTTGTTGTTTTTATAGTAATATTAAGATGAAAACACAATATTGACTGCTGTACCCCTATTTTTGACATTTTTACTCTAAAGTATGTTTGTTTTGTTCATACATCGTTGACAATGTAATGGAATTTGACGCAACTGTCATACAAGTGAGCGGTTTAGCTAGCTATAAAACCAGGTTCAATCCACCATTTTCTATATTAGAAAATGCCTGTACCAAGTCAGGAATATGACAGTTGTTATCCATTCGTTTGATGTGTTTGGACATATGATTTTGATTTTTGATTTTCCTTTTTTGATTTTCCTCGGAGTTCAGTATTTTTGTGTTTTTACTTTTTACACATACTGTTAACGTCAATATATTTATTAACCTGTAAAAGGTACATGACGAAAAAACTTGCATGTGCACGGTTCAAGTTAAATTGATGGCTCAACTTATAATGTTATATATATATATAACATATTTTTTGCATAAGCATACTATTTTAATTTATAATTTTAAAGAGGAGGCATGCTGTCAAAAATAGTATTATAATTAATATTAATAATATATGTTTTTGTTTTTCTTTCAATGCTACCTGTTTGTAGTGTTTGGTGTCTATCGTTTTGTAATTAATATGCCTGTCTGTTTGTTATTGTGTATTTTGGTAATAATCCTATTGTTTGGATTTTAGACTAATAAAATTCTTATTCTTATTCTAGTTAAACAATGTACCTTCATGGCTTGGTCTCAAATTGGATGCAACTGAGGTTTACCTTTTCAATAGGTGTCAGGCACTGCGGGGTTATGCTGTTCAACTGTGGACATGGTATACCCTGTTACCATATGGTATCGGGTTTTAATATAGGAATAATAGAACATAGATGAAAATATTTGACCAATCAAAGTCACACAGGTCTCAGCATCATCGGCGTGTGGCATCCATATTGAAAAGAAATAACAGTAGGTTTATGAATTTGAAGTAAACCCTGAGAACACAAAACACTACAAATTTCATCTTACATTTACATCATTATTTTCAACAAATTGCAGTAGACATTCAGGATTGGTTGATTGTTGGATATCTGTGGTCACATTGTTTTTATCATTAGAAGTGCATGCATAATTAAGCAATGGAGTTGTTAAATTGTGTAGAGGATGGTCATAAAAAGCAGAATTGCTAGTACTTAAGAAGTTATGGTTGTATTATGGACGAGGTTGAGGTGGAGTGGAAGGGTAAGAATAGGCAGAAAAAAGGATGATTTTTTATTAACAGTTTTAATCAGAAACAATAAAAAAAAAATATGTCAAGACCAAGCTGATGATGAAGTGCAAAAAAGGCTTAATAAATAAATCTGTGTAAATATACAAAATATACATGTATCATCATGAAAATATGAACTCATCTTGATCACTTTTTTTCAGCATACTGATATATCAGTTAAAATAATATCCTTGTTCAAGCTTTGAGTATTACATCACTTTGCAAAAAGAATATGAATATTCTATTTAATATGCTATTTTTTCCAGATTATATAGATATGTTGCATACAGACGGTTCACTCGTTGGATCTGGCATATACTTGGTAAAAAAAGAACAAAGGTGATACCAGCATGTGCAGTATTAAAAATTCGGGAGGCATTCCCATCTGAGGACTTTACTGGATTCAAATATGCCAGGCCACGATAATTTGAACAAATTTATTGTGGTAAAAATCTGGGTAAATTTCATGTTTCCACAAACAGAGCTTTGAAAGATAAAAACACTCTATTACATGATGTAAATTGTTGTAAATACAATTTAAATGGTGAAGAGTTATATGGAACAATGATCGCAAATAAATTAACAAATGTACGAGAAATGATGTCAGTTTCTAGCAAAACGACTTGTTCGATGTCTTATTAGCTCATCCTTATCAAATTGAGGGTTTGATGCTGTTAGTGGAGGGAGTCTCTGGTATACAATGTTAAAGTCCTCTAAGGCTTCTTTAATGCTTGGCAAGTTATTTCGTCTGTCAAAAGTTCTTTTCAGAAGAGCTCCAACATAATCTACAAGACAAATAGAAACTATATGTAATAGCTCAGCCTCTAATTAACCGTGCGAATTTATAGATGCAATGAAATTACTTGGATGCGCAGTCTGCATTTTTAGAATATTAACTTTTTCGATTCCAATAGTACAAAAAGAGACTCAAAATACTGTTCATAAACCAACATTATTACAAAATAAATGTCTTGCATAGTGCTTTTTATGTTTTATTATTGAACCAGAAAGTTTAATGAAATCTTACCATAGGTCGCTTGAACTTTCTGCGGTTTGACAACACATTGCTCTCCTTTGTTTTGCTTTTTCCATTTCAGGCTGCCTGCTTTTGTGACAGCTTGCTGTCTATTTCCATTTTCATTGTAATGCAATGCAGCAATATAAATTCTGGAGAAGAAAAAACATTACAAAATTATTTAACTCATCAAATTTTAAGATAAATAATCTACTAAACTTTTAATTTATTGCTTCAAAGTTTAAAATTAGCCACTGACGAGTTTATGTGTACACTATGTGGTGACCATGATTACAGTACAGGTATACACCTTTCATTATTTTGTTGGTATAGGTTATTTTAACATATTGTAAACAATCAATTACCTTTTTTTTTTTTTTTTACGAAGACAAATATTTTTATTCAATTATTTCCTGCTATATAAAATACCTAAGTAGCCCAGGTCGCATACTTAGGGACCCCTGCTTTTTAACAGCCTCACTTGACCAGGGAAAATATCAAATGAGTTTAAACTTCCCATAGTTTACATAAGTATACATTTAAAAATAACCAATACAATTGATTTTACCTGCTACGCATCACTGGCACTGTAATTCATAATAATTTCCGTATATCCGGTTCACTGACTTACATTATACATGTGTTGATTTAAACGTGAAAACTATATATTTGATTGAAAAAATAATAATAGTTATAGTTAGAATTAGAAATTATTGAATTAATGTGAATGAACAAAAGTTGAAATGATTCTGTGACTGACGTATGGATTATAAAAGTATAAAGCACATGTGGTGAGTACTGATGTATAAGAAACGTGATATGTGTAATTTACAAATAAACATATTAATATGCACAGACATAGATTCAAATATCAATTACAGTACAAATCTTTCTTTCTGTAAAAAAACAATACCAAACAAACATAGTGTTCCCTACGTTCTTCCTAAGATATAGTATTATTATTACATATGGAATCAAACACACCTTTAGTTTAGAGAAGTTGAACTAAAAATATTTACCTACATATTTCCGATAAAGAGTTCAATTTTTCATCATTCAAAATTACATTTGGAAGAAGCTGGGTTGACCACAATATTTATCTTATTAAAACATTAAGCATTGATTGATTGTTGGTTGCTTAACGTCCAGTGGCAAATATTTCATGCATTTTCAGGACGAGAACAAGTTCACAATAAATACAATAGGTAGGTCTTGTCATAAAAGAAGCCAATGGTTAGGGAATTTCTGACTGCACTGGAAAATGAGGGTGTATTGGATAGAAACAGAAATTTCCAACAGGCCACCTACCGAAGCTTCAGAGAGTTGCTGCAAGTGTTCTTAACGTGTAAAGAGCGTGGCACTCTCTTTAAACGAGACATCAGATTTATCTTCCCCATTCTGACCGGACGCGTCTGCGAACTTGATACATCCCGCACAGCCAAACGGACGCCCAACTTCGGCAAGCGTTTTACTGCCGGTCTTGAGAAGACCAAGTGATTATATTTCTATTCCCCAGTCACACTTTGGGAGCAGGAAAAAAATCTAGATAACTGGCTTTAATTTCAGCATAGTGTTGCTGAATTAAAAGAGGATTTGTTTAAAAAATCATCAACGTACAATGAACATTCAATATTACTTTTTATTGCTGTTGATTTTAAGACTAAATAATGTAACAGATAACAGAGGGACACTCATTTATACAGATCAGACATGGTCAAATTTACTCTAACATTTAATTATGTTAGAAATAATATTTGGCATATTGCCTTTCGGATTGACGGCAAATCACCAGATTCCAAGATGTCATTCATGAGCTGCAAGAGAGCTCCCAGCGAGGAATCTGGCAAGTGTTTTAAAAGATTATGTATCAAGGGCTTTTGACATAGATGTTTTAAGTTCTCCAAGATAAAATACTTTCTTATAATTTTCACCATTTTTTTTTAAGTTTAATTTATTTTTTTCTATTTGTTTTTTTAACTTTTATAAAATTTTATCTTTTACATGAAAAATAAACCCAGCTACATAATTTGTATCTGACTACTGTTGGTGAAATAAGAGAGGACAAAACCACCACAATACTTGCTGCTAAAAAAATCAGTGGTGGACAATACCACCTAAATACTTGATACTGGTGAAATAACCGAGGACGACGATATTGATGTTGCTGTGTTGGATGATCAACCAAATATAGTAATAAATAACTTTAATATTGATTTGGAATATAATCAACAAGAGATATTTGTAGGAGAAAATTCTCGTGTTGATTATATCTCTCTGAACTGCAGAATAAACTAGTTAATATTGATGACCAGGAGTATGCTGCTAACTATTCAAGCGAAGCTACAGTATTTACTGTTTTGTAGAGCTCCAACCTGATAAATGATTATTGAGGAATTTGTGAAGTTGTTGTGTTTCAGTTATAGGCGTTTATACTCATGGCGACAAACCTTTAACTATCTGTTATAGTCACTGAATCAGTCACTTGACTTCGTTGTCTTCGAAGTAGCAAGATTAGCACGTCTTGTTGGGTTGAACTCTAGCATCGAAGTGGGGTTTCCGGTCTTGCGCATTTTGAAGTAATTGTTCCTCCGTGATCGGAGCACCTTAATATTGGACTTTACCACACTCCACTCCATTTTCTTTGGGAAAGTTTCATAATCTTTATTCACCCCAAGGGTGACTGGGGTATAGAAATATGGTCACTTGGTCTTCTCCCGACCGGCAGTAAAACGCTTGCCGAAGTGGGGCGTCCGTTTGGCTGTGCGGGATGTATTAAGTTCGCAGTCACGTCCGGTCAGAAGGGGGACGTTAAATCCGATGCCTCATGTAAAGAGAGTGCCACGCTCTTTGCGCGTTAAGAACCCTTGCAACAACTCTTTGAGGGGTCCGTAGGTGGCCTGTTGCAAGGCAAAATTTCTGTCCTTATCTAATATATCCTCATTTTTCAGTGGCAGTCCAAAACCCTAACCATCATCCCAGATGGCCTCTATTGTATCATTCTGTTTAGATAGATTAACGTTTCTATCTGAGGTGTCAAGTCCACATCTCCAATGGCCACAGTCCTGGAGGACTTGACAAGGTACTCTAATTCTGTTGGATGTCTATGTAGATTTGCCGGTGATGATGAATTAACAGTGCGTGGCTGGATACCGAAACTGAAATGGACGGATGGTGTTTTGCACAATTCTGTTCTTTGTGACCAATTTGGCCAGGATGAAGGGAAACAGAAATTAGCCACCATAAACATCATGCACGTTTTGTAATGTTCCCGCGTTCCAAAGTCAGACACCTCATGGAAACCAGAACAACCGGTACGAACCAAGAGTTCTTGCTCTGTGAAATTTCTATTTGTTCTCACCTCTGCCAATATTTCACTTACATGTTTCATTAATCCATCAGGGTACTCCACATTATTCACCACTGCCAATTCCCAAAATAGCCCGTTCATAAGTTGAACCCAACTTTCCCCGTACTCATCTTCATTCCACAGAAAACGTTCCTCAGCTGAATGGTTCTCCTTGTCATGGTACTCTAGTCTTCTTTCTTGTTTGCTGCAGTCTAGCATGCTGTCTGCGGACTACAGTACCAAGCCATTTTGGTAGAACTCTGTCCTCACAGGGTTGCAATTTATCATGGTGCACAACGAGAGCTTTCTTGCGCTTTTGGATTCTGTACAAGAAAATCATGATAGGAAATACAAGCACGGGAATATCGTATCATTTGGGAGATATATATCCCGTATGCAGGTGCTGCTGGGAATAACACTCATTAGTGAGTTAAAGTTACATAAACCTCATCTTCTATGCCTATCTATGAAGTTGGAGCAGTATCAACGGAGTTTTCACTAGCAAATACTACTACCGAATTGTTCATGCTTGAAATAATTATAATTACCTAGAAAATCATGTAGTAGTGGAAGAAACAATACATATCTTTCCTGCTTTACCATCATGTATCTTTGTGTGAGAAAATATTTTCTCATGCTTTGCATTGCATAGTTAAGATGATTAAGACCAGTTCTATGTAACCACCAAAAAAACCATGCCAGGGTATAACAGCAAAATGCATAAAAATTTGCAGGAATAATTCATGAACCATTAAATTACTTTTTTTTAATTTTTTTGTTCTTGTTATGTTTTGTTGCTATGGCTACCAATCAAACTGGTAAGTACGAAATTTATTTAATGCAGGTTTTCATGGGGTGACCATTAAAAAGGGGGTCATCATAACACTTTCTCTTAAATGTACCTGCAAATTCCTAGAAAAACAAAATTCAATGAAACTTGCATAAAACCTTTCATGTTTTAAGCATACAATTGTCATTGTGCACCTCCTTTCTATCACAATGATTTTTATGGTGGTCCCATATGCCATGATATTGCATTGGACAGTCACATCACTCCTAAGCAAAACATTTGTGATCACAATAGCCTTTTTCTTGACTAGAAATACAAATTTTATAAACCAACAGCCATTTGCCAATACCATATATGTTACTTATTTGGAGTAAACTTTCAAATTATAAAATCTGTCTCAGTGTGTCAATGCCTACAATGTCTACAGTAGGTCTTTATATAGATATAGGAAGATGTGGTGTGAGTGCCAATGAGACAACTCTCCATCTAAATAACATTTTTTTTAAAAGTAAACCATTATAGGTCAATGTATGGCCTATTCATGCATTGTTTATCATCATTACAAATGTATGTATTATGTATTCATCCTGTATGCATTTAGCTTGCCTTCCATCTAACCCAAAGTATTTTTCACTATATTTACTTCAGTATAAAGTCACAATGCCTTATATGATAAAAAAATCAATGAAATGAAGATAAATTATTTCAGCATGTTACATTTACAACATATTTTATATTGGCCTTTTTAATCACTTACAAAACTTAAGAAACTTGATAAAGTCTAAAAGAATAATTATATATCATACAATAGTATGTACTCGTGCATCTATTTTTTTTACACATACATGTATGTACCAGGGTATGTGTTTAGGAGTCTCGGATTACATGTACATTCAAAAATACACAATCATGACAATATTTTCATCTATGATTTTGTTGAGGCAACTTCAATGATATTATTTTTTTTTTAATTCAGGTCTTTGTACAAAGTGCAGAAAAAGTCTATTGAAACAAGCTCAGTGTGAGGAATTATCTTTAGATGTTTCTAAAATAGTGCAGGTAAGATGAAATATAATTATGTTTTCAAGGAAAATCTTGTAAAAGTAAACAACAATTGAGTATTGTCTGTGGTATACAAAATGTATACATGTACATGATGTACATGTATTCACTGCACTTTTAATTCAAGGAATTTTAATATGCCAGTAGTACTGTTTATGTTGAAACACCTACTTCAAGTTAACTTTTTATAAATCACTTTTATTCATATTAGTATCAGATGGCAGATCCAGAACTTTTCATAATCCCTTGAACTGACCTAAGGGGAGGGGCTCTGCAGTCATGCTTCAGTGATTCCCCACATAATCAACCAAATCCCCCCTTTTCCTGATACACCTATGCATATTAAGTACATCTTTGTACATTAATATATATATATACATATAGACTGCATGTCAGAAAAAATATGAAATTTAGGCAGATAATGATACAATTCCAAATTTATAAAATATGGCCACCAGAGACAGTACATGATTCTAATTTCTGAGTTTTTCTATGAAACTTCATGCCAGGTATACAATTATAAAACTTTACAAAATTGATGTCAAACTGCAATGATATAAATGTTTAAAAATAGCTAGAGGGAAGTCATTTAAAATATACACATTTTTCCAGGGTGATCAGCATTCCTATTGGAGACAAGAGACACATATATCTGACCATGAAATGACAGATAATGTACCAGAATTTAGCAGCAGAACTACAGTAGATAGCAATAGTCAACCTAACCATGTATGTTAACAATTGTATACTTTCAAATCCAAATACTATAACTGTGACACATCCAATTTCTGACAAACAAAAGCTTTACAGCTAATTTTCTAATGCATGTAGGGTAAGACTTTCAGTTTGGTTTGCTTGCTGGCTTTGTTTGTATAGTGACAATTTTAATTGAATTACTTGCAATCAAATTTAAATATGATATGTACTTCTTTGATAATGCAGGCCTACATGTATATTGTTTGCAGATGTCAATCTTAATTACAATGCTTGAGCTAACATTTATACAAACAAAGCAAACAGGCTAGCCAAAGTTCTACTCTACAAGCATTTGGAAATTAGCTGTAATTCTTTCATATACATATACATGTACATGATGGTCAAACAAACTTTACACTAGATAATGGAAGAGTGCCAGTCACTGCCAATGAGACAACTCTCCATCCAAGTCACAATTTGTAAAACTAAACCATCATAGGTCAAAGTAAGGCCTTCAACAACAACACAATTTGCAAGTTTGAGCCTGATATTAAAAGTAAATGCATTTCTTTATTGAATGTTTGCAGGTTGAAGCAGATAAAGAGCATACATGTATGTCTATTACTAACAGGAGAAAAAGAAAGGTAAATACCATGAAATGTTTTTGAAAGATATGATTAATATTGTATATCAGATCAAACATGTCATACTTTTCCATATTTAGCTTTACAAATAAGCTATTATTTAAAAACAACTAGCCCCACCATCCTTAAATTTTTCAAGCTACATGTAACATGTAGTTAAATCAGTAAAATCTGTGATTATCTACAAAGTTATAAAAAAAAAATGTTCATCTTGTAACAGTGTTAAGTAAAAATATGTTAAAAATAAAAAAAGATGTTGTATGGCCTTCAACAATGAGCAAAGACCATACCGCATAGACAGCTATAAAAGGCCCTGAAATGACAATGTAAAACAATTCAAACGAGAAAATTAACAACCTAATTTATTTACAAATAGGTCAAGGTCAATGTAGTTGAATGCATTACTGTTTTAGATTATAGCGAAAGTTTAAAAATATGTCAAGTTACTTGAAAATAAAATACTCTTGAATTTAGGAACATGGAGTATAAAAAAATTAAGGTGGCGGATCCAGGAATTTTCATAAGTGGGGGCCCGCTCCAGTCACGCTTCAATGATTCCCTATATAAGCAACCAAATTTTTTCCCAAAAAGGGGGGGCCTGGGCCCCCTCCCCCCCCCCCCTAAATCCGCCTCTGAGTTAAAAAAACATGATGACATGTACATGTGTAACATACAACTGAACGTGTAAAACAATAATTATGCCCCATTAATGTGCATTATGATTCCTGGTCTGTGAGTCCATTCGTCTGTCATGTCTGTCTGACTGTCCCACTTCAGGTTAAATATTTTGTTCCAGATACATGAAGATATTTTGATGAAGTTGAAGTCCAATCAACTTGAAACTCATTACTCATGTTCCCTATGATATGATCATTATAATTTTTATGCCAAATTGGAGTTTTTATGATGTTTCACTGTCCATTAAACATAGAAAATGACAGTGCAAAAGGGGTGGAGCATCAGTGTACTATGGATACATTCTTGTTGGGATTTGTTTTTTCATAAAAAGATCAGTTTATTAGTCACTCAACCTTATTTTAACACTACAGTGATCAATGTCAATTAATGTACAATGTAAATTACAGGCGAAAGAGTGTTTAGATGATTTAGTCCTCAGTCAGGAAACAGACCAGTCACTTGCAGGGGGAAGTCAGGTTTCAGAGGCGTCAGTTTGTGTGATTGAAAAATTAGATAAACTTAATGAATTTTTAAGCCTGTCTGGAATTAGTCCAGTAAAGAAGATCCAGGGACCTTTGGAGAGTGCTAGTGCAAGAACCATTCAGAGATATAAACTCAAGGCTAGGCAGTGCCTTAACTCTGTTTTTGAAACAATTTGTCCAGGTGAGGCACCATTTCTAGAAGCTGAACTTTATCCAGAATCATTGAAAGACAATACCATGAAGACTCTTCTAGAAATATACACCAAGGCTGATACATGGATGTTCAGACGACAGGTCTTGTCTATCCTCACTGAGCAACTAAACTATGATGGATTAAGAAAGGTAAGGATTATTCTTAGATAGAATTACATGTACTATATTTTTTGTGAAGGTTAATTTAAGACTAAATGTCTTATATTTAATATCATCTGTCCTTGACCTCGTTTTTATATTTCATTATTCATTCAATCATTGTTAGGTTTTTGTGTTTTGGTCGGTTTTCCAAATACTTAAAGCAATAGGTCAGCTATGTTTAGTGTATGGAACAATTAATATAATTGTAAAGTGTACATGTCTGTCTTTAAAGTATTATCTGACTTGAAGTCATTTTCATGGTTAATTGGTCATTGAAATTTTTTGTTAAATTTGTCAGTTTGTTAGATTATATTTGATACTTTAAGCAACAGGTCAATTGTATTTAGTGTTTTGAATGATTGTTAGGGGCAAATGTCTGTCAGGCCTGCTTCATTTGACTATATATATATCATACAACATTGATTTTGTTTATAAAAAAAGATGTGGTATGGCTACCAGTGAGACAACTCTCCACAAGAGACCAAATGACACAGAAATTAACAACTTTTGTTCATTGTATGGCCTTCAACAATGAGCAAAGCTCATACTTCAAAGTTATAAAAGACACCAAAATGACAAATGTAAAATAATTCAAAGGAGAAAACAAACAGTCTAGTTTATATACAAAAACTTAGTACTTTGTTACAGTCAACATCTAAGAACCCCAAGAATTCAAGAATAAAATCCCATTGCAACGACAAAATCTTACCAATACATAATAATTACGAGAAAAACATTATAATTGTATAAAAATCAGTTGAAAAAGGCTTTTCAGATGGATACAAATAACATACATCTATTAAACAAAAACAGAGTGCACATCTTATATCCCACCAACAAAATATCCTAATTACTGATCTGCGAGTACTTAAAATCATCAACAGCTAGTTCAAATCCACTAGTTCAACTATAAATAAAAAAATCATGCATCTAAGAGTACATTATTTTTAGTTTAGTTAATGTGATAGTTGCAAAACCCTCATGTTACAGACTTTTATAATAAATTCAATGATAAGGCAAGGGAAATAGGCAAAACTTCTAAGTGAGTGCTTTTATTTTCTTTTTTTATAGATGATTCCCAATATTACACAATGGAGGTACTATGAGGCTAAAAGACACACAGACAAGTCAGGTGCAGGACAGCCAGTTCAGCCCTCAAAACAACAGAGAGAGAAGTTTGATGCCAAATGTTTAGAACATTTTATAGATTTTATAACATCTAATCAAATCATTAAGGACCTACCATTTGGGGATAAAACTCTAAGATTATCAACTGGAGAGATCAGAAATATACCAAATGTAGTTCGATCCATTGCACCAGTTTCCATCATCAAACAGTATAACCAGTTGTGTGAAGAAGATCAGGTTAAACCTTTAGGTAAGTTTATCCTAAACTAAAGAAAGTCAATCCTTATAATACAGATACCCAATTTTCCCCCGCTATTAGACACAAAGGGGCATAACTCTTTAAAGGTAAATGCAAATTCAGCCTACAATTGAACTTGACATATATATGTAATTAGTATCATAGATTTCGTCCACATATGCTTTATAGTTATATACAATTTGAAAAACAGTGAAGTCTTGACCTCTGTCAGAATATTGTGGGAAATAATTTGATAAAAAAGGGAACATTGTCATGTCATAAAATGGTACACACCAATTGAGACACATAAGGTAAAAAAATAAAGTTTATTATTGTCATTCTAAATATTATGTAGTCTTATATGCCACAAAAGGATGCATTATGTTATACAGACTACAGTAATATGTCTTTCTATGCACAAAAAGACTATATAATACATGTAAGGTGCATATGCAGAACATGTAATAATTTTACTCTAAATCTGCATTACCAGTGTACAATGGGCTTTATTAGATTAAAAAATATTTTCACATTGATGTGCTTTTGATTTAAATTTATCAATAACATCTTTAAAATGTTGATTTTGTTTGCAGGCACAAGCACCCTATATAAACTTTTAGATGAGTGTGCAGCATCAGTGAGAAAAAGTATGGAAGGACTTGACAATTACATAACAGAGGGAGGCAGGGCTTTTGTTGAGTTGGAGAAATTAGTTGTGCTATTACCTGAGGATACACAAGCACTGAAAGCAAGACTTCAGGAGGCAAAGCAGTACCTAAAAACAGATATGAAAGTAAGTGGTTTTTTTTTAATAATTTAAGCATTTTCTTATGTTATTTAAACAGGTCGAGAACTCTAGATTTTCTGACGTCAGAATATATTTGCATAGTAATTTCCAAAACACAAGGCCAATATGGCCTTGAAAAACTAACCAATCGACTCAATGAACTACAATGCATTGTGGGCTACTACGAGTAAACTACTACTTAAGACACGTGGAATTAGTGGGAAAACAGTCAATTAATATATTGTCTGGGACTCTCATTACCAAAGTTTTTATTCTGCAAATATATTTAATGTAAAATATATAACGTAATCTTCAATTTGCATGCTCAGATTAAAAAAATATTGTTTATTGGCTTCACGATTTGACTTTCTTTTTCGCCTTGCAAAAGTAGTTGAACCGGTTTTGTGCATTGTTATGAATTGAACCTGCATTAATTTCACGACATGACACAGTGAAATATCCAATGAAGTGACCACTGTCCAGTAAGAAAATCATTTGAGCTCTTTTAAACCTGTATAATGGCATTGCAAAATCATTTCTGCCTAGAAAAACACGAAACTTTAATTGAAACACTTCTTTCTGTACTGAATATGTATTTTTTTTTTATCATGACCTGAACTAATAGTAAGAACATCATAATATTCAGTATGCTAAAAAAAAATGTTATGAAAGCGGCAGGGGCGGGTCCAGCCATTTTAAAAAGGGGGGCCCTAACCCTGGACAAAAGGGGAGGGTGTTCCAACTACATGTCCCCATTCAAATGCACTGATCGTCCAAAAAAGGGGGTCCATCCCCCGGAACCCCCGCCCCCCTGGATCCGCCACTGAGCGGGTACGGTATATAGCTCAATACATTTTTTATAGTTTCATCCATCGATAATATCCGTTTGTTGCTATTTTTATCACAAAATATACCTCAGAGGTTTTTTTATCGTTCGGCTGCTGTCCTGTTGACATATGTAAAATATCTCCAATATTAAAAGTCTCTGGATCATAGTGGGTGCCACTTTACCTATTATTTTCCACCTTGTCGCACATACATGGATAAAATCATTACAGCTTATTTCCTAATGCATGTGGAGCAAAACTTTGGTTAGCTTGCTTGCTTTGTTTGTATATTGTACAAAATATAAAATATACAAGTTAAACTATGCCTATATATATATATTGTTTAAAGATGTCAATCTTATTTTCAAAGCTTGTATAAACAACTATACAAACAAAGCAAGCAAGCAACCCAAAGTTTTACTTTGCAGGTTTAAGAAATCAGCTGTAATGATTTTAAAAATAAATTGCGTCACATGTAAATAAACAATTACATGTGCGAGAACATAAGTATGCTAATTTATGCATTTCCATATAAGGTAGTGGTCCCGACCTGTTAAAATTACAGCAGCGATGATGTAATAGTTAGTATGTCCACCTTAAATACAAGAGATTGTGGGTTCAAACCCTGTCAGGGTCAGTCCAAAAACTAAAAAAATATTTTTGCTGATTCTCTGCTTTATACATGCCTCAAGGATTAAAAGAACAAAGACTGGTAAACTGATTTTGAATAATGTGTTCAGGTCCAGGTGAGGAGATATGTCTTTTTGTGAACTTTTTTGTTATGTGTTAGCACATTAAAAAATTCCACACTTTTAACATAGTATTTTGGAGAAAAAACAGACTGCTGGCCCAGAGATTGATTTGTTGGACATGTTTCTGTAAACTGTTGTCCTGTGAGTTAGAAAATTAAAAATCTGGCTTAATCAATATTTGATGGTCTAGTACAAAGCATGACTATTATTCATTAATTATAACAAAGTCCTTTATATATATGCACCTTTCTTGCCACTGGACACTAGACAACCAATAAATGTCATTGAAGGTATTTTAGGAAATTTATTTGCACAAAATATTATCATGAACATATAGTTTAGCTTTAAATTTTCAGATTCATGTGAGGCAAACTTCAACAGTTGCTGACCATTGTGCACCATATGCTTTGAGCACAAGTGATCCATGCTTTGGAGGAGTATGTGACCATGAACATGACAGCCGATGTGACAGCTGCTCAGATATGGCAGATCTGTTTGATATGTTACTAACAAAAGTTATTGCCAACACATGGGAGAATAGAGATTCAGTGCTTTATACAGTAAGTTCCAATCCATCTCTATGTATAATTAGAATTAGATATGTTGAAGTTAACCAATAGGAAATTTTACTTCAGATAAATTTTATAATCAAAATATATCGTTTGGCACATAGAAAAAAGTTAATAGTGAGTTAAACGGACTATACATTTGATTTTTTTCTGGTAAAACATAAAATAGAAATGTATTTGTTTTTCAAATAAAAAATTGTATGTTGGATATAATTATACCCCTGCTCTAAAAAGGGGGGGGGGGGGGGGGGGGGGGGGGTATACTGTTTTACCTCTGTTTGTTCTTCCGTCAGTCAGTCAGTCTGTCCCATGAATATTTTTCGTCCCATTTTTCTCAGGAACTACAATACAAGGATTGCTGAAATTTGGTTTCAGGGTTTATCTAAGTCAGCTATACCGTGTGATGCGTTTTCAGATTGATCACTTGACAACTTCCTGTTTACCGAACACTTGTATGATTTTACACTATTAATATTATTCACTTGCGGCGGGGGTATCATCAGTGAGCAGTAGCTCCCAGTTTCACTTGCTTTTTTAGCAGTATGTGAACATAGATCTATAACTCATTTGCCTACATAGACAATAACTGTTTAGTGTCTTTGAATATCAGCTGTATTTGTATGAGGCTAGGAAACAAGGTGTATGTATGCGCTTTTAGCGAGTTTCATGAAATTTTCTTTGTCCAAGGGCCATTATTCATTTAAAAGAGTGTCAAACATGATCTGTTACTCCTTGTAAAAGTGTGCAATAAGTATCCTAGCTCCAAATCTATATGTACATGTATATTAAAGATTGATGTTCATATTTAATCTTTTGAAATATTTGTAGGTTGAAAAAGCGTTAGAAGACATCAAGGAATGGAAGAAACACCTTGTCAGGGCACGTAATCAAGAGGAAGCAAGGCCTAATTTAACTGATAAGATGAAAGAAAATGAGGCCTTAATAACATTTGACTGGGCTATGAAATTCTTGCCAAGAAAATATCGAGAAGGTCAAGTGGATTGGTATGCCAAGCGTGGCCTGAACTGGCATATCAGTGTGTCACTCATGAAGAAAGGTGTTACATTTGATAGTATCACTCACGTTCACATCTTTGAAAATCCAACTTCCCAAGATGCCGACGTAACTTCTCAAATAATGGTAGATGTAGTAACTGATTTGGTAAAAGTGCTTCCAACTTTAAATAAATTCCACCTGTTTTCTGACAACGCTGGATGCTACAAATCCTCAACAACATTAACTCAGCTTCACAGTGGATTGGGGAATTTATTAGACACATACAACTTCTCAGAAGCTCAAAATGGAAAAGGTGAGACAAGACATTTTTTATTTGTCTGTTTAATTAAGTAAAATACATATAAAGCTGAATCAAGTAGACAAAATAGTCAAATTTAGACCAGTCATTACCAAAATTATCAAAATTACCATTTCAAAGTATTTTTTGAGACCAGTCAATACCAAAAATAATTACCATTTCAAAGTATTTTTTGAGACCAGTCAATACCAAAATTATTAAAATTACCATTTCAAAGTATTTTTTGAGACCAGTCAATACCAAAATTAATAAAATTACCATTTCAAAGTATTTTTTGAGACCAGTCAATACCAAAATTAATAAAATTACCATTTCAAAGTATTTTTTGAGACCAGTCAATACCAAAATTAATAAAATTACCATTTCTAAGTATTTTTTGAGACCAGTCAATACCAAAAATAATAAAATTACCATTTCAAAGTATTTTTTTGAGACCAGTCAATACCAAAATTATTAAAATTACCATTTCAAAGTATTTTTTGAGACCAGTCAATACCAAAATTAATAAAATTACCATTTCAAAGTATTTTTTGAGACCAGTCAATACCAAAAATAATAAAATTACCATTTCAAAGTATTTTTTGAGACCAGTCAATACCAAAATTATTAAAATTACCATTTCAAAGTATTTTTTGAGACCAGTCAATACCAAAATTAATAAAATTACCATTTCAAAGTATTTTTTGAGACCAGTCAATACCAAAATTATTAAAATTACCATTTCAAAGTATTTTTTGAGACCAGTCAATACCAAAATTAATAAAATTACCATTTCAAAGTATTTTTTGAGACCAGTCAATACCAAAAATAATAAAATTACCATTTCAAAGTATTTTTTGAGACCAGTCAATACCAAAATTATTAAAATTACCATTTCAAAGTATTTTTTGAGACCAGTCAATACCAAAATTAATAAAATTACCATTTCAAAGTATTTTTTGAGACCAGTCAATACCAAAATTAATAAAATTACCATTTCAAAGTATTTTTTGAGACCAGTCAATACCAAAATTAATAAAATTACCATTTCTAAGTATTTTAGGAGACCAGTCAATACCAAAATTAATAAAATTACCATTTCAAATTTTTTTTTGCAAGCAAAATTTGTGTCTGATGATTTCTAGGTGGTCAATAGGAAATGGCATCCAATCCCTAAAAAAATATTCAGTAGAATATCCATTTCACAAACAGGGTAGAACTTGACATGCTTATCTGAAAGGTGTCACCAGCTTTCAATGTACTATTTAGTGCTGTGAATATGAAAGGTTTTTTATGCTCCATTTATGGGCATTATGTTTTCTGGTCTGTTTGTCCGTCTGTTCAGCTTCAGGGTAAAGTTTTTGGTTGAGATGGTTTTTTTATGAAGTTGAAGTCCAATCAACTTGAATCTAAGTACACATGTTATCTCTGATATGTTTTTTCTAATTTTAATGCAAAAATAGAATTTTTAACCTATTTCCATGGTCCACTGAATATAGAAAATGATAGTTTTATAACAGCTATCAGTAATTTTAAAACACTAGTAATAATGTATTTTTTTATTTTAACATTGGAGTGAGCAGTTCTAAGATACTTTATTGTGTCTACTATTTTACAATACACAACCTTTAAAAATTTAATAGAACTTATGTAAAGCATGACATCATTGGAATTGCCAAGATTTTAAAATTTCTTTATTTTTGTTTTGTAGGTCCCTGTGACAGGAAGGCATCTCACATCAAGTCTTCAATAAAAAGATATGTGAACGAAGGGAATGATGTTGTTACTGCACAACAAATGAAGCAGGTTGTTATAATATACTTATATAATAGTTCTTGAAAAACTGGTCATTATCGTGATATATGGACTGCCCACAGGACAGTGGTATTGACTAAGATAGTGATATTATGACTGAGCCAAAGGCGAGGTCATTATCACTGTTGCAGTCAATACCACTGTCCTACGGGCAGTCCATGTATCAGGATAATGACCAGTTTTTCAAGAACTATTAATTTTATTTCATTGAGAAACCATCTTTTGGAAAATTCTCATAAATTCAAAACGCGTAAAGCGAAATTGAGTAGTTGTATGATTTCTATAGCTAAGAGTGAATACCAGTCGTAGTAATACCGTGCCATTCATTTTAGTGCACGTCCAACCGGTCCATATCATGTAAAAGTTCATTAACGACTGGTTTTCTGGTCCGTATTGTTCTGTTAATGACCGATGGAATTTATTACTGAAGATTAATGAATGTCATGTGACCCCTTTTTATCCAATAAGAGAATCTTATTCTCAACCGATATGAAATAATATTTTTTTTTTATTCACTTCAGTTTGTATTATTCCTTCTCTGATGCATTTGTTATCACTCATTTACAATTGTTATAGAGTAAATAACTGAACCAATTATATAAAAATGGTGTTGCAGTCATCATTTATTGGTGTACAAGTATCTAGTTTGTATCAATAATAAATTTCAAAATAAGATTTGGTATCGTGTTTCAAAAGCTTATACATTTGATGTTATCCCTTATTACCGTTACTAGAGTTACCTCCCATTTTACTTCAACATACAGCTGGTGATCCTACAGTCATCTCCTTTGTGAGAAAACTAATAAATGTTTTAAAAACACATTCCCAAGTTTACTCTTGAATTATATTTTTAATTAATTTTGAAATAGGCAATTGACCGGAACCAACAAGGGAAATATAAAGTGAAAGTTGTGAATGCTGTGACCAACCTTGATAGTGGAGCCAATATTGTAAAAAGTAACATTCCAGAGATTACTTCTTTGCACAACTTCAAGTTTACAGAAGATGCTCTAGTTGTTTGGAAAGCATATAACATTGGAGAGGGTAAGATTTCACATGATTTAAAAATCTTCATTATAAAAAAGGGAATTTACACTTGATTGTCCTTTTGTCAGACTTTTAGTTTCAGGATAGTAGAGAAATCTTTCTTAATGTGGAGAAATTGGACCCAAAATGGCATTTAACATTATGAGAATAAATAAGTAAATGTGATATGATTGCCAATTCATCAACTACAAGTTTGTATATTTTATACACATCCTCTTAAATCATTTTTGTAAATAAATATAATATGTTTTAAAAATTTATATAACTTTTTAAGAATAGCAAAAACAAGGTTTTATGTTTACTTTATTGTCACTTTTTTCCTGATCGGACATTTCTCCATAACCAGCAAACTGATTTCCATTTGTGAATTAATTTGAAAAATGTATTGTTTAGAATTGAGAATGGTCTTAGATATAAAGAGTTACATGCATCATTTACTTTTATCACACAGGTAAAAGGATTCTATGGACACAACTCAAAAGCAATAGCAATAAAGAACTCTCTGTTGTTTTAGACTGGAGAGATGTTGCTCTTACTAGATTCCAAGAAGGTATGTTATATTTAGAACTTTCAAAGAGGGTGATAGATACCAATGGAACACAATCAAACTTTTAAAAATTTATTTAGAAAACAAAATGACTCTAAAACATTTTTTAAAAATTTATTTAGAAAACAAAATGACTCTAAAACATTTTTTAAAAATCGAAATCGACATAACACAACAATCTAAAAACTGAGCAGCAAGAACTCCACAAAAAAATGGATAGATTGCAAATGCTCTAGAAAAGTAGCCAGATCCTGCATTACATTGAGCACCTGTCTTACTGCTGAACACCTGTATAAACTTATGTTGCAAATTTCATATGTTGGTGTCATTTTTAGAGGTAGTTACTTATTGATTAGGAATTGACAAGTGGTATAAATTAGTGCATAAGATGTGTGTTTCAACTAAGAATGTCATGTTTGAAGTCAATACAACAACACAATTTCTTAAACACTATTTTTCATTTCACACCTTGTTTAATTGGTATGTTATAAAATCACATGAAATTTTTAGATTAAAGTGAAAAATAGGATAATTTTAATTGCCAAAAAACCCCATATCAGTTCTACAAGCAAAGTAAATTTCTGCCAAGGTAAAAACAAACATTAAGAAAAAAAAATTAAGTTACAGAACTATATATAGGTCTTTGACTCTTTGTGATAGTTTTATTTCTATAAAACAGAAATCATATGCTGCTGACAGACTTATTACAAATGTTTTGTTTTTTTCATTTCAGATGAGAATGAAAGTACTGACATGAATACTCAGATAAAGAAGAGGGCTATTTTTATGTGTCCAGTAGAAGGTTGTGTCAGGGAATTTTCTACAAACTCAAACTTAGACAACCATTTACTGTTGGGAAATTGTGATTACAAACTTGAAAAACAATGTTTGACAGATCTTGCCATCACAATTTATTCCAAAAAGATCAATGATGGTTTTCCATCATCAACATCAGGTCAGCATGGTCAGAGATCAGAGTGTGGAAATAATATTTCAACAGAGGGTGATTATATAAATCCAATGGGTTGGGCTTTAAAAGGCAAAAGGAAAAAGACAGTTTTCTCTACTGCACAAAAGCAGTACATGAAAGAACAGTTTGACATAGGAAAAAGAACAGGGAAGAAAGTTGACCCGTTTTTTGCAGCTGAAGAAATGAGGAAGCTTAGTCAATTTGACAAGAAAACCTTTCTTTCTGGTCAGCAAATTGCTAGCTATTTTTCAAGACTAGCCCAGCTGGATAGAAAGGCAGATCCGGGTGACATACTTGCAGCCAAAGAAGAAGATCAGAAAACATTACTGAAAAAAGAGATAATGGACAAATTGAACAAATAATGACAAAACAATTCATAAGGATGTTTGCTCATCTTATTATTGTAATGACTACCAAATACATTGTGTTCTCCAGTGAATATTTCCTTTTTATGTTGCATTGACTTTGTCGGCGAATATTTCCATCTGTAACAAAATATTTTGTAAATGTCTCCTCTGATATCTTTACATGGATTTTTTTTATGTTTGGTTTTATGGTATATGAAGTATGTTTTACAGTCTGATTTTTCATATAATGCCTTGTGTGTTAACATAGAATGTTTCATAATGGTTATGGCATTCAAGAACGAAAAATTTACAGGATAACTTTTATGACCTTATTCAAAACTTGGTGATTGCGTATACAACCATAAACAGAAAGTTTATCATTCATCAAAATAAAGGCTTGCTGTTTATGGTTAACTATTGACATTGACCCTCAATATTTTGTCATATATTTGATTCACATGAAGGTTAATACAAGAAGAAATTTCTATGTTTATTGTAAATGATTGGAATTGATGTCACCTCCAGCATAGAGTTTACATATATTGATCAATAATTAGAGCCCACTCAAACTAGAAGTGATCATTCTGTTAATCTTTCCTTCCATCTTTATCCGTAACAATTCATGTGGACCTTCAGTTATTGGGTTTTCATTTTATGAATGAGGTAAAACATAATAACATGAATTGTTCAATAGCTATTTTTTGTTTTATTTTTAAATCTTGAGTAAGTCCATAAAGTATATATCCTTTTGAGACATTTTCATTACCAAAGCATGATGTAACTAAATATTACCGCAAGACTTTGACTAATTATCTTAATTTATGACCCAAAAAACTAAATGGCGAAAAAAGAAGATTTCACCTTGAAATTAAGGTCAAAGGTCAAGGTAATTCAAGGTTATGATATTTAATCACATTAGTTAACTGGCAATGCAGCAGCATATCAAATATCTAAGATATATATATAAAAACAAGATTTTTACTCTTTAAAAAATATCAATTTTTATGGATTCTTGTAATTATCTCCCTTTGAAAAAGGCAATTTTTGAAAATGACTGAAAATTTTGTTTAGTCAGATCCCGTTGACTTTTTTACATTTTTGGATAACATAAACAACATTTTCTCATGAAGTAATAGTATTTTTGACACAAGTCCTCTGCTTTTCGTATATTTGGCATGAACAAAATACTGAAAAATGGGTATCAAAATATCCACAAGTACATGCTTTTTGAAGTTGGATAAAAAAAAATGTTTTCAATCAGGACTGATATAGGTACCATTCAATTTTGTTCAATAAATGTTATTCTTTCAGTAGTTTGTTGTCATTGTATTGCCTGTGAAGCTATAAAAATTCTGTCAACATCATAAAACCTTGAAAAATTCAATATTTTCAGTGTAAAATATCACCTCTAAGGGGGCTGCGTGGTTGCCATGGCAACCATGTTGATGATCAAAATTTTGAATATTTTTTTTGAGTTAACATGATGTTTACATCAAGTATACACAGTTTCATGAAGTTTCAGTACCATGCCTGCCAGTCTGTATATATGAAATTTTGGTGGTTACAGAGAACTGGTCTTAAATCGTGTAACTCCATCAATATGAGAGTCACATGGTATGATACATTGTGATTCTTGTGAATGGTACATTCTGTGCATCTCTGTTACCTTTCAATGATATATCTCTAGTAATGGTTTGGGCTAACGTACAGATTATCTGGACATTTATATTCATCGCTGCCAAATTTTCACTTGTCTGTCTAATGTGTGCTCCTGAAAGCCTGAAATCTCCTCTAGGTTGCATTTCTGAAAACATTGACAAAGTCAAATGCAAAGACGTGACCTTCTGCTGTTGTTTTTTTTTTGGTCGGGTTGTTGTCTCTTTGACACATTCCCCATTTCCAATCTCAATTTTACATCTCTATTTACATTTAAAAATTTAAATTTTTTTTTGTTTCTGATCATTTGTCAGATCTGATGAGTCAAGGTCAAAATCTATTTTACATTTGGTACAAGAAATTTGGTACCGTTAATTTTATAACTTAAAGATCTTTTACTTTTTTCCCTTTTCACTTTTGAACTATTTATATTTGCTACACATTTGTTTTTCACTTTTAACATTAGACAAGATTTGAATACTATCTTCAACCTCTGGCATCACATTTGCTATTATGATTAATTTAGGTATTGTGACTGCCATATCAGTAGGGTTAATAATTTGAAATTTTTATCCCGATTTAGAAATTTTTACTAAACAAGAGGCTCCTATCAGTTCATATTTGTTTAGAAAAGGTAGTAGTTCTAATAACACTACACCATTCAAAAAAATATCTAAATTTTTTACTGAAACATTTGCCATACTATTACAATGTAGCAGGTACTTTCAATCTTTTAGCCGTTCTTGCTTTTCCAGATTTTGTACTAAGGAGGGATACTTGTAGTGACCATATATGTATATACAATGTGCGGGAGGGATAATGGATATTACATCTATTTTGTAATAAAAAGTCATCACCTAAAATTACAGGTTATTGAAAATCTTGAACTACATTAAATCTGTGTTTAATGACAAGTCCTTGAAATTTAAGTGGGAGTGAAACTTTACCCAATACTTTATGTTCTTTACCTCCTACTCCATAAATATTCATGAAATTTGTTCTCTAAAGTTCTATTTTACTATGATGACACATGAGATAGAGGCACCTGTATCAACAAGTCCTATTGTTTTAATATCATAAATTTCTATTGTAATTTTGTTTTTATCCATAGGGGTAATACAGTTATCTCTTAGAGACTTGCCACTATGCCCACTTTTAGACAGACGCCTATAAATAGGCTCGCGTCCCTAGTGCCTAATAATTTCGCCTCTTATGTTTCTGATACTACGACATTGCCTAATATCCAATTCTTTCACATTTATAACATTTTTTTATCACTTGCATCGCAAGTTTCCCATTTGCCTGAACATAACATATTGCCACATGCTATGCATGTGTTGGTTTTATTATATGAGTTCCTGACATTTGAATTGTAAGCTGGTCTGGCTTGTTGATAGCTTGATTTTTTTTGAAAATTTCTTTGACCATTAACGTTTCTGCCAGGAACACTATTATTTTGCCAATTTGGCTTTAATATGTTGATAATTTTTATTGGCCTTTCCAAAGTTGGCATTTAGTTCTTGATTTTCAGTATTTAAATTTTCTACCTTGTCAGATAACAATTTAATTGTATCACTTAACGATTTAAAGTCATTTTGTGAAATGACATTGATTGAGATTTATTGACTGATGTTTGATGCTAAGCACTTTTCTGCAATGACGGTTTTTCGGATTTTGCTGTATAAAATATTGTTGTAGCGCCTGTTTAAACTCTGTTCTGGCTATTTTTAGAACTAAGCATTCTGGTATGCGTTGACTTGTAGCGTTTAGAGTAAGTCGGTCTAAATATTAATGTACACTTTTATTTGTCGCTTGTGTCGTTAGAATTTTTTCATCATCTGATGTTGTATCAAAAGTACCAGTAAATATTACTTCTAGTAGTTTTATAAATTATGCTAGATTTGTTTTTGCAGAATCTGGCAAACTTTGAAACCAAATTTTTGCTGGACCAGACAGATAAAATGTTAACGCATTCATGGCCTTTTTGTCTGTTATGTTTTGCAGTTTAGTCCACGATGAAAATTGGATAATCCATGATGAAGGTTTTGAAGATCCGTCGTATATTGACGGTTGAAGGAGTGCTGTTGCATTAAACACAAAAGGTTGTACCTGTGGATTTTGTTGTGCTTGGTCCTGTTGTTGCATGGTGGTATGTTGTATTATTCCTTGTGTGTCACTCTCTGGATGTATTTCTCCTATAGTTACTCGGGTTGTACCAGTTGTTGTGTTTCCGCTTGTACCAGTTGTTGTGATTTCAGTTGTACCAGTTGTTGTAATTCCGCTTGTACTAGCTATTGTTCCAACACTTTCTGTTCTATGTTGAGTTGATTCGGTTGTTATTATTCGTTCTGTTGGTTGCTGGTCTCCTTCTGTGGTTTTGTTGGTCGACCGCAAGTTTCTGTTTAGGGGGTGCTTGGCATTTCTATATTTTAGGTACCGTTCTTTCCTCTCTCCTCCTACAAATCTGTTGTGTCGATACTTGTGGGTGTTTTGTATTGTGCAATCCTATAACTTTTTGCCCGTGGACCTTAAATATAATGGACACAAATTCAAAATACAGTCAAACCTGATTAAACCGGACCCTGAATAAACCGGTTTCCTTTCCATTCCGGCCGAACATGAAAGTCCCATTTTCCCCCCTTCAAAGTCTTTGTTAAAATACCCTTTGTAAACTGGACTCTTGTGTATTTCGAATTCCGGTCTAATTATGAAGTCCCAATACTCTTAATTACATTAATTATTACCTGTGAAAACCGGTTTGTCTAATTAATTTCAATTATCGATATGCAATCAAAACATATTTGCTTATACAATATGGCTTTTCAGGATAATCAATTAGTCAGGTGTTAAACTGTGAACTTACAATCCTGCAGTAGTGAGCTGTATTATTTATCAAAACATTATAAACATGTCAATTAAACGAAAAGACACACCGAATATATCTAGGATTGAACTTACGTTGTAACTTGGATTAACAAATTTAAATCGCGGAGTAAGAAATTTACATCGTTTTTTCGAAATCCTGGGTTCCCAGTTGTGAACCCCTTAACAAATGACCTTGATAATGAAAAACACCCGGATGACAACAATCAATGGGTACACTGTACGACAACGTTTCGATGTGATGAAATTGTGTTTGATAATATTCTGGCTTTTTGATCGGCCATTCCAACATTTCAAGTCAATGATCACGGAAGTAAATTGAATTCTCGTCTCACAATCCCAACATCGCGAGCATTATGATGCAAATGCAAACAATGAAAAACGAAGGGAAAGTATTTCAATATATCAGATATAATTTACAATCAGAGAGAACTTTAACATGCAAAATATCAGACGTCACAAGTCACTAACTTCCGGTCAAAACGGAAACCTGAATAAACCGGCTCACTGTCCAATCCGGCCCTTATTCATAGTCCCGTAGACGGCCGGTTTATACAGGTTTTACTGTCTGTACAAACGGATGATTTCAATTTTACCATTTGGAACTAAAAGAGGGACGAAATATACCAAAGAGACAGTCAAACTCATAAATCGAAAATAAAATGACAACGCCTGGCTGGTTAAAATGAAAAAGACAAACAGACAAATAAAAGAACACATGATACTACATAGAAAACTAAAGAATAAGCAACACGAACACCACCAAAAACTAGGGATGACCTCAGGTGCTCCGATGAGGTAAGCCGATTCTGTTCCACATACATTGTACGTTGTGTTGTTCTCCGGCAAATAGTCTAAATTGGTAGTTCACATTTATTAAAGGGAAGGGGATTATAAATACATCATTTGTGAAACAACGGTTATTCCATAACGGTCAACTAACTAAAGTTTACGTAGGGATGATTTCAACTTCACCATTTGGAACTCTTGGTTCAATAACGTTCTTATGAGCAGCAACCCTCCATCTAGAAAATCTTGATAGGAAATGCAAGCACGGGAATATCGTTTCAATTGGTAGATATTTACTCCGTATGCAGGTGCTGCTTGAATGTTGCTTAGAAATGGAAAGTCACAATTGGAAAGCTGAAATCTGTCATGTAGTAAAGTTTTGTTTTTAACCGACCCGCATTGTTAAGATATGAGGCCGACATACCTGTCTTTGTTGTATCCTTGTTCCCTAATTCGATGGGCTAGATGCGTTCAACATGGTGATCGTTATTAAACCAATGACAGGTCTGTTTTAACTGTCAATATAATACTCTATAGAATATGGTCGATTTCTAAGATTATAAAAAAAAGTTATCAAATTTATAAGCAAATGTAGAAAAAAATATTATTAAACCAATGACAGGTCTGTTTTTACTGTATATATAATTACCTATAGAATATGGTAGATTTCTAAAATTATCAAAAATGGTATAAAATTTTTGGCAAATGTAGAAATAATATTAAACCATTGACAAGTCTGTTTTTACTGTCAATGTAATTCTCTATAGAAGATGGTCGATTTCTAATATTATCAAAAAAGGTATAAAATTTTAGGCAAATGTAGAAAAAATATAATTAAACCAATGACAGGTCTGTTTTTACTGTCAATGAAATTTTCTGTAGAATATGGTCGATTTCTAAAATTATCAAAAAAGGTGTAAAATTTTAGGCAAATGTAGAAACAATATTATTAAACCAATGACAGGTCTGTTTTTACTGTCAATATAATTATCTATAAAATAAGGTTGATTTCTAAAATTATCAAAAAAGATATGAAATGTATAGGCAAATGTAGAAAAATATATTATTAACCCAATGACAGGTCTGTTTTTACTGTCAATATAATTACCTATAGAATATGGTCGATTTCTAAAATTATCAATATAGGTATAAAATGTATAGGCAAATGTAGAAAAAAATATTATTACACCAATATAATTATCTATAGAATACGGTCGGTTTCTAAAACTATCAAAAAAGTTATCAAATTTATAAGAAAATGTAGAAAAAAAAATTAATAAACCAATGACAGGTCTGTTTTTACTGTCATAATTATCTATAGAATATGGTCAATTTCTAAAATTGTCAAAAAAGGTATAAAATTTTAGTCAAACGTATAAAAAATATTATTAAACTAATGACAGGTCTGTTTTTACTGTCAATATAATTATCTATTGAATATGGTCGATTTCTTAAATTATCAAAAAAGTTATCAAATGTATAGGCAAAAATTTTAGGCAAATGTAGAAATAATATTTAACCATTGACAAGTCTGTTTTTTACTGTCAATATAATTACCTATAGAATATGGTTGATTTCTAAAATTATCAAAAAAGGTAAAAAATTTAGGCAAATGTAGAAAAAAATATTATTAAACCAATGGCAGGTCTGTTTTTAATGTCAATATAATTACCTATAAACTATAGTTGATTTCTAAAATTATCAAAAAAGCTATAAAATGTATAGACAAATGTAGAAAAAAATATTATTAAACCAATGACAGGTCTGTTTTTACTGTCAATATAATTATCTATTAAATGTGGTCGAGTTCTTGAATTATCAAAAACGTTATCAAATTTTTAGGCAAATGTACACAAAATATTATTAAACCAATGCCAGGTCTGTTTTTACTGTCAACATCATTCTCTATAGAATATGGTCGAATTCTTAAACTATCAAAAAAGGTATAAAATGTATAGGCAAATGTAGAAAAAAAATATAATAAAACCAATGAAAGGTCTGTTTTAACTGTCAATATAATCATCTATGGAATATGGTCGATTTCTAAAATTGTTAAAAATGGTATATAATTTTAGGCAAACGTAGAAAGAATATTATCAAGCTAATTCTGTTTTTACTGTCAATATTATTATCTATTGAATATGGTCGATTTCTTAAATTATCAAAAAAGTTATCTAATTTATAGGCGAATGTAGAAAAAAAATATTATTAAACCAATGACAGATCTGTTTTTACTGTCATTATAATTATCTATAGAATATGGTCGATTTCTAAAATTATCAAAAAAGGTATAAAATTTTAGGCAAACGTATAAAAAATATTATTAAACTAATGACAGGTCTGTTTTTACTGTCAATATAATTATCTATTGAATATGGTCGAATTCTTAAATTATCAAAAAAGTTATCAAATTTATAGGCAAATGTAGGAAAAAATATTATTAAACCAGTGACAGGTCTGTTTTTACTGTCAATATAATTATATATAGAATATGGTCGATTTCTAAAATTATCAAAAAAGGTCATCAAATTTTTAGGCAAATGTACAAAAAAATATTATTAAATCAATGACAGGTCTGTTGTTACTGTCAATATAATTCTCTATAGAATATGGTTGATTTCTAAGATTATAAAAAAAGTTATCAATGTATAGGCAAATGTAGAAAAAATATTATGAAACCAATGACCGGTCTGTATTTACTGTCAATATAATTCTCTATAGAATATGGTTGATTTCTAAGATTATAATAAAAAGTTCTCAAATTTATAGGCAAATGTAGAAAAAATATTATGAAACCAATGACATGTCTGTTTTTACTGTCAATATAATTACCTATAGAATATGGTCGATTTACGTTGATATGAAGTTGATATACAATCATTCTCATGATACAGTTTAAAAATATAGGCCAAACCTTCCACTGATGGTATATACTTTCATATTAAATTTTTCAAGCTACGAATGATTATCCTTACATTTCTACGGAATATGACATGTATTATTGAAGTTAGTCGAAGAAGTTGTTTTACGCTAAACTTATCAATAAAGTATATTACATTTGATTTTTATAAGGAAAGGGGGGGGGGTAAATTTGGCCGAAAAGGCAGGACAGGAGATTTGAGTAAAACAAAGCCAGATGCACATCTTGGCCAAACAAATTGGCAGGATGAAAAAAAGGACCGAATACAGTAAAAATAAAAACGCAGAATAAAGATTTCAACATAAAAAATGCAGGACAAAATTATGCATCCCTCCCCAAAAAAAGTCTGAACTACCCCAAAATACCAGATCCTCGAAAGGTAATATTGTCCCTATAAAATGTATGAAAATATCAACTCCTGAAATTAGCGTGGGGTTTAGAAAATATCAAACGATGAAATACATAGTCGATTTTGCAGAACAGAAAAGACATCCGGTGCTTCATATGTGTGGGGTATTTGTTCGATTTCCAAAATGTAATTCCTGATTGTAAGGTTAACGTGTGGTAAGACGAACCTCATAGTATGTACATAAGAAGAATACATGTTCATAAACATTATGAACTCGAAATCCTCGTCTGACTTGTATGGAAGAAGCATACAATTTTTAACATTTGATACTGCATGTATATCTTAAAAATCATTGCAAAAAGAGTGTCCCTTTCTTTCATTGTTAAGCCTTTTTCATTATACATGTATAGTCTATTGGAATACTTATACCTGTTCAGGTATAAAAGCTGAATATGAGGTATCCGATGGTAATTCAAACCTCATAGTGTATAAAATATACGTCTACTTTTAAATATACATTTACCTATAAATATTGAAAATCAAAGAAGCTAGATTTAAGCGATACATTTTTTTTAATCATACATTGAAATGTAAATAAATAGAAAAAAGTTTAGGGACCTCCTGTTTTGGTCCATAAGAAAATGTTTAGTAACTTGAGACCTGATTGGACATGCACCCAAAACAATTTATATTCCAAAACTGCAAAATGGCTTTGAAGGCAAAGAAGATGAATGTCGATGATTCTCTAAAGGAGAAAATAATGAATGTCTGGAATTATGAAAAGACCCACTGCAATTTGCCGAAGGTATTGCAACATATTCTATCTGATATAGATTAACTGCCTGGTCAAGCCAAGTCATTGTATCTAGAGGGGGATTTTTAGAAGTCATAAACTTTTTGTTCTTCAATAGATTGATTTTGAATAAAGATTAACCCCCAAGGGTGACTGGGGTATAGAAATGTGGCCACTTGTCTTCTCCCGACCGGCAGTAAAACGCTTGCCGAAGTGGGGTGTCCGTTTGGCTGTGCGGGATGTATCAAGTTCGCAGTCACGTCCGGTCAGAAGGGGACGTTAAATCCGATGCCTCGTGTAAAGAGGGTGCCACGCTCTTTGCACGTTAAGAACCCTTGCAACAATTCTTTGAGGGGTCCGTAGTTGGCCTGTTGCAAGGCAAAATTTCTGTCTCTATCCAATATACCCTCATTTTCCAGTGGCAGTCCAAATTTCCCCGACCATCATCCTCTATTATAACAACCTACCTATAGTATTTATTGTTAACTTGTTCTCGTCCTGAATATGCATGAAATATTTGCCACTGGATGTTAAGCAATCCACAATCAATCAATCAATGAATAAAGATTAATTATCTAACATAAAGTAGACGTTAGTTGTTTTTTTCTGAAGCAGATAAATTTGATAATTTTTTCTTTTCATCAGGTGTAGGTACTACAGGGTTTTGTTTTTGCATGCTGGTATTTTCTTTCATTCCACTCATGTTGTACGTTTATAAATTATAATCCTGGTACCTTTGATAACTATTGACAGCACTGGGTCGATGCCACTGTTGGTGAACGTTTCGTCCCCGAGGGTATAACAAGCCCAGGAGTCAATACTTCAGTGTTGACATGAATATCAATAATGTGGTCATTTTTATAAATTTCCTGTTTACAAAACTTTGAATTTTTCGAAAAACTAAGGATTTTCTTATTCCAGGCATAGATTACTTTAGCCGTATTTGGCCAATTTTGTGGAATTTTGGATCCTCAATGCACTTCAACTTTTTACTTGTTTGGCTTTATTGATGATGAATGTTATAATAATACCAAATTATCAAATGTTTATATGAAGAATCTAGAAGAGAAAAGAACAGTGTTTATTTAATCAGACAAGCACTACCATGATACAAAGTGTTCATGACCTCTTTGTATGAAATAACTGTAACTTAATATGACTGTTGATGTAAAATAGAGGTTCAATCTGCTTACATTTATTTGAAAATTATGTTTACCAAAAGTATTTACAACTATGCTCCTCTATTAATTCTTTCCTCATTGTTGAATGCTATACAGTGACCAAAACCAGAATTTATATTTAATTTAAGATTGCTGAACCACGCGTGATCATTTTTCTAAATTCACTAGGAAACACTAATCTCCAGGAAAGAATGCTTTGTTCAAACTGGAGGTAGGTTCATTTATTTTAAATGAAGGTGATCTATAAAATCATTACAAATATTTTCTGGAAGACATTGTATTAATTACATAGCTAAGAAATATCAATTCAATAAAATCAATTATTTTTAGTTCTACATACTTTTTACTTTAATTTGTCATTAGGTACTATATATAAAAAAAAAATAGGTAAAAGAGTGTTAAGTTTTCAGCAAAGTACTAGAAATTCAACTTGTTTTTTATATTGTTTTTAGAAAATAATTAAGACAACTGGAATTGCTGTATCCTGAATATGGCCAAATAAACTGGACACTACATATCCCAGACCATTCAAAACAACAGGATGGGTCCAGTTGTTGGATATATTGTTTAATGGTAAATACAGTTCTACCATGTAAGATGTCAAGCTATGCACAATTAAAGGGGAAATATTTCAACTGCATATATGAACTAAATACGTTTAGAATCATTTATTATGAACAGTTTTAGATTTATTCAACAAATAATACATTTTCTGTATGTAGTTTTTTCGTATATATAATTATAAATTGATATAAGTTGGACTAAGCACCAAAAATATTGTTAAAAATGAATATGCAGGTAGTTAAGTAGATATAAACTAATATTTTGTGAAATTAATGTCATTGGAATCAATAAGTGAATCAAATGGTCTATGTAATGCACCATAGTGTCTGTAATGCACCATAGTGTCAGTATTGCTCCAATGATTTTCCGAATGGTAAATATTCCATGACTTAGGAAACCCATATTTTGGATGACATTGTTCAGTTGTCTCGGCATAAATTATCTGTAGAGGAAGAACACCTCTATTGTTAACAACGCAGTGATTTTACGTTTATCGTTTATGCCAAAAATATTTTATCAAATTTGAGGAAATCTCCCCACTCAACGAAGAAAAATAGTCTTCTTGAAATGAAAAACGTACCAGTGGGGTCACTACACATATAAAACCAATAACATTAGAATGGGGAAATATCCCCACATTCACATCTACAACCAAAAACATCAGAATGCGGAATTCCCCACGATAAGATTATTAATTTGAAAATACAAGCTTTAATATTGCTATCAAATGGGGAAATTTCCCCATAATTTCATTATGTTCAAATCATAGAAAATATTGTTGACTATCAATAGGGGAAATTTCCACATAATCTCATCATGTTAATATCAGATATTGTTGACTACAAATTGGGGGAATTTCCCCATAATCTCATCATGTTCATATTAGATATTGTTGACTTCAAATTTGGGAAATGTCCCCATAAACTCATTCAAGATTCAAATTTACGGCAAATCAAATAATTGTATGTACTAAAACTGTCATCCCAAGTCGTGAAATTTAGACAGTGATTAGACAGTTGAAACAAATGTGTGCCTATGAGACAACTCTTCATCCAGGTCCCAATTTGTAAAAAAAAAACGAGGAATTTAAATTTATGATTGTTTAATCAGCAGGCACTACCGACCGCACTACTAAAAATCAATTCCTATCAATTTGTTATCATACCAAATATAGATATTTTCAAATTTCAAATAGTTTTCCTGAAGCTGTTGATGTTCAGAAAATAACTACATGTATCCTGTATATAAACGCTGGTGATGTTTTAGTGAATTTATAAAAGTAATTCTGTTGATGATAAAACTCAATAACTTGCACAAAGAAAAAAATGTTTGTAAGTACATAATCATAAATTTTGATATGCTAAGATTGTGTTTACTAATGACTATAAATGTGCATTTCATTAATAAATATAAAAAGTACTCTATGACACATTGTAACATGTTTTAATATTGCAACTTTATTGAACAGCTTTATGTGCATAATATTGTAACACACTTGGAGTTTATAACTTATTCTATGCACATCTATCTGTTGTTGATGATTTTTGCATTTAGATGTCTTTTTCATCTATTTATTTTCGTCATTGATGTTGTTTCATTGATGGTGTGATAATAACTTCTTTTTCTACATACAGTTTGTTATATAAAATTACAAGAACATTCAGACCAAACAAGCTAATTCTGTGAATGTTTGTTTTCATTATCATTAAGATATCATGATAATGTCCCAATATAAATTAAATAACATATATATAACCTTGTTCAATCTTGTATACATGTATAAATATACAGGATCATTTGACTGATGTTATTTTATGTTCAAGGACAAGGAAATACAGCTTCCTTTTGTTGTTGATATTGTTTATCATATCCTGTTTTGAGAACATTATCAGATGACTTGTGAGTTTCTTGTAAGTACATATATAAACAAAACACCTTCAGCTGAATTCATCTCGATGTCTTTTTTCGTAGATTTTGTAGACTTAACACATTTACTAACTTGTCGTCTGCAAATACGACTTTGTAACCTGTAAAATAAAGACTAAACAATCAAAGGGACAGAAAACTAAACACAAATTAATCATTATAAAATTAAATCAACTATACCTACATCTTTCCTTTCATATATTTCCCTTGACTTTATATGGAAATGTTGACTCCTTATTGAGTCTTTTACTTCGAATGCTATGTACATTGTTTCTGTTGGTTGGACATGTTATGCTCTGTGTTCTCTCCAGGTACGCCAATGTTATCAGCCAATAAACACAAACGGTCATTTTTATATAAGTTAGACCGCTATTCGTTTTTCTGATTGAATTGTTTTACACTAGTAATTTTTGGAGCCCGGTATAGCTTGCTGCTTCGGTGTGAGCCAAAGCCCCGTGTTGAAGGCCGTACCTTACCTATAATGGTGTACTTTTATAAATTGTTACATGGATGGAGACTTGTCTCATTGGCACACATACCACATCTTCCTATGTCTATCATATAGCCTAGAGTGCACAATGTGGCCTTAAGCAACAAAAAACTACCTGACTATCAATCAATTTATTAATTATCGTTCATTTGTAATCTCTCTTTAATTTATATTATGGTTTACCTGATTCACACTAAATACAATAGGTAGGTTGCTGCAACAGAGGCCATCTGGGTTGATGGTCGGGCCATACGAGTATCTCCATATGGTCATGACCATACGCGTATGGTCCAAATACTCATATGGTCCGGAACACAACCACAGATTTTTTTGGATGTCGTTTAAAAACTCAACTTAGCAATTAATACTATTGAGATATTTCCAGTTCCCTTTAAACAAACATTTGACAACTTTTTTGATAATTGTATATGCTGTTACCTTAAATCGGTTATTTGATCAAGATAATTTTCTAATTTGTTTTGACAAATGTATTGAAAGTAAAAATTTCAACAACCACAGCTTTATTTAAAAATTTAAACATTTTCTCAGAAACATTTTTCAGTAAGCTTTACTACTGTTTGGATATTCATTCAGATTTTAGTTAAAGTGACAATTTTTCAACATTTTACTGTTAATTTGACATTTTTTTTGAATATGTATTTGATGTTACCTTAAATTGTTTATTTGATCAAGATATTGTTCTTATTTGTATTCATAATTGTATTAAAAGTAAACTTGAACCAACCAAAGCTTTAATTAAAAATTGCAACATTTTTTTAGTTACTTTTTTTTCAGCAAATTTTATTACTTTTTGGATATTCATTCAGATTTTACCTATAATGATAATTTTTCAACATTTTATTGTACATTTGACAACTTTTCTGATAATTGTATATGATGTTACCTTGAATCGGTCATTTGATCAAGACAATTTTCTTTTTTGTATTGACAAATGTATTAGGAGTATTATGAAACCACTGTTTTATTTGAAAATTTCAACATTTTTTCAGTAAATTTTACTACTTTTTGTATATTCATTGAGATTTTACCAATATTGATAATTTTTCAACATTTTACTGTAAATTTGTCATTTTTTTTTACAATTTATTTGATGTTACCTTTAATCGTTTAATTTATAAAGATACTTTTTTAATTTGTTTTCACAATTGTATCAAAAGTAAACTTGAACTAACCAAAGCTTTAATTAAAAATTACAACATTTTTTCAGTTACTTTTTTTCAGCAAATTTTACTACTTTTTGGATATTCATTCAGATTTGACCTATAATGATAATTTTAAAGCATTTTATTGTACACTTGACAACTTTTCTGATAATTGTATATGATGTTACCTTAAATCGGTTATTTGATCAAGACAATTTTCTAATTTGTTTTGACAAATGTATTGAAAGTAAAAATTGCAACAACCACAATTTTATTTAAAAATTTAAACATTTTCTCAGTAACATTTTTCAGTAAGCTTTACTACTTTTTGGATATTCATTCAGATTTTAGCTTAAGTGATAATTTTTCAACATTTTACTGTGAATTTGACATTTTTTTTTGAAAATTTATTTGATCAAGATATTGTTCTTATTTGTATTCATAATTGTATCAAAAGTAAACTTGAACCAACCAAAGCTTTAATTAAAAATTGCAACATTTTTTCAGTTACTTTTTTTCAGCAAATTTTATTACTTTTTGGATATTCATTCAGATTTTACCTATATTGATAATTTTAAAACATTTAATTGTACATTTGACAACTTTTTTGATAATTGTATATGATGTTACCTTGAATCGGACATTTGATCAAGACACTGTTCTTACTTGTATTTACAAATGTATTAGAAGTATAATTGAAACTACAGCTTTTTTTTTAAATTTCAACATTTTTTCAGTAAACTTTACTACTTTTTGGATATTCATTTCGATTTTAACTATATTGATAATTTTTCAACATTTTACTGCACATTTGACAACTTTTTTGATAATTCTACTTGATGTTACCTTACATCGGTTATTTGATCAAGACAATTTTCTAATTTGTATTGACAAATGTATTAGAAGTAAAATTGAAAAAACCACAGCTTTATTTGAAAATTTCAACATTTTCTCAGTAACATTTTTTCAGTAATCTTTATTAGTTTTTGGATATTCATTCAGATTTTACCTATATTGACAATTTTAAAACATTTTATTGTACATTTGACAACTTTTCTGATAATTGTATATGATGTTACCTTGAATCGGACATTTGATCAAGACAATTTTCTTACTTGTATTTACAAATGTATTAGAAGTATAATTGAAACTACAGCATTTTTTTTTTAATTTCAACATTTTTTCAGTAACCTTTACTTCTTTTTGGATATTCATTTAGATTTTAACTATATTGATAATTTTTCAACATTTTACTGCACATTTGACAATTTTTTTGATAATTGTATATGATGTTACCTTAAATCGGTTATTTGATCAAGACAATTTTCTAATTTGTTTTGACAAATGTATTGAAAGTAAAAAATTGCAACAACCACAGCTTTATTTAAAAATTTAAACATTTTCTCAGTAACATTTTTCAGTAAGCTTTACTACTTTTTGGATATTCATTCAGATTTTAGCTAAAGTGATAATTTTCAACATTTTACCATGTTTACTGTGAATTTGACATTTTTTTTGAAAATTTATTTGATCAAGATATTGTTCTTATTTGTATTCATAATTGTATCAAAAGTAAACTTGAACCAACCAAAGCTTTAATTAAAAATTGCAACATTTTTTTAGTTACTTTTTTTCAGCAAATTTTATTACTTTTTGGATATTCATTCAGATTTTACCTATATTGATAATTTTAAAACATTTTATTGTACATTTGACAACTTTGCTGATAATTGTATATGATGTTACCTTGAATCGGACATTTGATCAAGACAATTTTCTTACTTGTATTTACAAATGTATTAGAAGAATAATTGAGACTACAGCTTTTTTTTTTTTTTAATTTCAACATTTTTCAGTAAACTTTACTACTTTTTGGATATTCATTTAGATTTTAACTATATTGATAATTTTTCAATATTTTACTACACATTTGACAACTTTTTTGATAATTCTACATGATGTTACCTTACATCGGTCATTTGATCATGACAATTTTCTAATTTGTATTAACAAATGTATTAGAAGTAAAATTGAAACAACCACAGCTTTATTTAAAATTTCAACATTTTCTCAGTAACATTTTTTCAGTAACATTTTCTCAGTAAATTTTACTACTTTTTGTATATTCATTGAGATTTTACCTATATTGATAATTTTTCAACATTTTACTGTAAATTTATCATTTTTTTTTGATAATTTATTTAATGTTACCTTTAATCGTTTAATTGATCAAGATACTTTTCTTGTTTGTATTCACAATTGTATCAAAAGTAAACTTGAACTAACCAAAGCTTTAATTAAAAATTACAACATTTTTTCAGTAACTATTTTTCAGCAAGTTTTACTACTTTTTGGATATTCATTCAGATTTGACCTATAATGATAATTTTAACATGTTTAAAGCATTTTATTGTACATTTGACAACTTTTCTGATAATTGTATATGATGTTACCTTGATTCGGTCGTTTGATCGAGACAATTTTCTTATTTGTATTGATAAATGTATAAGAAGTAAAATTGAAGCCACAGCTTTATTTAAAAAAATTTTACATTTTTTTCAGTAAACGTTACTACTTTTTGAATATTCATTGAGATTTTACCAATATTGATAATTTTTCAACATTTTACTGTGAATTTGACATTTTTTTTTAAATTTATTTGATGTTATCTTAAATTGTTTATTTGATCAAGATATTGTTCTTATTTGTATTCATAATTGTATCAAAAGTAAACTTGAACCAACCAAAGCTTTAATGAAAAATTGCAACTTTTTTTTAGTTACTTTTTTTCAGCAAATTTTATTACTTTTGGATATTCATTCAGATTTTACCTATATTGATAATTTTAAAACATTTTATTGTACATTTGACAACTTTTCTGATAATTGTATATGATGTTACCTTGAATCGGACATTTGATCAAGACAATTTTCTTACTTGTATTTACAAATGTATTAGAAGTATAATTGAAACTACAGCTTTTTTTAAAAATTTTAACATTTTTTTCAGTAAACTTTACTACTTTTTTTATATTCATTTAGATTTTAACTATATTGATAATTTTTCAACATTTTACTGCACATTTGACAATTTTTTTGATAATTCTACATGATGTTACCTTACATCGGTCATTTGATCAAGACAATTTTCTAATTTGTATTAACAAATGTATTAGAAGTAAAATTGAAACAACCACAGCTTTACATGTATTTAAAATTTCAACATTTTCTCAGTAACATTTTTTCAGTAACATTTTCTCAGTAAATTTTACTACTTTTTTGTATATTCATTGAGATTTTACCTATATTGATAATTTTTCAACATTTTACTGTAAATTTGTCATTTTTTTTTTTATAACTTATTTTATGTTACCTTTAATCGTTTAATTGATCAAGATACTTTTCTAGTTTGTATTCATAATTGTATCAAAAGTAAATTTAAACTAACCAAAGCTTTAATTAAAAATTACAACATTTTTCAGTAACTATTTTTCAGCAAATTTTACTACTTTTTGGATATTCATTCAGATTTGACCTATAATGGATAATTTTAAAGCATTTCATTGTACATTTGACAACTTTTCTGATGATTGTATATGATGTTACCTTAAATCGTTTATTTGATAAAGACAATTTTCTAATTTGTATTGACAAATGTATTAGAAGTAAAATTGAAACAACCACAGCTTTATTTAAAAATTTCAACATTTTCTCAGTAACATTTTTTCAGTAATCTTAACTACTATTTGTATATTAATTGAGATTTTACCTATATTGATAATTTTCAACATTTTACTGTAAATTTGTCAATTTTTTTGATAATTTATTTGATGTTACCTTTACTCGTTTAATTGAGCAAGATACTTTCCTAATTTGTATTCACAATTGTTTTAAAAGTAAACTTGAACTAACCAAAGCTTGAATTAAAAATTACAACATTTTTGCAGTAACTCTTTTTTTCAGCAAATTTTACTACTTTTTGGATATTCATTCAGATTTTACCTATAATGATAATTTTGAAACATTTTATTGTACATTTGACAACTTTTCTGATAATTGTATATGATATTACCTTGAATCGGTCATTTGATCAAGACAATTTTCTTTTTTGTATTGAAAAATGTATTAGAAGTATTATGAAACCACTGCTTTATTTGAAAATTTCAATTTTTTTTCGGTAATGTTTACTACTTTTTGTATATTCATTGAGGTTTTACCAATATTGATAATTTTTCAACATTTTACTGTAAATTTGTCATTTTTTTGATAGTTTATTTGATTTTACCTTTAATCATTTAATTGATCAAGATACTCTAATCATTTAATTGATCAAGATACTTTTCTAATTTGTATTCACAATTGTATCAAACGTAAACTTGAACTAACCAAAGATTTAATTAAAAATTACAACATGTTTTCAGTAACTATTTTTCAGCAAATTTTACTACTTTTTGGATATTCATTCAGGTTTTGACCTATAATGATAATTTTAAAGCATTTTATTGTACATTTGACAACTTTTCTGATAATTCTATATGATGTTACCTTGATTCGGTCGTTTGATCGAGACAATTTTCTTATTTGTATTGATAAATGTATAAGAAGAAAAATTAAAACCGTAGCTTTATTTAAAAATTTTAACATTTTTTTTCAGTAAACGTTACTACTTTTTGAATATTCATTTATATTTTACCTATATAGATAATTTTTCAACATTTTACTGCACATTTGACAACTTTTCTGATATATGTATATAATGTTACCTTAAATCGGTTATTTGATCAAGACAATTTTCTAATTTGTTTTGACAAATGTATTGGAAGTAAAAATTGCAACAACCAAAGCTTTATTTAAAAATTTAAACATTTTCTCAGTAACTTTTTTTCAGTAAGCTTTACTACTTTTTGTATATTCATTTAGATTTTACCTATATGGATAATTTTTCAACATTTTACTGTAAATTTGATATTTTTTTGGATAATTGTATATGATCAGATGATGTTACCTTAAATCGTTTATTTCATCAGGATAATTTTCTACTATGTATTAAAAAATGTATCAGAAGTAAAATTGAAACAACCACACCTTTATTTAAAAATTGCAACATTTCCTTGGGAACGTTTTTTCAGTAAATTTTACTATTTTTGGATATTCATTCATTTTTACCAATATTGAGATATTTTTTAATATTTAAATGTAAATTTGACAACTTTTTGGATAATTGTATTTGATGTTACCTTTAATCGGTCATTTGATGATGCCATATTTCTAATATGCATTCACAACTGTATAAGAAGCAAAATTGAAACAACCACAGCTTTTCTTTTTAAATTGCACCATTTTTCTCAATAATATTTTTTCAGTAAATTTTACTACTTTTTAGATATTCTTTCAGATTTAACCTCTAATCATAATTTTTCAACATTTTACTGTAAATTTGACATTTTTTTGGATAATTGTATATGATCAGATGATGTTACTTTAAATCGTTTATTTGATCAGGATAATTTTCTACTATGTATTGAAAAATGTATCAGATGTAAAATTGAAACAACCACAGCTTTATCTAAAAATTGCAACATTTCCTCGGTAACATTTTTTCAGTAAATTTCACTACTTTTTAAATATTCATTCATTTTACCAATATTGAGAGATTTTTCAACATTTTACTGTAAATTTGACAACTTTTATGATAACTGTATTTGATGTTACCTTAAATCGGTCATTTGATCAAGATAAGTTTCTAATATGTATTGGCAAATGTATTAGAAGCAAAATTGAAAGAACCACAGCTTTATTTAAAAATTGTACCATTCTCTCAATAATATTTATTCAGTAAATTTTACAACTTTTTTGATAATCATTCAGATTTGACCTTCATTGATAATTTTGCAACATTTTACTGTAAATTTGACATTTTTTTGGATAATTGTATATGATGTTACCTTAAATCGTTCATTTCATCAAGATATTTTTTTACTATGTATTGAAAAATGTATTAGAAGTAAAACTAAAACACCACAGCTTTATTTAAAAATTGCAACTTATCCTCGGGAAAATTTTTTCAGTAAATTTGACTATTTCTGGATATTCATTTATTTTCACCAATATTTACATATTTTTTGATATTTAAATGTAAATTTGACAACTTTTTGGATAATTGTATTTGATGTTACCTTTAATCGGTCATTTGATCAAGCCATATTTCTAATATGTATTGACAACTGTATTAGAAGCAAAATTGAAACAACCACAGCTTTTTTTTTAAATTGCACCATTTTCTCAATAATATTTTTTCAGTAAATTTACTGCTTTTTGGATATTCATTCAGATTTGACCTTTATTGATAATATTTCAACATTTTACTGTAAATTTGACATTTTTTTGGATAATTGTTAATGTTCATGATGTTATCTTAAATCGTTTATTTGATCAGGATAATTTTCTACTATGTATTGAAAAATGTATCAGAAGTAAAATTGAAACAACCACAGCTTTATTTAAAAATTGAAACATTTCCTCGGTAACATTTTTTCAGTAAATTTCACTACTTTTTAAATATTCATTCATGTTTACCAATATTGAGAGATTTTTCAACATTTAACTGTAAATTTGACAACTTTTTTGATAACTGTATTTGATGTTAGCTTGAATCGGTCATTTGATCAAGATAAGTTTCTAATATGTATTGAAAAATGTATTAGAAGTAATATTGAAACACCACAGCTTTATTTAAAAATTGCAACATATCCTCGGGAACATTTTTCAATAAATTTTACTTTTTTTGGATATTTATTAATTTTTACCAATATTGAGATATTTTTTAATATTTAAATGTAAATTTGACAATTTTTTGGATAATTGTATTTGATGTTACCTTTAATCGGTCATTTGATCAAGCCATATTTCTAATATGCATTGACAACTGTTTTAGAAATTTCTAATATGCATTGACAACTGTTTTAGAAGCAAAATTGAAACAACCACAGCTTTATTTAAAAATTGCACCATTTTCTCAATAATATTTTTTCAGTAAATTTTACTACTCTTTGGATATTCATTCAGATTTGACCTTTATTGATAATTTTTCAACATTTTACTGTAAATTTGACATTTTTTTGGATAATTGTATACGATGTTACCTTAAATCGTTTGTTTGATCAGGATAATGTTGTACTATGTATTGAAAAATGTATTAGAAGTAAAGTGAAACAACCACAGCTTTATTTAAAAATTGCAACTTTCCTTTGGTAACATTTTTTCAGTAAATTTCACCACTTTTAGGATATTCTATCATTTTACCAATATTGAGATATTTTTCAACATTTTAATGTAAATTTGACAACTTTTTTGATAATTGTATTTGATGTTACCTTAAATTGGTCATTTGATCAAGACATATTTCTAATATGTATTGGCAAATGTATAAGAAGCAAAATTGAAACAACTACAGCTTTATTTAAAAATTGCACCATTTTTTCAATAATTTTTTTCAGTAAATTTTACTACTTTTTGGATATTCATTCAGATTTGACGTTCATTGATAATTTTGCAACATTTTACTGTAAAGTTTACATTTTTTTTGGATAATTGTATATGATGTTACCTTAAATCGTTCATTTGATCAAGATAATTTTCTACTATGTATTGACAAATGTATTAGAAGTAATATTGAAACACCACAGCTTTATTTAAAAATTGCAACATATCCTCGGGACCATTTTATCAGTAAATTTTACTATTTTTAAATATTCATTCATTTTTACCAATATTGAAATATTTTTTAATATTTAAATGTAAATTTGACAACTTTTTGGATAATTGTATTTGATGTTACCTTTAATCGGTCATTTGATCAAGCCATATTTCTTATATGTATTGACAACTGTATTAGAAGCAAAATTGAAACAACCACAACTTTTTTTAAAAATTGCACCATTTTCACAATAATATTTTTGCAGTAAATTTTACTACTTTTTGGATATTCATTCAGATTTGACCTTTATTGATAATTTTTCAATATTTTACTGTAAATTTGACATTTTTTTGGATTCTTGTAAATGATCAGATGATGTTACCTTGAATCGTTTATTTGATCAGGATAATTTTCTACTATGTATTGAAAAATGTATCAGAGGTAAAATTGAAATAACCACAGCTTTATTTAAAAATTGCAACATATCCTCGGGAACTTTTTTTCAGTAAATTTTACTATTTTTGGATATTCATTCATTTTTACCAATATTGAGATATTTTTTAATATTTAAATGTAAATTTGACAACTTTTTGGATAAATGTATTTGATGTTACCTTACATCGGTCATTTGATCAAGACAATTTTCTAATAGGTATTGGCAAATGTATTAGAAGGATAAAGGAAATAACCACAGCTTTATTTAAAAATTGCACCATTTTCTCATTAATGTTTTTTCAGTAAATTTTACTTCTTTTCGGATATTCATTCAGATTTGACCTTTATTGATAATTTTTCAACATTTTACTGTAAATTTGACATTTTTTGGATAATTGTATATACAGACGATGTTACTTAAATCGTTTATTTATCAGGATAATTTTCTATATAATTGAAAAATGTATCAGAAGTAAAATTGAAATAACCACACTTTATTAAAATTGAACATATCCTCGGAACTTTATAAATTTTACATTTTGACTTATTCTTATTTACCAATATTAATATTTTTTAAATTTAAAGAAATTGACAACTTATTTAAAAATTGCACATTTCGGTAACATTTTTCAGTAAATTTCACTACTTTTTAAATTTCATATTTTTACCAATATTGAGAGATTTTTCAAAATTTTACTGTAATTTTACAACTTTTTTGATAACTGTATTGTTGTTACTTAAATCGGCATTTGATCAAGATAATTTTTCTATATGTTATTGGCAAATGATTAGAAGCAAAATTGAAAGAAACAGCTTTATTAAATTGCACCATTCTCTCAATAAATTTTTTCGTAAATTTTACTATTTTGGATATTCATTCAGATTTACCTTTATTGATATTTTTCACTTTTACTGTACATTGACATTTTTTTGGAATGTATATATCAGATGTACCTTTAATCTTATTGATCAAGATAATTTCTATGTACTGAAATGTACAAATAATGAAACCATTATTAAATTGAACATTCTCGTAACTTTTTAGTAAATTTCCACTTTAATTCATTCATGTTTACATATGAAATTTTCACATTAACTGATTGAAACTTTTGATAACGTTTTGATGTTACTTGATCGGTATTTGATCAGTAATTATGTATGAAAATGTATTAGAAGTATTGAAAACACAGCTTTATTTAAATTGCACTTACCTCGGACATTTCATAATTTTACTTTTTTTGTATTTATAATTTTTACCATTGATTTTTAATATTAATGTAATTTGAACTTTGATATTGTATTGTGTACTTATCGTATTGTCAAGCCATATTTTAATATCATGACACTGTTTTAGAGAATTGAAAAACACATTTATTTAAAATTGCACCATTTTCTAATATTTTTTTCATAATTTACTACTCTTGTATTCTCAGATTTGACCTTATGATAATTTTTCACATTTCTGTAATTTGACTTTTGGATATTGTACGATGTTACTTAATGTTTATTTGATCGGATAATGTTGTACTATGATTGAAAAATTATTAGAAAAGTGAAAACACGCTTTTTTTAAATGCACTTTCCTTGTAACATTTACAGTAAATTCACACTTAGATATTATCATTTACCATATTGAGTATTTTTCACATTAATGTAATTGACAACTTTTTGTAATTGTATTTATGTACCTTAAATTGGTATATCAGACATTCTAATATTTGCAAATAGAAGCAATGAAATACAGCTATAAAATTGCACCATTTTCAAAAATTCATAAATTTTACTCTTTGGATTCATTCAGATTTGATTCATGATAATTGCAAATTTACGTAATTTTAATTTTTTGGGATAATGTATATGTTACTAAATCGTTCATTGTCAGATAATTCTACTATGTATTGAAATGATTAGAGTATTGAACACACAGCTTATCAAAAATTGCAACATATCTGGACTTTATCATAAATTTACATTTGGATATTATTCATTTACATATAGATTTTTTTATATTTAATTAAATTAATTTGGATAATTTATTTGATGTTACCTTTAATCGTATTTGATCAAGCTATTTTTTATGTTGACAGTATTAGAAGAATGAAACACCACACTTTTAAATGCATTCATAATTTTGCAGTAAATTACACTTTTGATATCATTCAGATTTGACCTTTTGATATTTTCAATATTTTACTGAATTTGCATTTTTGGATCTTGTAAATGATATAGTACTGAATGTTTGATGGAAATTTTCTACTTTATTGAAAATGTATCAGGTAATGAAAAACCACACTTTATTTAAAAATGAACAATCTCGGGAACTTTTTCAGTAATTTACTATTTTTGGAATCATTCTTTACAATATGAATATTTTTAATATTTAAATGTAATTGACAACTTTGGATATTATTTTACCTTACATCGTCTTTGATCAGACATTTCTAAGTTTGCAATATTAGAAGGATAAAGGAAATAAACACTTATTTAAATGCACATTTCCTATGTTTTCAGTAAATTACTTCTTTCGATTCTCAGATTTGACCTTATGATAATTTTCAATTACTGTAATTGACTTTTGTAATGTATATGCAGACGATGTACTAATCGTTTATTGAAGGATAATTTTCTATATTGAAAATGTATCAGAAGTAATGAATAACCACACTTATTTAAATTGCAATATCCGGACTTTTAACAACCACAGCTTTATTTAAAAATTGCAACATTTCCTCGGTAACATTTTTTCAGTAAATTTCACTACTTTTTAAATATTCATTCATTTTTACCAATATTGAGAGATTTTTCAACATTTTACTGTAAATTTTACAACTTTTTTGATAACTGTATTTGTTGTTACCTTAAATCGGTCATTTGATCAAGATAATTTTCTAATATGTATTGGCAAATGTATTAGAAGCAAAATTGAAAGAACCACAGCTTTATTTAAAAATTGCACCATTCTCTCAATAATATTTTTTCAGTAAATTTTACTACTTTTTGGATATTCATTCAGATTTGACCTTTATTGATAATTTTTCAACATTTTACTGTACATTTGACATTTTTTTGGATAATTGTATATGATCAGATGATGTTACCTTTAATCGTTTATTTGATCAAGATAATTTTCTACTATGTACTGAAAAATGTATCAGAAGTAAAATTGAAACAACCACAGCTTTATTTAAAAATTGAAACATTTCCTCGGTAACATTTTTTCAGTAAATTTCACTACTTTTTAAATATTCATTCATGTTTACCAATATTGAGAGATTTTTCAACATTTAACTGTAATTTTGACAACTTTTTTGATAACTGTATTTGATGTTACCTTGAATCGGTCATTTGATCAAGATAAGTTTCTAATATGTATTGAAAAATGTATTAGAAGTAATATTGAAACACCACAGCTTTATTTAAAATTGCAACTTATCCTCGGGAACATTTTTCAATAAATTTTACTTTTTTTGGATATTTATTAATTTTTACCAATATTGAGATATTTTTTAATATTTAAATGTAAATTTGACAACTTTTTGGATAATTGTATTTGATGTTACCTTTAATCGGTCATTTGATCAAGCCATATTTCTAATATGCATTGACAACTGTTTTAGAAGCAAAATTGAAACAACCACAGCTTTATTTAAAAATTGCACCATTTTCTCAATAATATTTTTTCAGTAAATTTTACTACTCTTTGGATATTCATTCAGATTTGACCTTTATTGATAATTTTTCAACATTTTACTGTAAATTTGACATTTTTTAGGATAATTGTATACGATGTTACCTTAAATCGTTTATTTGATCAGGATAATGTTGTACTATGTATTGAAAAATGTATTAGAAGTAAAAGTGAAACAACCACAGCTTTTTTTAAAAATTGCAACTTTCCTGTGGTAACATTTTTACAGTAAATTTCACCACTTTTAGGATATTCTATCATTTTACCAATATTGAGATATTTTTCAACATTTTAATGTAAATTTGACAACTTTTTTGATAATTGTATTTGATGTTACCTTAAATTGGTCATTTGATCAAGACATATTTCTAATATGTATTGGCAAATGTATAAGAAGCAAAATTGAAACAACTACAGCTTTATTTAAAAATTGCACCATTTTTTCAAATAAAAATTTCAGTAAATTTTACTACTTTTTGGATATTCATTCAGATTTGACGTTCATTGATAATTTTGCAACATTTTACTGTAAATTTTACATTTTTTGGGATAATTGTATATGATGTTACCTTAAATCGTTCATTTGATCAAGATAATTTTCTACTATGTATTGAAAAATGTATTAGAAGTAATATTGAAACACCACAGCTTTATTCAAAAATTGCAACATATCCTCGGGACCATTTTATCAGTAAATTTTACTATTTTTGGATATTCATTCATTTTTACCAATATTGAGATATTTTTTAATATTTAAATGTAAATTTGACAACTTTTTGGATAATTGTATTTGATGTTACCTTTAATCGGTCATTTGATCAAGCCATATTTCTTATATGTATTGACAACTGTATTAGAAGCAAAATTGAAACAACCACAACTTTTTTTAAAAATTGCACCATTTTCACAATAATATTTTTGCAGTAAATTTTACTACTTTTTGGATATTCATTCAGATTTGACCTTTATTGATAATTTTTCAATATTTTACTGTAAATTTGACATTTTTTTGGATTCTTGTAAATGATCAGATGATGTTACCTTGAATCGTTTATTTGATCAGGATAATTTTCTACTATGTATTGAAAAATGTATCAGAGGTAAAATTGAAATAACCACAGCTTTATTTAAAAATTGCAACATATCCTCGGGAACTTTTTTTCAGTAAATTTTACTATTTTTGGATATTCATTCATTTTTACCAATATTGAGATATTTTTTAATATTTAAATGTAAATTTGACAACTTTTTGGATAATTGTATTTGATGTTACCTTTAATCGGTCATTTGATCAAGCCATATTTCTAATATGTTTTGACAACTGTATCAGAAGCAAAATTGAAACAACCACAGCTGTTTTTAAAAATTGCACCATTTTCTCAATAATATTTTTTCAGTAAAATTAACTACTTTTTGTATATTCAATCAGATTTGACCTTTATTGATAATTTTCAACATTTTACTGTAAATTTGACATTTTTTGGAAAATTGTATATGATCAGACGATGTTACCTTAAATCGTTAATTTGATCAGGATAATTTTCTACTATGTATTTAAAAATGTATCAGAAGTAAAATTGAAACAACCACAGCTTTATTTAAAAATTGCAACATTTCCTCGGTAACATTTTTTCAGTAAATTTCACTACTTTTTAAATATTCATTCATTTTTACCAATATTGAGAGATTTTTCAACATTTTACTGTAAATTTTACAACTTTTTTGATAACTGTATTTGTTGTTACCTTAAATCGGTCATTTGATCAAGATAATTTTCTAATATGTATTGGCAAATGTATTAGAAGCAAAATTGAAAGAACCACAGCTTTATTTAAAAATTGCACCATTCTCTCAATAATATTTTTTCAGTAAATTTTACTACTTTTTGGATATTCATTCAGATTTGACCTTTATTGATAATTTTTCAACATTTTACTGTACATTTGACATTTTTTTGGATAATTGTATATGATCAGATGATGTTACCTTTAATCGTTTATTTGATCAAGATAATTTTCTACTATGTACTGAAAAATGTATCAGAAGTAAAATTGAAACAACCACAGCTTTATTTAAAAATTGAAACATTTCCTCGGTAACATTTTTTCAGTAAATTTCACTACTTTTTAAATATTCATTCATGTTTACCAATATTGAGAGATTTTTCAACATTTAACTGTAATTTTGACAACTTTTTTGATAACTGTATTTGATGTTACCTTGAATCGGTCATTTGATCAAGATAAGTTTCTAATATGTATTGAAAAATGTATTAGAAGTAATATTGAAACAACCACAGCTTTATTTAAAAATTGCAACTTATCCTCGGGAACATTTTTCAATAAATTTTACTTTTTTTGGATATTTATTAATTTTTACCAATATTGAGATATTTTTTAATATTTAAATGTAAATTTGACAACTTTTTGGATAATTGTATTTGATGTTACCTTTAATCGGTCATTTGATCAAGCCATATTTCTAATATGCATTGACAACTGTTTTAGAAGCAAAATTGAAACAACCACAGCTTTATTTAAAAATTGCACCATTTTCTCAATAATATTTTTCAGTAAATTTTACTACTCTTTGGATATTCATTCAGATTTGACCTTTATTGATAATTTTTCAACATTTTACTGTAAATTTGACATTTTTTAGGATAATTGTATATACGATGTTACCTTAAATCGTTTATTTGATCAGGATAATGTTGTACTATGTATTGAAAAATGTATTAGAAGTAAAAGTGAAACAACCACAGCTTTTTTTAAAAATTGCAACTTTCCTGTGGTAACATTTTTACAGTAAATTTCACCACTTTTAGGATATTCTATCATTTTACCAATATTGAGATATTTTTCAACATTTTAATGTAAATTTGACAACTTTTTTGATAATTGTATTTGATGTTACCTTAAATTGGTCATTTGATCAAGACATATTTCTAATATGTATTGGCAAATGTATATAAGAAGCAAAATTGAAACAACTACAGCTTTATTTAAAAATTGCACCATTTTTTCAAAAAAATTTCAGTAAATTTTACTACTTTTTGGATATTCATTCAGATTTGACGTTCATTGATAATTTTGCAACATTTTACTGTAAATTTTACATTTTTTGGGATAATTGTATATGATGTTACCTTAAATCGTTCATTTGATCAGATAATTTTCTACTATGTATTGAAAAATGTATTAGAAGTAATATTGAAACACCACAGCTTTATTCAAAAATTGCAACATATCCTCGGGACCATTTTATCAGTAAATTTTACTATTTTTGGATATTCATTCATTTTTACCAATATTGAGATATTTTTTAATATTTAAATGTAAATTTGACAACTTTTTGGATAATTGTATTTGATGTTACCTTTAATCGGTCATTTGATCAAGCCATATTTCTTATATGTATTGACAACTGTATTAGAAGCAAAATTGAAACAACCACAACTTTTTTTAAAAATTGCACCATTTTCACAATAATATTTTTGCAGTAAATTTTACTACTTTTTGGATATTCATTCAGATTTGACCTTTATTGATAATTTTTCAATATTTTACTGTAAATTTGACATTTTTTTGGATTCTTGTAAATGATCAGATGATGTTACCTTGAATCGTTTATTTGATCAGGATAATTTTCTACTATGTATTGAAAAATGTATCAGAGGTAAAATTGAAATAACCACAGCTTTATTTAAAAATTGCAACATATCCTCGGGAACTTTTTTTCAGTAAATTTTACTATTTTTGGATATTCATTCATTTTTACCAATATTGAGATATTTTTTAATATTTAAATGTAAATTTGACAACTTTTTGGATAATTGTATTTGATGTTACCTTTAATCGGTCATTTGATCAAGCCATATTTCTAATATGTTTTGACAACTGTATCAGAAGCAAAATTGAAACAACCACAGCTGTTTTTAAAAATTGCACCATTTTCTCAATAATATTTTTTCAGTAAAATTAACTACTTTTTGTATATTCAATCAGATTTGACCTTTATTGATAATTTTTCAACATTTTACTGTAAATTTGACATTTTTTGGAAAATTGTATATGATCAGACGATGTTACCTTAAATCGTTAATTTGATCAGGATAATTTTCTACTATGTATTTAAAAATGTATCAGAAGTAAAATTGAAACAACCACAGCTTTATTTAAAAATTGCAACATTTCCTCGGTAACATTTTTTCAGTAAATTTCACTACTTTTTAAATATTCATTCATTTTTACCAATATTGAGAGATTTTTCAACATTTTACTGTAATTTTACAATTTTTTGATAACTGTATTTGTTGTTACCTTAATCGGTCATTTGATCAAGATAATTTCTAATATGTATTGCAAATGTATTAGAAGCAAAATTGAAAAACCACAGCTTTATTTAAAAATTGCAACCATTTCTCAATAATATTTTTTCAGTAAATTTTACTACTTTTTGGATATTCATTCAGATTTTGACCTTTATTGATAATTTTTCAACATTTTACTGTAAATTTGACATTTTTTGGATAATTGTATATGATCAGATGATGTTACCTTTAATCGTTTATTTGATCAAGATAATTTTCTACTATGTACTGAAAATGTATCAGAAGTAAAATTGAAACAACCACAGCTTTATTTAAAAATTGCAACATTTCCTCGTAACATTTTTTCAGTAAATTTCACTACTTTTAAATATTCATTCATGTTTACCAATATTGAGAGATTTTTCAACATTTTACTGTAATTTTGACAACTTTTTTGATAACTGTATTTGATGTTACCTTGAATCGGTCATTTTGATCAAGATAATTTCTAATATGTATTGAAAAATGTATTAGAAGTAATAATTGAAACACCACAGCTTTATTTAAAAATTGCAACTTATCCTCGGGTAACATTTTTCAATAAATTTCACTTCTTTTTGGATATTTATTCAATTTTACCAATATTGAGATATTTTTAACATTTTAATGTAAATTTGACAACTTTTTTGGATAATTGTATTTGATGTTACCTTAAATCGGTCATTTGATCAAGCATATTTCTAATATGTATTGAGAACTGTTATAGAAGCAAAATTGAAACAACCACAGCTTTATTTAAAAATTGCACCATTTTCTCAATAATTATTTTTCAGTAAATTTTACTACTTTTTGGATATTCATTCAGATTTGACCTTTATTGATAATTTTTCAACATTTTACTGTAAATTTGACATTTTTTGGATAATTGTATAGATGTTACCTTAAATCGTTCATTTGATCAGATAATGTTTTACTATGTATTGAAAAATGTATTAGAAGTAATAGTGAAACAACCACAGCTTTATTTAAAAATTGCAACTTATCCTCGGGTAACATTTTTCAGTAAATTTACACTTTTTGGATATTTATATTTTACCAATATTGAGATATTTTTAATATTTAAATGTAAATTTGACAACTTTTTGATAATTGTATTTGATGTTACCTTTAATGGTCATTTGATCAAGCCATATTTCTAATATGCATTGGCAAATGTATAGAAGCAAAATTGAAACAACACAGCTTTATTTAAAAATTGCACCATTTTTCAATAAATTTTTTCAGTAAATTTTACTACTTTTGGATATTCATTCAGATTTGACCTTATTGATAATTTTTGCAACATTTTACTGTAAATTTGACATTTTTTTGGATAATTGTATACGATGATACCTTAAATAGTTCATTTCATCAAGATAATTTTCTACTATGTATTGAAAAATGTATTAGAAGTAATATTGAAACACCACAGCTTTATTTAAAAATTGTAACTTATCCTCGGGAACATTTTGTCAGTAAATTTTACTATTTTTGGATATTTATTAATTTTTACCAATATTGAGAATTTTTTAATATTTAAATGTAAATTTGACAACTTTTTGGTAATTGTATTTGATGTTACCTTTAATCGGTCATTTGATCAAGCCATATTTCTAATATGCATTGAAAACTGTATTAGATTCAAAATTGAAAATACCACAGCTTTTTTTAAAAATTGCACCATTTTCTCAATAATATTTTTTCAGTAAATTTTACTACTCTTTGCATATTTGTTCAGATTTGACCTTTATTGATAATTTTTCAACATTTTACTGTAAATTTGACATTTTTTAGGATAATTGTATACGATCAGACGATGTTACCTTAAATCGTTTATTTGATCAGGATAATTTTCTACTATGTATTGAAAAATGTATTAGAAGTCAAATTGAAACAACCACAGCTTTATTTAAAAATTGCAACTTTCCTTGGTAACATTTGTTCAGTAAATTTTACCACTTTTTGGATATTCTATCATTTTACCAATATTGAGATATTTTTCAACATTTTAATGTAAATTTGACAACTTTTTTGATAATTGTATTTGATGTTACCTTAAATCGGTCATTTGATCAAGACATATTTCTAATATGTATTGGCAAATGTATAAGAAGCAAAATTGAAACAACTACAGCTTTATTTAAAAATTGCACCATTTTTTCAATAATATTATTTCAGTAAATTTTACTACTTTTTGGATATTCATTCAGATTTGACCTTTATTGATAATTTTTCAACATTTTACTGTAAATTTGACATTTTTTTTGGATAATTGTATATGATCAAATGATGTTACCTTAAATCGTTTATTTGATCAGGTAATTTTCTACTATGTATTGAAAAATGTATCAGAAGTAAAATTGAAACAACCACAGCTCTATTTAAAACTTGCAACATTTCCTCGGTAACATTTTTTCAGTAAATTTCACTTTTTTTTTAAATATTCATTCATTTTTACCAATAATGAGAGATTTTTCAACATTTTACTGTAAATTTGACAACTTTTTTGATAACTGTATTTGATGTTACCTTAAATCGGTCATTTGATCAAGATAATTTTCTAATATGTATTGGCAAATGTATTAGAAGCAAAATTGAAAGAACCACAGCTTTATTTAAAAATTGCACCATTCTCTCAATAATATTTTTTCAGTTAATTTTACTACTTTTTGGATATTTATTCAGATTTGACCGTCATTGATAATTTTGCAACATTTTACTGTAAATTTGACATTTTTTTGGATAATTGTATATGATGTTACCTTAAATCGGTCATTTGATCAAGATATATTTCTAATATGTATTGAAACATGTATTAGATTAAAAATTGAAACACCTCAGCTTTATTTAAAAATTGCAACATTTCCTCGGTAACATTTTTCTCAGTAAATTTCACTACTTTTTAAATATTCATTCATTTTTACCAATATTGAGAGATTTTCAGTAAAATGTTGGCAAATTATCAATATTGCTTACATCTGATTGAATTTCTAAAAATGTAGCGAAGTTTACTGAAAAATGTTGAAACTTTTAAATAAAGCTGTGATTGTTTCAATTTTCTTCTATTACATTTGTCAACGCAATGTAGAAAATTGTCTCGATCTAATGACCGATTTAAGGTAACATCATATACAATTATCCAAAAAAATGTCAAATTTACAGTAAAATGATTGATGATAGAATCTCATTAAAAAGTAGTAAAATTTATTGAAAAAAATGCACTGAATAAATGTTGCAATTTTTATTTAAAGCTTTGGTTAGTTTAAATTTACTTTTAGTACAATTGTCAATACAAATTAGAAAATTATCTTGATCAAATAAGGATTTAAGGTAACATCAAATAAATTATAAAAAAATTGACAATTGATAATGTTGACAAATTATCAATATAGCTTAAATCTAAATGAATATCCAAAAAGAAGTAAAGTTTACTGAAATATATTACAAAAAAGAAATTTATTTTTTTAAATAAAGCTGTGGTTGTTTCAGTTTTACTTCGAATACATTTATCAATACAAATTAGAAACCTGGTTTGATCAAATGACCGATTTAAGGTAAGATATAAATTATCAAAAAAATTTGACAAATTTACAGTAAAATGTTCAAAAATTATCAAAATAGCTAAAATCTGCTTGAATATCTAAAAAGTAGTAAAGTTTTCTGAAAAAATGTGACTGAGAAAATGTTGAAATTTTTAAATAAAGCTGTGGTTGTTTCATTTTTATTTTGTGATATATTTGTCAATACAAATTAGACACGTGTCTTGATCAAATGACCAATTTAATAAGATTAACGGTACCAATTTTCTTGCACCAGATGCGCATTTCGACAATACATGTCTCTTCAGTGATGCTCGTTGCCAAAATATTTGAAATCCAAAGCTTATATAAAAGATGAAGAGCTATATTCCAAAAGGTCCAAAAAGTATAGCCAAATCCGTGAAAGGAATCAGAGCTTTGCACGAGGGAGATACATTTCTTAATTTATAATAATTTCTATCATTTTGTTACAGCAAATTTTAATAACACAAAAAATCCGTATTTTCATGCCAGTACCGAAGTACTGGCTACTGGGCTGGTGATACCTCGGGGACTAATAGTCCACCAGCAGAGGCATTTAAGGTAACATCATATAAATTATCAAAAAAATTGACAAATTTACAGTAAAATGTTGAATAATTGTCATTATAGCAAAAATCTGATTGAATATCTAAAAAGTAGTAAAATTATTGAAAAAAAATCTTAATGAAAAAATGTTGCAATTTTAATAAAGCTTTGGCTAGTTCAAATTTATTTTAGTACAATTGTCAATACAAATTAGAAAATTATCTTGATCAAATAAACGATTTAAGGTAACATCACATAAATTATCCAAAAAATTGACAAATTTACAGTAATTGTTGAAACATTATCAATATAGCTAAAATCTGATTGAATATCTTAAAAGTAGTAAAGTTTACTGAAAAAATGTAACTGAGAAAATGTTGAAATTTTTAAATAAAACTGTGGTTGGTTCAGTTTAATTACTAATTTATTTGTCAATACAAATTAGAGACATATCTTGATCAAATGACCGATTTAAGGTAAAATCATATACAGTTATCAAAAAAGTTTTCAAATGTACAGTAAAATGTTGAAAAATTATCAATATCGGTAGAATCTTAATGTATATCTAAAAAGTAGTAAAATTTATTGAAAAAAATGTTAATTAATAAATGTTGCAATTTTTATTCAAAGCTTTGGTAAGTTCAAATTTACTTTTAATACAATTGTCAATACAAATTAGAAAATTATCTTGATCAAATAAACGATTTAAGGTAACATCAAATAAATTATCAAAAAAATGATAAATTTTCAGGAAAATGTTGACAAATTATCAATATGGCTTAAATCTGAATTAATATCCAAAAAAGAGTAAAGTTTACTGACATATGTTACTGAGAAAATGTTGAAATTTTTAATCAAGCTGTGGTTGTTTCAGTTTTACTTGAAATACATTTGTCAATACAAATTAAAAAGTGTCTTGATCAAATGACCGATTTAAGGTGACATCATATACAATTATCAAAAAAAATGTCAAATTTACAGTAAAATGTGGAAAAAAAATCAATAAAGGTCAAATCTGAATGAATATCCAAAAAAGTAATAAAATTTACTGTAAAAATATTGTCGAATTTAAATGAATATCCAAAAAGAAGTAAAGTTTACTGAAATATATTACAAAAAAGAAATTTATTTTTTTAAATAAAGCTGTGGTTGTTTCAGTTTTACTTCGAATACATTTATCAATACAAATTAGAAACCTGGTTTGATCAAATGACCGATTTAAGGTAAGATATAAATTATCAAAAAAATTTGACAAATTTACAGTAAAATGTTCAAAAATTATCAAAATAGCTAAAATCTGCTTGAATATCTAAAAAGTAGTAAAGTTTTCTGAAAAAAATGTGACTGAGAAAATGTTGAAATTTTTAAATAAAGCTGTGGTTGTTTCATTTTTATTTTGTGATATATTTGTCAATACAAATTAGACACGTGTCTTGATCAAATGACCAATTTAATAAGATTAACGGTACCAATTTTCTTGCACCAGATGCGCATTTCGACAATACATGTCTCTTCAGTGATGCTCGTTGCCAAAATATTTGAAATCCAAAGCTTATATAAAAGATGAAGAGCTATATTCCAAAAGGTCCAAAAAGTATAGCCAAATCCGTGAAAGGAATCAGAGCTTTGCACGAGGGAGATACATTTCTTAATTTATAATAATTTCTATCATTTTGTTACAGCAAATTTTAATAACACAAAAAATCCGTATTTTCATGCCAGTACCGAAGTACTGGCTACTGGGCTGGTGATACCCTCGGGGACTAATAGTCCACCAGCAGAGGCATTTAAGGTAACATCATATAAATTATCAAAAAAATTGACAAATTTACAGTAAAATGTTGAATAATTGTCATTATAGCAAAAATCTGATTGAATATCTAAAAAGTAGTAAAATTATTGAAAAAAAAATCTTAATGAAAAAATGTTGCAATTTTAATAAAGCTTTGGCTAGTTCAAATTTATTTTAGTACAATTGTCAATACAAATTAGAAAATTATCTTGATCAAATAAACGATTTAAGGTAACATCACATAAATTATCCAAAAAATTGACAAATTTACAGTAATTGTTGAAACATTATCAATATAGCTAAAATCTGATTGAATATCTTAAAAGTAGTAAAGTTTACTGAAAAAATGTAACTGAGAAAATGTTGAAATTTTTAAATAAAACTGTGGTTGGTTCAGTTTAATTACTAATTTATTTGTCAATACAAATTAGAGACATATCTTGATCAAATGACCGATTTAAGGTAAAATCATATACAGTTATCAAAAAAGTTTTCAAATGTACAGTAAAATGTTGAAAAATTATCAATATCGGTAGAATCTTAATGTATATCTAAAAAGTAGTAAAATTTATTGAAAAAAATGTTAATTAATAAATGTTGCAATTTTTATTCAAAGCTTTGGTAAGTTCAAATTTACTTTTAATACAATTGTCAATACAAATTAGAAAATTATCTTGATCAAATAAACGATTTAAGGTAACATCAAATAAATTATCAAAAAAATGATAAATTTTCAGGAAAATGTTGACAAATTATCAATATGGCTTAAATCTGAATTAATATCCAAAAAAGAGTAAAGTTTACTGACATATGTTACTGAGAAAATGTTGAAATTTTTAATCAAGCTGTGGTTGTTTCAGTTTTACTTGAAATACATTTGTCAATACAAATTAAAAAGTGTCTTGATCAAATGACCGATTTAAGGTGACATCATATACAATTATCAAAAAAAATGTCAAATTTACAGTAAAATGTGGAAAAAAAATCAATAAAGGTCAAATCTGAATGAATATCCAAAAAAGTAATAAAATTTACTGTAAAAATATTATTTAGAAAATGGTGCAACTTTTAAATAAAGCTGTGGTTGTTTCAATTTTACTTCTAATACATTTTTCAATACATAGTAGAAAATTATCTTGATCAAATGACCGATTTATGATAACATCGTACACAATTATCCCAAAAAAAATTCAAATTTACAGTAAAATGTCAAAAAATTATCAATAAAGGTCAAATTTGAATGAATATCCAAAAAGGAGTAAAATTTACTGAAAAAATATAATTGAGAAAATGGTGTAATTTTTAAATAAAGCTGTGATTGTTTCAATTTTACTTCTTATACATTTGTCAATACATATTAGAAAATTATCTTGATCAAATGACCGATTTAAAGTAAAATCTAATACAATTTTCCAAAAATGACAAAATAAACAGTAAAATGTTGAAAAATTACCAGTAAAGGTCAAATCTGAATTAATATCAAAAAGTTGAAAAATTTCCTGAAAAAAAAATACTAATCAAATGGTGTAATTTTTATATAAAGCTGTGGTTTTTTCAATTTTACTTCTTATACATTTATCAATACATAATAGAAATTTGTCTTGATCAAATGATTGATTTAAAGTAACATCGAATACAATTATTCAAAAAAATGTCAAATTAACAGTAAAATGTTGAAAAATTACCAATAAAGGTCAAATCTGAATGAATATCAAAAAGTAGAAAAATTTACTGAAAAAATGATACTGAGAAAATAGTGTAATTTTAAAATATAGAGGTGGTATACAATTATCCAAAAAAAAATGTCAAATTAACAGTAAAATGTTGAAAAATTACCAATTAAGGTCAAATCGGAATGAATATCAAAAAGCCGAAAATTTTACTGAAAAATGTTACTGAGAAAATGGTGTAATTTAAAAAAAAACCAGGTGGTTGTTTCAATTTTAGTTCTAATACATTTGTCAATACATACTAGAGAATTGTCTTCATCAAATGACCGATTTTAGGTAACATCTTTTACAATTATCCAAATAAATGTCAAATTTACAGTAGAATGTCTCAAAAATTACCAATAAAGGTCAAATCTGAATGAATATCAAAAAGTAGAAAAAATTACTGACAAAAAAATACTGAGCAAATGGTGTAATTTTTAAACAAAGCTGTGGTTGTTTCAATTTTACTTCTAATACATTTGTCAATACATATTAGAAACTTGTCTTGAACAAATGACCGATTTAAAAAAAACATCGTATACAATTATCCAAAAAAATGTCGATATTACAGTAAAATGTTGAAAAATTACCAATAAAGGTCAAATCTGAATGAATAGCAAAAAGTAGAAAAAATTACTGACAAAAAAATACTGAGCAAATGGTGTAATTTTTAAATAAAGCTGTGGTTGTTTCAATTTTACTTCTAATACATTTGTCAATACATAGTAGAAAATTGTCTTCATCAAATGACCGATTTTAGGTAACATCGTATACAATTATCCAAATAAATGTCAAATATACAGTAGAATGTTTTAAAAATTACCAATTAAGGTCAAATCTGAATGAATATAAATAATGTTACCCGTTTGTACAACATAATTCGCTTTTCCGTAAGTGGAAATTACGCGGGCGGATTTAATTTGCGTGCATTGTGTGATTATCTTCATACGTTTGCGCGCATTAGTTTTTCAGAAACACTGTTACAGGTAAATTAAGATAATCCATATTAAAAATGACTGTAGTTATATTGAAATTGAACATGTTCAAATTTTGAATTACATATATTTTTTCATAATTCTGTATTTTATTTGTTTTTGAAAGAAATCGAAAAGACTTAAAACATACCGCAATAAGGACCTCAAATTGGATGTATTATTCATCTTATCTATTTGTTTCTATCTAAACACAATCTTACGTTTTGGACAGGTTACATGTGCCTACCTCTTTCTCTTATTTCCTATGAGGTAAAAAACGATTAACATTTTTTTTTTAAATCGTGCATTTTGACGACCTGATTTGAAAAAAAAACAAAGAAACGATTGCAATAAATTGAGGATCTTCTTTTAAAATCATACCGTGAAGATCACTTCTAATCTCCCGATAGAACTGTAAAAATAATCTGTCCTAGGACAGTTCTAGATAGAACTGACCAATTAACTCATCATACATACCAGTACTAAATTTAGTATATACGCCAGACACGCGTTTCGTCTACAAAAGACTCATCAGTGACGCTCGAATCCAAAAAAAAAATAAAAAGGCCAAATAAAGTACGAAGTTGAAGAGCATTGAGAACCAAAATTCTTAAATGTTTTGCTAAATACAGCTTAGGTAATCTATGCCTGAGGTAGAAAAACCTTAGTATTTCAAAAAAATCAATCAGTTCTAGGTAGAATTGTCTGGATCAGTCTTAGGATAGAAACTGAAACAGTTCTAGTCGTAGAACTGTGAGCAGCCCTGACCAAATCAGTTCTAACCGTGGAAATGTCGGCAGAAGTGACTAAATCAGTTCTTACCGTAGAACTATCAACAGAACTGTTTAAAAGTTTTCTAGCCGTAGAACTGTCCAAACCTGTCAGAATAATATAGAGCAGTTTTAACTGACGTCAGTGCAGTTATGGACATATATATATATATATATATAATTCGTCTAAACATCAGCCCAACAATGTTGCTTTCGCAAATTTTTTGTTCTTCATTTCCTCGCCGGGATTCGAACTCATGCTAATGAAATGTCGTGACCGGTGACCGGGTGTTACTTTTCTTCGTCAGTTTTAATCTAGCGTCGTAATACAGCACATGACATATAAGGTATGTAGATGGAATTGTCACAGATCAGCTGAGATATCTATATACAAGTCTAAATTTAAAAGAATCGTTCAAACCTTTTTATCTAGATATATATTCATATATAAACAAGTCTTAATTAAATATATTTATATAATATACTAGTATATATTATTCTTTAGACTTATTTCTATTTAAGACATAGAGTTCTTAAAACTGTTCTATGGACAGAACTGACTAAATCAAATTTAGCCAACTCATTTCTAATCGTAGAACTGTTCCAGTCGTAGAACTATCTGAAACTGTTCTAGGATAGAACTGTCAAGAGCAGTTCTAGGTAGAACTATCTTAATCAGTTATAGGTTAGAACTGTTCTAGCTAGATCTAGAACTGTCTAAAAGGTGTCAGGATGACAGCTCTATATAATATCCTAGAAAAGTTCTCCTGACAGCTTCTGACAGTTTTGGTGAAAGGTTTGAAGTTATCTCCACTGTAGATGTCTACTGAAGCCAATAATCAGTGGCCCGATTCTTTACCTTATGGGAAATTTAAAGGTAAAACTTTTAAAAAGAAAGAGCCATTTTGCCCCTCCCCCTCTCCCCAAAATTCCTTCAGAATAGCAAAAAATCTGAATAAAATGTATACTTCGTATAGTAGTATGTGCGCAATGCAAGGCGGTGTTGTCATAGAAAATAGAAATAAAAAGTACAGCGGGGAGGAAGTTATAACCGAGGAAGTCACGAATCAGATCTACTCTAACATAGTAAGGTTGATTTTGTAGGCACTTATATATATCGACCATATAGATCTACCAATATATTTCCAATGACGTAACATAATCTGTATATATCTGTGTGCACCGTATATTGTACCTATCTGATCACGTGACAAACAATCCACTTTATATCCCAGTTTTAGGTTCGAGAAAGCATTTTAGTAAAGTAACTTTATAAATTTAGGTCAAGGTTAAAGATATCAATATAGGAAACCATAAAAAAAATCCCCCTTTTTTCTGCTCACTCCTAAACGGTTTGAGCAATAACCAACAGAGTCAATCCAATGTGGTATGTTTATTTGTAGTACTATTTCATACAGAATTAATACACAAGTTATTGTCCGGAAACCAGAAAAACCTTGTTTCCACTCCCCCTTTTTGGCCCTAATTCTAACATGGAACCATTATCACAAAAGTCAATCACAACCTTTCTTGTTTAGTATGGAAACTTGTGGTACAAATTCAGAGAGGTCAATTCACTTATAAACAAAATGCAAGAAATTTTCAGGGAAAAAAATAATGCTTATTTTGACCACTTTTTGGTCCCTTAGACTAATTCCTATAACCTTCAAATTCAAGGGTAACACTTATTTGGGTTATTGAGCCTTGTGGAAAAATTTCATAGAGATCCATTCATTAATACTTAAGTTATTGCCCGGAATTCAAATGCAAATGGCTATGGACGACGCCGACGCCAATGATGACATTAAATACCCGCATTTATTGTGTGGTTTAATTAAAAAGTGAACCTTACTGATTTTCGTACTAGTCCTAGAGGTGGATTATATCAATCTTTGATTTATGCTTGATAAATATCTGTCATGCGTATATGAGAGCGCTTACAATGCAATATTCCCATAAAACTATTATTTTTGAAGCCCAACACATTTTAAAAAACTAGATGTGTCAAAGCGACACGAATGGCTCCGTCTCAAAAAGTTGAAAAATCTTCAATTTCAATGTGGACATTGTGGACACATGTGGACACAAACATGATAGTAGTCTCACATATCAAAACTCAGCTCCAAACCTAGAGGCATATAGAAACAATAGTCTGTATAACGGATTTTTAACAATTTTCAAAGTTGTAAAACCTTCATTTTGGCAAAAATAAGCGGAGCAAAACAAAACTTAAACTTGATCTGTAACTCATTGTGGTTAGCTCACATATCAAGAATCAGCCCAATATCTGAAAGCATTTAGAAAAAAAGTCGGTATAACTGTGATTTAAAAAAAAATATCAAATTCCTTAGCCCGAAATTACAGCAAAAATTTGCAGAACTGAACAAAACTTATAACTTGATCTGTAACTCATCATGGGTAACTCACATACCAAAAATAAGCACAATATCTGAAAGCGTTTAGAAAAAAGGTATGTATAACTGTATAACAAATATAAAAGTCCAAAGCCCGTAACTTCAGTAACAATTAGCGGAGCGGAACGAAACTTAAACTTGATCTATAATTCATCATGGTAAACTCACATACCAAAAAATCAGCCAAATATCGGAAGACTTTTGGAAAAAAAACTCCGTATAATGCTTTGTTGTGGAATGACGGAGTTGCGGGATTACGGAATTAAGGGCAAGGGTAAAACTATATAGCACCGACAACCTCGTACGAACCCTTGCTAATGATGTATCTCTGATATACATGTAAGTTTAATAAACATTTGGAAAGAATTATACATATGAGAGGGCTTATAAACTGGGTGGTCGGACATATACACATATACATTTTCCAACGAATATCTAGTGCATGGATTCTTCTTCTTGATCACTATTCGAATTTTATTGTCTTTCAACAGTTATCGCATAGAAAGTTAAATCAATGTCAAGCAAGATAGACACCCCGAACATGTTCATTAAACGAGTCAAATCAGTCTTCTGGTGGCTTAATCGATCTGTGTTGATTGAGTCTGATCGACAATGTGAACCTTACTTTGTTATTAAACTCGATACTTAAACATTTAACTTCTCTTTTCTACATTTTGACAACTCGATGTTTGACTTTAATATCGATAAGTACTCGATGATGGACTCTCTTTTATATGAAACCTGCCTGGACTACATTTTTAGAACTTTTTTGGCAGTCAAATTGGCAATTTTTAAATAAAATGTAAGCCCAAATTAGCAGCCCAAGAAACTCAAATTAGTAGTTTAATTACCCACAAAGGTAAAAGAAATATATATAATGATAATCTTTTTAGCAAAACATAATACCCAGACGGATTATTAAAATGCAAACATAATTTATGCATATAACTAAGACGATGTGGTATGCTACAGATCGATAACGAAGCCGTACAGAAACATACATGTATCATGTACAGTTTCGATCAAATTCTGTCGATCTGCGTGCTGTCATTTGAAAGACCTATAGTTGTTAATGTCTGTGTCATTTTGGTCTTTTGTGGATAGTTGTCTTATTGGCAATCATACCATATCTTCTTTTATATAATTCCTCTTTATTTTCAAGGAATCCCTATTGCCAGTAAGATTTTATTGAAATATTAATGTTTATAGATACCTAAATAAATAGACATTTCCAAAAAAGTTTTCCAAAAAAGCCCTTTAATTTTGAATTTAATTTGTTCATTTTTTAGAGGTAGATGTGAGCCATAAAGAAGACTCCATATACCTTCAGTGGCGGATCCAAAATTTTTCATTAGAGGGGCTGGGGGCGCTGACTGGCCCAAAAAAAGGGGGGGGGGTGCTCTAGTCAGGCTTCAGTGTTTTCTTATATAATAACTTTTTTCTCTCCAGGAAACGGGGGGGGCCCGGACGCCACCACCCCCCAAACCGGATTCGCCTATGACCTGTTCCTTTTCAAATATTTTTTATTTAAACATAATATATACCCATGTATATTTCCAGATATTTACATAACAAAATGGAGTAATAATGTTCAGCAAAGTAAGATTGACAAATAAGTCAACATGACCAAAATGGTCAGTTGACCCCTTTAGGAGTTATTGCCCTTTAAAGTCAATTTTTAACAATTTTCATAAAATTTGTAAATTTTTACTAACATTTTCCACTGAAACTACACGGACAAGTTCATTATAGATAGAGATAATTGTAAGCAGCAAGAATGTTCAGTAAAGTAAGATGTACAAACACATCACAATCACCTAAACACAATTTTGTCATGAACTGTCTGCTTCCTTTGTTTAACTCACATATACCAAGGTGAGCGACACAGGCTCTTTAGAGCCTCTAGTTTCTTTTTGCAGTTCTGAAAATTAGAAAATTGATGTCTAATTTATTTTTATCATTCAGAATATTTTAAGCATATTGGGGCTTGTATAATTCACACTTGTACATTGTCAGCGGGGCTTGTGTAATTCACACTTGTACATTGTCAGCGGGGCTTGTATAATTCACAATTGTACATTGTCAGCATACTCCTTCTCGTAAAGAAATTACAGGTAATTACTAGTTGAAATGATCAGAGCGTCATCTGTGATATTAATAAAAAATATGATAGAACGTAATACAGATTTTTTATATGCAAATAAAACACATGATTCAGGCTGTGAAACATAATCAGACTCTGTTAACGATGTTTACTTGTCGTGTATTGGATTTTTTTGTTAGATTTTTCTAATTCCTGTGGTTTTATTCATTTGAATGCCTTTAAAAAAATTGGCCCATTGACCCCCATTTTTCTTTTTTATAAATCTTTTACATGATTGATTATAAGACATCTGCAAAAGTCTTATAACAAAGCTATAAAATCCTTGTTTTTTTTAATAGTTTTTGGCAGCTTAAACTTGTCAATGGTAAAGCTTTATAAAAAGACACAGTGTACACTGATAAATCACATGTGTAAAATTACAAATGGAATAGCACCTACCTTCTTTTTGATTTCTTTTTCACCTTTGGTGTCAGTGTATTGGTATTGAATGAATGTTATTATGAATAATGTTTCTTGTTCTGTATATAAATTAAAAGCAGTAGCATCGGGAAGACTTTTATTTACGTATCAACACGTAAAAGCCAAACCAAGACCTTGAAGAAAATGTAAATATGTTGAACCTACCAGATAACAATCTAGAAGAATGCCAGGCAGAAATTTTATGATATTTATTTGGCGGCGAAGTGTTAGGTGGGAAAAAGGAGAACATAATCATTTAAGAAACCTTCGATAGCTGAGCTTTCAATTTTAGATTTCCATTCATACCTAAATCTTACTATTTGCGCTATGTTCGTTCTTCAAAAACAACGACAGAAATTGTTATTGTCCTCAAGCAGTTTCCTCTTTCTTTTCTCTCTGGTCTCAAGTTCATTTCTATGACTAGAACTTGATATGGATCTATGATAAATGTTAAGATGAAATAAAATTTATGTAGATTACTGAAATAAAATTTGCGCATCCTGTAACACAGAAGACATCTATCTGCCCTGAAATGTTCAGATGAATTGGACAACTGGTTGTTAGGTTGCTGCCCCTGAATTGGTAATTTTAAGGAAATTTTGCTGTTTTAGGTTATTATCTTGAATATTATTATAGATGCAGATAAACTGTAAACTGCAAAAATGTTCAGCAAAGTAAGATTTACAATTAGTCAACAGGGACCAAAATGGTCAGTTGACTCCTTTAGGAGTTATTGCCCTTTATATTCAATTTTTAACCATTTTTCGTAAATCTTAGTTATCTTTTACAAAAATCTTCTCTAAAACTACTGGGCCAAATTAAACCAAACCTGGCCACAATCCTCATTGAGGTATTTAGATTAATAAAATTGTGTCCGGTGACCCGGCCAACTGACCAAGATGGCCGCCATGGCTAAAATAGAACATAGGGTAAAATGCAGGTTTTGGCTTACAACTCATAAACCAAAGTATTTAGAGCAAATCTGATAGGGGTTGATATTGTTTATCAGGTCGAAATCTATCTGCTCTAAAGTATTCAGATGAAGTGGACAACTGGTTGTTAGGTTGCTGCCCCTGAATTGGTAATTTTAAGGAAATGTTGCTGTTTTTGTTATTATCTTGAATATTATAATAGATAGAGATAAACTGTAATCAGCAATAATTTACAGCATAGTAACACCTAAAAATAAGTGATCAAAATTGTCGATTTACCCCCTAAGGAGGTATTGCCCTTTACAGTCAATTTTAACAATTTTCACAAAATTTGTAAATTTTTATTAACATTTTCCACTGAAACCTATCATTATAGATAGAGATAATTGTACACAGCAAGAATGTTCAGTAAAGTAAGATCTACAAAGACATCACCATCACCAAAAACACAATTGTGTCATGATTCCATCTGTGTCCTTTGTTGAATATTCAACAAGTAGACTCACAGACTGACATACAGACAAAGGGAAATGCCCTGTTAACTTTAATGATCCATGCACAATATGCCCGTACCAAGTCAGAAGCATAATGGCTGCCCCTTTGTTTGTCAAAGGTTAACATACCTTAGGATTTGTCTTTGTTTTATGGACTTATAGCTTTGATCATATTCCATTTATTCAATTTTTGTTGTCATATTTATTTTCTAATACGACTTTATGGTCTCTCTGTTTATTGAGCTTGTCTTTGTCTCAAGACTCGGAGGATGTAGATTTTTTTTTACTAAATATAAAAATAAGAAGATGTGGTATGATTGCCAATGAGACAACTCTCCACAAGAGACCAAATGCCACAGAAATTAACAACTATAGGTCACCGTACAGCCTTCAACAATGAGCAAAGCCAATGAAGCCTGTTTAGAAAAATGGTTAAAACCTGCTGAGAAATGTGGGCATGAGTGTATTCATACAATTATGACAAATAGATTACCTTAGATATTAATTCAGCATCTCCCTTTGGTAAATTTTTACCAAAGAAAAATTAACACCCACTCGCCCTGCTTTGCACGATCTAATAAATACAATGTCCGCTTCTTGGTAAGAGCTGTCTGTCGTGCCATCATATATAATGCTTTATTTTAAATTTCTCTGCTTCTACAATAAAGTGACTGAATTCGGCACAACTCTTGTCAGACCTGTATTGAGAGCCAATGTTAATCCCTTTTGCCTCATCCAACTGGCACAACAAGGTGTAATCCGTGAACGGTCTGCCCTTCCTTGAAAGGTAATGAGCATTTCTGAATTTGTGTACAAGTTGGGATACTGTTTGCTGATTCAATGATTTTAAGGTTTTGGTTGCCACTGAATATCCCTTGTCTGACTTGGCAGATAGTTTCTTAACATTAAAATTATGTATGTCTGACTTTTCGTGAGCATGTATATTGTCCTTTTTAGCTCACCTGGCCCCAAAGGCCAAGTGAGCTTTTCTCACCACTTGGCGTCCGTCGTCCGGCGTCGTCGTCGTCGTTAACTTTTTACATTTTGAACTTCTTCTAGAGAACCACTGAATGGCATGAAACCAAACATGGCATGAATGTTCCTTATCGGGTTTGACCAAGTGTTGTTACTTGTAGCCGATCCATTATTCAAGATGGCCGCCAGCAAAGCAGTATGTGCCTTTAGCCACTTAAAGCCCTATAGATGCCAAAGCACTATAGTTAAATTTTATTCAGGGTAGGAAAAATTTTCAAAAGATTTAGTAACCCCAAGGGTGACTGGGTTATAGAAATATGGTCACTTGGTCTTCTCCCGACCGGCAGTAAAACGCTTGCTGAAGTGGGGCGTCCGTTTGGCTGTGCGGGATGTATCAAGTTCGCAGTCACGTCCGTCAGAAGGGGACGTTAAATCCGATGCCTCGTGTAAAGAGAGTGCCACGCTCTTTGCACGTTAAGAACCCTTGCAACAACTCTTTGAGGGGTCCGTAGGTGGCCTGTTGCAAGGCAAAATTTCTGTCCCTATCCAATATACCCTCATTTTCCAGTGGCAGTCCAAATTTCCCCGACCATCATCCTAGATGGCCTCTATTACAACAACCTACCTATTGTATTTATTGTGAACTTGTTCTCGTCCTGAATATGCATGAAATATTTGCCACTGGACGTTAAGCAACCAACAATCAATCAATCAATCAAAAGATTTAGTTTAAAATGTTTTCCATAACCAATGATTGCATTGCTCATACTGCAAACTTTTTAGGTGGGCAACATCAAACAATTTGAATTTTATTTTTGGCCTTACCTCAGAAAATTTCCAGTAGAGTTGTAATTAATAATTAACTATTGGGCACAAGGATTAACTTTACAATGTTGGTTAATTCCATCGAGGCTTCTTAAGTTTTAAGCGTAACTAATATATATACCTTGGAGTATTGCCTGACATTTATCACACTTCCGATTTTAGCATTTGTTATTGCGTAAAAGCAATTTTGTTTCAGTATCTGAAGAAATTTGTCAGGAAAGTACATCTGTCTAATTTCTTTGTTTACATTTTCTATTACATTGGTCAGAAACTGATCTTTCCTCTTTTCTATAGGACTGATGATCTTGATACGTATCATAAAGTTGGAAGACTTCAAAATATGGAAAAAGCATTAAGTTGCATGCATTGTCATAATGTTTAATTGATTGATCGTTTGCTTAACGTTCAGTCAAAAATGTTTTAAGAGTACCCTCACACGTTAGCCAGTATGGTGTATGTATAACTGGTAGATGTTAAAGTGTGATCTTTTCATATCGCAACTTAAAATCCATGGTTGTAGTACTTTTGGAAAAGCCTTTGAAGAGCAATTTTCATTAAACTTCTGTTACTTTCTCCAACCTCTCCAACTAGCACCAATCTTACTCAAGAATTGGCAAAGAAATTGAAGGGTAAACATAGTAAAAGGAATTCAGCTTCCTAAAATTAGATGGTCCCTGTTTATGGAAAGTGATTCAATTCTGCAGGTTACTTATGCTCTTAAAATGTTATCTTAATTAATATCTTTTATTCCCTCTCTTGCCAATAAAACTGGCAACAGGAAAACACCTTCATCCCAGGTTTACGAATTCGGTTTGCTGTACGGCATTTCAAAAGGTTCAGGTTCAGCTGCAGTTTCTTAAAGGACACAACAAAATAGTAAACTGTTATCAGGATTATAGTATAAAAAAGATTTAACCAAATGTTGGTAGTGTTATTTAAAAATAATGACAAAGATTAAAGGTTACATACATATATAAAGTTATTATACAGTATTCTTAATATCACAATTCATCACACTAACAACAAAAAGCAACACTAAATAGTATTTACTATGTGTTCTCCCACAGGCAGAGAAACCATTAAAATATAAAAAAAATAGCATAGGTATAACAATATAACATAAGTGCCAAGTATCATATATATCTGAGGCAGTATGACAATTGAATGTTCTTTCCAGTGCCACCTCCTTAAACTTTTTAAGAACTACTGGATCTTTTAAAAATCCTGTCATGTGAGATGGTCCTGTGATATATTTTGAATGTAGATTAAATTGTTAAAGTATTTGACTTGTATCAATATAATATTTGAATAATAAATATTAGTTTGTTGGCCATTGGTATATCCGTGTCTTATTAAACCTAATATGAGGCAGGCAAAACCTGTGAATGGGGACGTAGTCGGCAAACCAGTTTAGTTGGTAGTTATGTACACCCGAAAATTCAAATTATGGCTATGGACTACCTTTTAAATATCTATATCAACGCATTTACATTTATAACATTGTGAATAATTCTATGTCCCTACATATTTTTTTGTTTAAAATTGGAAAAAAGGTTGATATTTTCAAGTAACACTATTCTATAAATCTGTAATTGAATTTAAATCAAGTCGCACATCAATACCAATTATATAAGCATATTGTAAATTTAAAAGCTTTTGTGAAGTTTGAAACTTTTCAGATGGGTCATTTAGAAAGGCTTATCTATGTTTATGTGTCCAATTTAATATCTAAAACAAGTGTGATAAATGGTGATATTGCAACAAACAACCTCAACAGGCCGAGTAATTATGAAAGGGTCTGTTGACAATCTTAGGGTCCATTGGTATTGTAGTCTCTTCAGGAATAAACTGAACATTAGATTTTCCACAAACGAAAAGATGTCGGGCAATGCCCTCATTATAATCTATAGTTAATTTGTAAAATACAAGTTCTAAGGCATATTGTATTTATTAACATATATAAATATACACAAATGCTGATATTACAAATTTTGATAATTGATAGAAACAAATTGATATCCTTGCAAATTATTGTATTGCACATACAATTTATCTGTATTTACTGCTAAGTTTATAATAAAATATATAAACACAAACGCTGGTAACCAAATGGAAAGGTAGGAGAAGTCCCTGGTGGTTACCCCATTTCTCCTGTTAAAAACCTGTCAACCGTTGAGATCCATTATCGCCTTCCTTGTACAATTAAATTACTTAAGATATTTGAACAATTGCATTTGTTGAATTAATGAGATGATACATACAGCTGAAATAAAAAAAAATTGTGAGCTAACTATAAAGAAAAATTGTCTAAGGCATATTTTTACATTAAAAAATATAAGAATTTTAAGGATTGCAAAATATATATATATATACATTTTAGTAACTATTAAGGGTAGGTTATTTTATTAGTTATCAAAAGTACCAGGATTATAATTTAGAACGCCAAACGTCTACATAAGATTCATCAGTGACGCTCAAATCGAATAAAATCAAATTTATAAAGACAATCAAGTACAAAGTCGAAGAGCAAATTAAAAAAAGTTGTGGCACATACGGCTATGCCTGGAATAAGAAAATTCTTATTTTTTTAAAAATTCAAGTTATGTACGCAGGAAATTTATAAAAATGACCACACGATTGGATAAAAATATTATGTATTTCTTCAATTAAATAAAGACTACTTGCACAATAATTACTAAGGTCAGTGCTGATTGTACCTGGTTTTTATTTAAATAATTTTGCATGTGTTCCTTTATTTATACAATTATTTTGCTCTTCCTGTTTTCTTTGTAATTCATCAAGAACCTACTTGCAATTGTTTTTCAATCACTTTTTCCTCAATGTTGGGAAATACGAGATTTAATCTTGACTGTAACTGTCTCTTCATTAGTAATTCCCGTTATTGTTTGTGGTGTCCTTCAATAGTTGAATAGAAAACTATTGAGTTTGTCTTGAATTGTTTTAGATTTAATCTTCTTCATTTCCTCTTTAAAAGTTTGAACAGCCCGTTCTGCACAATCATTATTTGGCAGGATGCCACGGTGCGGTCGTTCTGTGTTTAATACCGTTCACTCGGATGAACTCAGCAAATTCCCTGCTAGTGAAAGCGGTTCCGTTATCTGTTACTGTGGATTCATTTATTTTCGTTTTCTGTTTCATAAAAATTGATTTTGCCTTAAGTAACTACTGGTTACCAGCTAATAATTTATAACACGGTGGAGACAAGCTTGCTTCATAAAAAGGGCTTCCTGTACTATCTAAAAATAAATAAATAAAAAAAATCTTTAGGTAAAATTTAGTTTCTTGACAAAAATATTTCTTTTATAACATATATATGTATATATATATTGGTTTACACACAGTAAAAAGTTTTTTTTCGAATATATATATATTTTTCAAAGTTGCCTAATCGTTTATTTCTTCAGCTTTTTCATTCACAACAAATAAATCAATATACATTCAAAAGAACCATTACCACTTCAGGCTTTCCTCTGTCTTCATAATAATTGTCAATAAACCCAAGAGTCTGGTCTAAGAAAAATTTATTACAGTGTTTTGGCTCTTCCCATTGTTTTCCAGGTGAAGCTTTCCGAACCAGCTGGAAATCAGCATCGAAAGTGTATATTTTTGGCAGAATCTGAAAATATACAACATTCAGCATAATTTGTGACTCAATTTAAATGTGTATTTATTATAGACACAGATGTACACATAACCCCCAAAATCAATCCTAACCCTCCTTTGTCAGAATGGAGCCTTGTGGTACAATTTCAGAAAGATTCATACACTTACACACAAGTTATTGTCTTGAAACAAGAAAATGGAAAATTTTATTATGCATCCCACATTTCTTCAAAAATGCTAAAATGATCATTGAAACCTGTATCTTCCTTTCATTTTAAGTGTTTTGTTGAAGTAATACCGTAGAAAGAGCCTCTTCACTCAATTGAGCTTTGTATATGTACACAGATTTTATGTATATGTTTCCTATCCACGTCAAGTCAAGATCCGGTATTAGTAACATGTAATTTAGAGGTTTAGCGCTATAGAACCAGGTTTAAATTTTTAATCCACCATTTTCTACATTTGAAAATGCCCGTACCATGTCCGGAATATGACAGTTCTTGTCCATTCGTTTTTGATGCGTTTTGTTATTTGATTTTGCCATGTGATTATGGACTTTCCGAATTGATTTTCCTCTAAGTTCAGTATTTTTGTGATTTAACCTTTTAAAAAAACGTAAGCAATGTTTTTGACGTCATTTTGCACAAATAAAAAATAAAAGGCATATATGAGCACGCTGATGTTCACACGTCAAATAATGCACTGCCAATTTAACAGTTTATGTCAGAACATAAATTTGACAGATAGTGTCCCTTTAAGATCATCTGATTTACAGTATTATAGAGTAAAACGCGGGACACGTTTAAAAATAAACCTGAAAGTTTACATAATTTCTTTAATATTTAGAACTTCTAAATTTCAAAGCCTCATAAAAACCTTTGTAAGACACATGACACTCTATGAGAAGTCCATATAACCACTTCAGTAGTTCCATGTGAAATGCCAGTTTAGGAAACTTTGTGGTTGACGGCCAAAGTCTGTACTTCACCAGTGTTACAGCTTCTGGTTCACATTTCCAAAATTGGATGCTGCGTTTATGCTGTCTTCCTAAAAAGACAGACAAATAAGTTTTACTATGCTAATGCATAAATTTCATATAACTAGTATAAATTCTATATCGTGCTGCTTTTCATTTTTTCTTTCAAATAAAGATGTCTATTAATATCAGAAACTACTGCCCTCGAACATTCATCAAAGAATTGCCAAAAGTTTGGTTGAACTATTTTTATTTACCAAAGGTACTCTCTATCAACTTAAATTTAGGTTTAGTTTCCTCAAAGATGAAAAAAAATTAAAGGCATCATCTCCTGCAAGAAGATATCTTCAAATGAAGGTCATGTGTGCTAGAACTGAATAAAATACAAGGTTTAAATAATTTTATTACCTCTGAAATGTAATGATATCCCTCATTCTTCTGCAGTACAGCAGTCAGGCTGGAAGATAAGGAAAAATGTTTAGTTTTTGGAGCTTTTAAAGCTATTATATTGTTGACGCTGCTCTCATTTGCCTGTGAAGACCCTAATTTGGATAATTTGTCCGACTGTGGAACCATTCGCTTTATAAATAGATTGTCTAGGTCTGATTTAAGGTAACACGATACGGAATGACGTTATTATTTCTTTATCTAATACGTTCTCCTATTTATTTGTATGTTAAACAATAACAGCATTGAAGGGAATCATTCCCTCATAATCTGTTTCTGCCTGTTCTTCATCACTAACAACTTTTCTGAGAGTGCATTTATAGTCTGAGTAAACATAAGCTTGTTTACAGACAAAAATAATGTCATCCTTTTCATTGTACAATCCATCTACAACCACCTTGTGTTCTGACAATAACTGCAAAATAAAAATTTGGAAAACAATATAACATTAGCAGGACAGATACTTCGTTTTTAAAGCTTTTTATATGTGTTTTTATTTATATATGTCAATTATACATATAATTATTTTCTTAAGTGATGATCCCAAAAGGTGACTGGGGAGTAAAAATATGGTCACGTGGTCTTCTCCTGACCGGAAGTAAAACGCTTCCCCGAAGTGGGGCGTCCGTTTGGCTGTGCGGGATGTATAAAGTTCGCAGTCACGTCCGGACAGAATGAGGACGTTAAATCCGATGCCTGAGAGTGCCACGCTCTTTGCTCGTTAAAAACCCTTGCAACAACTCTTTGAAGGGTCCGTAGGTGGCCTGTTGCAAGGCAAAATTTCTTTCCAGTGACAGTTCAAATTTCCCTGACCATCATCCCAGATGGCATCTGTTATGAACAGACCTGTCCTGAATATGCATGAAATGATTGCCACTGGAACATAAGCAACTATCAATCAATCATATAATTATTTTATATGTGATTCCTAAGAAATAGTTTTCATATGCGATTGCTTTGAAAACAGGAAAACAAATCTACAAGACTGTCAAATATCAAAGGAGAACTCTCACTTATAGTACTTGAGAATGTTATATGATTTTCTGATGTGGTTAAAAATTAAAAAAATGATGTACTAGCTAGTTATGTTTCAATTTCTTTAATTGCTAGTCATGCTTCAATTTCATATAATTGATTGTGTTGTGGACCTGTGAAATCCATTGAATTTTTGACAGCTGTCTTTCTATTTAAATTATAGTTTGTTTTCAAGCGATTTTGAATACGGTTAAATGTGACACTTAGAATATTAATATTCCTGTACATTTGACCAGGTGTCCAGTATGCAACGCACAATCAGCAAAGTAGCAGCTTAAATGGTCACGCTAATTGAAACAGACATGGCACTAAAACTGGAACTAGTAAATGAAGATGACAGGAGTCCGGATGTCCCAGAAAATGAAATTAACATAACTGTGGATGCACGATACAACAGCAAAACAAAAGTTAATAAAAAGAAGCCTGGTCAGAATGCAACTCAAGTTTTTTGCACTGGAAATAAAAACCATAACAGATTTAAAGTTTATTGTAGCTGTTGTTGTACAGAATAAGATGAGTTGGAAAGGGGCTAGGCTTAGAGGGAAAGGCTTTCCAATAGAATGACCTGGTCATGAAGAATGTACAGCAAATGTATACAATGCTGCTGCCCTGTCAGATTTAGAGATGGGAAACCAGATAGGACTCCAGAAATGTCTGGTACGGTATGTGACCACAGATGGAGATTGACGTTCAGCTAAAGGTATTGAAGAAGCCCTTACAGCTGTGGAACCAATGTTGAAAGTAGAAAGACTGGTAGACCATGTACATTTGGGACATTCTCAATTCAGGGCCTCTTTGCGAGCTCAATACACCCCGGAAATGTTCCATGGGTAAACCAAAGATGAAAATTAACAACTTAAAGACAGTGTTTAGCAAAGATCTAAAGAGCAGATGCTCCATGGCATTAAAGAAACTGGAGGAGGAATATGACAAAAACATGAAATAAGCAAAGACTTACCAAAGTGCTCGATGCTACCCTCCACTGCTATGATGGTGATTGCACCCAGTGTCGTGAATATTCCATTGTCTGTAAAGTTGATGATGCACTGAACTGGTGGAGTTGTTCACATTACTTGTATACATACTAGATCACTTCCCTGCAAATGGATAAAACAGATAAATTTGAAGTCCCTTATTTTCTCAGCAGCTTCCACTACAAACAAGAGGACACCAACATGGGAGCAGACGTCTCCAATTCTAGCCATACAAGTGCCTAGTCCAGATATTACACTTCCGTCCTTGTTAGCAATTACCTCTGGCATCAACGAGCTGTCATTCATTCTCTGTGAATGTTTCACTTTAGTTAAAAACACACTTCTGTAATTGATCATCAAGTGTCCCAAGTCTTGTACAAATCGCTTATAAAATAGTTATAAGCTAGCAAGGATTTGTAAGACTTTAGTTCTTGTAGTGTATAGGAACTATGACTGTAAACTAGGTAGTTGACAAAGCCTGGGTAGCATACCTCCGGCCATTTTTCGATGTCTACCTTAGCCCATTCACGTTTCTCAATTTTATACGAATCAGGTTTTTTGCATAATCTCTTTCATGTGTACATTCATTTTATATTTTTCTTTTATTGTTAGTTATGTTGGGTTTCCTTCCATTTGTCCTTTATAGTTAACGACTTCGATATTTTTTTAATTGTATGCTCTTTTCCCTCACTGGAACTGGCATTTGGGCTTTCTCGCCCCACATTTTCACAGTAAATGTTGGCCCTTCTTTTTCTGGCGATTTTAATTGTAATACTCTTCTCCTGCTTTTTCCTGTTGTATATATGTCTGAACACTGTTAACAAAATAAAGTTTGATTATATTTGATTAAAGAAAATTTGTTGTTGTATGCAGTCTTGAATACTACATCTCTACAAATGAGAAAGCAAACAATTTACAGATCTAACAATGTTAGGTTGGTTTTAAGACGTATTAAATATACAAAATGATTTTTTAGCTGTTTATTGCCATCACTGCTGATGATCCGATGGATACAATCTGTCGTCACTGGTTAAGACATACTCATATATATAGATATAGATTCACAGATATAGTGGCTGGAGTACTTACAAGCTTTTCAGATGGTATTTATATATATATATATATATATATATATATATATTGGTCTTTTGGAAAATGTTGTTTGTGCTGTTTTTAGACCCTTCTACAACGAAATTTGTTTAACATGCACACGTATAAAATTGCGGTTTTTATCCAACGCAATCATAGGTTTGAACGTAGTTTTCAATTTAGACTCGTTTATATTTTTTCGTTTGGGCTTTGTATCATATTTTCCCTCCGGTTTATATGACCCGTTCATCCTATATTGACTCTTTAAATTCAAGAGTTACTTAAAAATGAGGGTACTTTTTCTAAAAATGAGGATACTCTTTATATGGCCTCCCAAATACCGTTTCGATCCCTAACATCACTGAAGAGACATTTATTGTCGAAATCCGGATCTGGTGTACTAAAATATATTGACACCGTATGTTTGTGGCATAACATCGCGGCCACAAGTTTAAAAAGTTTTTCTGTTTAGTATTAAATTTATTTTAAGATCCATTTTGTTACATCTTGTGATCAATTTTATTTGGCAATCGCCAATGGCAATCAGCATGGTTAAAGAACATCAGTTGTTCGACCTGTTAGTCAAATGCGTTTTGTTTAAATATACTTTTTCACATTTTTGGTCTTTTGGAAAATGTTGTTTGTGCTGTTTTTAGACCCTTCTACAACGAAATTTGTTTAACATGCACACGTATAAAAATTGCGGTTTTTATCCAACGCAATCATAGGTTTGAACGTAGTTTTCAATTTAGACTCGTGTGTTATATATATATATATATATATATATATATATATATATAACCTGCTTGTGTTGCAGTTATTGGGACCATCAACACCTCTTCAGTGGTTAAAAAATCCACAATCGGGACACCCAGGACTAAATCATGTACGCCTTATGCAATCAAAATTTACCCAAGATGCCCACAGATTATTATTCATACTTTCTCAGACATCAATTGTAATTTGCAAATTTAAAAGCTTCAAGTAACTGTGCATATTAATAAAGAGAAAAATTCTTCTAAATTCTACTTTAGACATTATTTCTTAATCACTGGGGTAAATGTGATCTCTGTAACTGCAGTTACATATATCCGAAGATGGCGGTCGATGTTTTTCGTCAAATTTTTGTTTGTCAATTTTGTAATAATTGTATATTATTCATCGATATTTCGTATCTTATTATAACGTCATACTAATTAGAAACTGTAATACCAAATGTTTAATTCAATGACCACCAAAATCTCCAAAAACTATTAGACCATGAAAATATTCCAGAACTGACCAAAAGAACCACTGACCAAATAATTGATGAACACCGAAAAGTAATATAATCTAGGTCTGCTGTCTATGTAAGTCTATGTTAAAAGAAATGGATACGTTTCAAGTTTCAATACTTTATTTCAACATTTTGCTAAGGCAGAATGTTCATTCTAAAATTCAATATATTATACTCAATTTGACAAACATTAAAATGCTAGATTGACTGTACCAGAGCTATTTCATGAGCTATCATAAGTAAAATATTTAGTTTTTCTCCAAATGCACAGATACTGAGATCACAATACAAATATATACATGTAAATATATATGGTACAGTTTGCTTAGGTGTTTGGTCACTAAAAGGGGTAATTTGAATAACATTCATACTGGAGACATTACCAGTAACGTATATTTGAAGTCTTTACAAATAATAAAAGTCCAAAATGGAGGACAAGGGTACTGGAAACTTACTAGTAACGGGTCACAGAATAACCTATAAGCAAACTGTACAGGCTTATTTCTCATAAAGAGACATTCTTAAAATACTAAAGTCTTGAGATCTTACAGAATTAGAATGGTAAACTCAGATACCCTTTTACTTAAAAAAATAATAATCTTTCTGACTCTGAATCTTTATTTATTTGTTCTTTAAATTTAACAGGACTCTTTTAAACAACTGTTCTAAAAGTTTTTATTACTTTTCTAAATAATTGTTCATTGCCGTGAACGTGAATTTAATAATTTTTATAATTTCCAAATAGAATGTCTAAATTTAGTAAAGCATTGTTATTAATGCACTTTTCATTTAAAAGTTCCAAAAAGGAATAAAATAACGTTTCCTACAAGAGATAAACGTTAACGTTAAATATTTTCTATAGAAAATAACTGGTCTTACTTTCCTTTGGAGTAAAATTGACAGAGTCCTTCCTTATGTCAAAATGGGAAAAGTGACGTAGAAGTAGCGTTTTCGGGCCCTTTTTATACTACCCGCGCCGCACATTTCACCCCTTTTAGGTCAACTGTGCATTTGCAGATCGATAACCAATCAAATCATCTGCACAAGTACACCGTTGACCTTACGAGAGTTCAAATGTGCGCTAGTGTGCTATAGTGCTTCTGACACAGCAGAATCGAACATTTGATTTACTAAAACATATTTTAAAATAAGTTTCACATAAATATTCTTGTATGTACATAAAAATGGTATATTGTACAAAGTTATTTTAATAAAAGAATAAAAATAAAGAATTTTAGTTTTCCCAGCCAATCGAATAGCAGACCGTACTTGTTAACAATGGCGGATTGCGAGGACGGCAGAAGTTGCAGTGACACGAGGTTTGACAGATTAAGCCGTAATTTTCAACTTCTCACTGATCTTACATAAATTTTGAAAGTCAATTCGACTGCAGGAAAATACTTGTGTAAGTAATTTTAGCTGACATGGCCCAATTATTACTAAAAGTCCGTGTGAATGAACGTCTTCTGCAACTTTTACAACGAGAAGAAAAACTGAAAAAATATGGACGGCCTGAAAAACATATTTCAGGTAAAACTACATCCATATTCTTAAAGCATACCCTGACTACTATAGTTATACACAGATATTATAATCAGAAAGTCTTAGAAGCAATATGTGAGAATCCCACGCTATAAATAGAAATTGTTGAACTTGTTCAAAACATAAACAAACAAAAAATGTCAACAATGAAACTTCAGAAATATTACAGAATCTCATATGTAAACAGTTATAAGATATTTATAAAGCCAATTTTGTTTTTGCCAGCTGTCTAGACCACAGTATATAACTCTTGTCATAAAACAGCATTACACCTACAAATAAAATACTCTTTGTTGTTTACAAAAACAAAATAGGGGGAGGGATGTTCTTACCAAAAATAAAGAGGGTGGGGGTACCTTGCTACATTTTTTCCCCCCTCTTGAAATTTCGTGTCCTCACAAATTCAACAAAATCAATTAATTGTCAGTTACAGCTCTGAATTTATGCTTCAAACATGTTTTATTTACCTATTCTACCTTAGCAAAAATATGAAACTTTAACAGATTCAATAAATAATTAAATACAGTCAATTTCACACAATCTTTCATCCTTCATAAAAATTTATCATATAAATTATCCACTCATTATTGCTCATCATATATGCTTATGCTTCAATCACTCAAACATATTATATATATCTATTTAAATCTTCACATTTCACCAAAGAGAAAATTTATATCAACAATTGAAATCAAAACAGTTAACCAACAATGGTAAGCACTTTCTTCCTGATACACATATTTTAACAATAATTAATTCACACACATTATCCTTGACTCCTTTAATTAGTCTAAATTCTATTTAAAATTTTGAACAAAACTTTGAACACAACATGGCTGAGCTAAATATTATCTGTTTGTCATCTCGACAAAAACTATGAGCAAACCTTCTACACTGTTTCAAAAATCCACCCTTCTATTCCCGATGACAATTTTTGGGTTTAGTACTGATTTAACCCAAAAAAATCAATTACAGTAACTATCAGAAAATACTGACCCTAACAATTATTTGAATTACATGATACATAAACAAACCGTATCAACAGTGAATCAATCAGTTGTTACTGATACCAGTATATATTGTAAATACTGTAAAACTAGATCTGCAGTTAAATAGAAATGGTTATTATCCCTACATTAAAAATTTTTGTTTATAAAAAGGTATTACATTTTTTAGAAATTACTGATCATTATCTGTTAAAAATATTTCTCATTAAAAAAAATCATAAGTTTAATTCCTCCTGGGTGTCTGCGGTTTCTGGCTCCTGCTGTATGTATGTCCGTAAGGTCTTCTTCTAAATCTGGTAAAACTGTCGTCGCTCTTCAAGCTTAGTCTTTTGATAAGCAAAGACCCATCAAAACAACATCTGATAAACAAATTTAATAATACTTTTAGATATTTGGATGATATTTTGGCTCTCAATAATGACGACTTCAGTATGTATATTAATGAAATTTATCCTGGTGAACTTACTTTAAATAAAGCTAATACTAACAATGACCACTGCCCTTTCCTCGATCTTGATATCTATATCACTAACGGAAAGCTGAAAACTAAAATTTATGATAAAAGGGATGATTTTTCATTTCCTATCGTTATTTATCCGTTTTTTGATGGTGACGTTCTATTGTCACCATCTTACGGTGTTTATATATCTCAACTTGTACGATTCGCTCGTGTATGTAACAATGTTTTAGATTTTAACGAGAGAAATTTATGTATTACTGAAAAATTATTACACCAGGGTTTTCGATATCACAAACTAGTCAAAACATTTACTAAATTTTATCATCGGTATAAAGACATCATTCGTAAATATAGCTCAACATGCAGACTTCTTATACGTTCAGGTATTTCACATCCAATTTTTTATGGAAATATTCTTTATAAAGCACAAAGGTGTCAGTATTCACCTCATAAACTTACAAAACCTTTGAATAGACTTATTAAGAAGGGATATAATTACGATACTGTTGTCAAGTCATTAAAGATTGCATATTTTGGCGTTAATATTGAGTCACTGATAAGGTCTTTGCGTCGGAACTAAACACATTTGTTCTAAAAACAGTTGTTGGCATGACACGGGTTATGTTCTCATATATGTTATGATGGTATGATACTAAACCCCTAACGGGAAGGATTGTGCCTGATGTTCATATGATGAAATCGTAATCTTTCAGTCAGTTTAATTGAAGTCTGGAGCTGGTATGTCAGTTAACTGCTAGTAGTCTGTTGTTATTTATGTATTATTGTCATTTTGTTTATTTTCATTGGTTACATCTTCTGACATCAGACTCGGACTTCTCTTGAACTGAATTTTAATGTGCGTATTGTTATGCGTTTACTTTTCTACATTGGTTAGAGGTATAGGGGGAGGGTTGAGATCTCACAAACATGTTGAACCCCGCCGCATTTTTGCGCCTGTCCCAAGTCAGGAGCCTCTGGCCTTTGTTAGTCTTGTATTATTTTAATTTTAGTTTCTTGTGTACAATTTGGAAATTAGTATGGCGTTCGTTATCACTGAACTAGTATATATTTGTTAAGGGGCCAGCTGAAGGACGCCTCCGGGTGCGGGAATTTCTCGCTACATTGAAGACCTGTTGGTGACCTTCTGCTGTTGTTTTATTATTTGGTCGGGTTGTTGTCTCTTTGACACATTCCCCATTTCCATTCTCAATTTTAGTATTTCCTCTCCCTGCTGCCTAACCACGCTCCTCAAGCCCTGTATTTGTGCTGACATGGTGGTCACGAGGTTGGTAAGGTTACGGAGCTGGTCCTGAACCTTACCCACCTCGACCGTCAGTCCACAATTACCGGTGCTTATAATCTCTTGCAGGTTCTCCAGGTGATGGCAAATAGAACTGGAAGAACTGGACGAACTAGAAGAAGATTCCTTTGGCAAACTTGGGCTTTTACTCTGTTGTCTCAGGGGGATGTTTGCATATTGCAGCATAAATGATTATTTGTATGTTTGTTGATAGCTGTCCCCAAATAATCTCTTCTTGATTGGGACAGTTTGTACAAGCATCTGTTGGTTTATGAGGTGGATGTACTGTAGTCCTGTCTGTGGTCTTAGTGTTTTCTGTTGTAAAAATTATTTCCTGTAATCGAATGTTAAATATTAGTGTAAATTTTACCCTCAAATGAGCTCTTTACACAATTTGATTTATAAAAACCCAATGTTGAAAAGTTCATTTTTTAATGAACTGGTATGAGTAGAGGTGGTTATAGTGGGGTGGTGGCCGTTATATAGGGAATCACAGAAGTTTACAGCGTAAATTATAAATTTTATAGTCAACGTCCAGCGATTAATCTTCAATAATTGAAGGATCGTTATGAACTTAAAGAAGAGACGCAGGCTCCCTCTTGAGTAGTAGTGGACCCCCTCCCAATAATGAATATATGAATCCACCACTGACATACTTCTATGAATAAGTATAACTTTTACCCCATTTTGTATGTTAGATCTTGACTGAAGTTTTTAAGATCGGTTATTTTCAGCATATTAAACTGCGTATAAATGAAGTTGTGGGTTCTAACTTTGGGTATATAGCATGAGAATATACCTCTCCACAATCTTGCGTGTTCACCTTCACAACCAGGCCTACAACATTTGCAACAACTGTAGGACACACTCCATGCTGCGCATCAATCCTTTGTAAATTTGTATTTTGGTCTTGATCAATATGGATGACGAGGTTGTTTTGGAATCGCTTAAATATGACCCTGCTTGCATCTTCACTTATGATATCATATACACCACTGCTGAACTCGCTACACTTGTAAATGCTAGAGCGTCCAAGTCTAGTGCATCTACTGTTTACATCAAAGATGTTTTGGTTGGCTTGAGCAAGGGATAGAACCAGAATAACAATTAAAATAGACATTTTTGTTTTCTGACATTTACGCGGGAATAATAAGAACAAAAACCTAGATAGCACTGTTCGGTTTTGTGATTTTCATTTTCATTTTTTTTTTTAACTGTAGTATTTATATTTAAACTATTCAATGAAGATTGATAAATAAAATTGATAGTAAAATATAGTTAGAAAGTCTGTATTTCAAATGCAAAATATGTTAAACTGTAGAATCTTTTTGAATATGTCACGGGATGTAGGTATTTAATTTATCCCTTAATAGGTTATATCGTCCCCTGCAATCTCGTCCTAAGAGGACATTTTTTTTTGTGTGTGTGAAGAAACTTCAGGACTTTTGTTCTATATCTGTTTCTCCCATCTTTACTTCTTTGATGTAATAATAAACAACAACAATGTTTACATTAATTCATATTTATTGTTAAACTCAACGTAAAGCATACATAAGCAGTACAATGTTTAAGAAAGACTTTGAAAGAGTTCTACATCGAGGAAATAGCTATCACATATTCTCTAGTGGTTTTTGTTTTGTGCACACATGTTGGATTTCGTTAAATAGTGAATCATGGTGTTTGAGTCGTTTGGACTCTTCATCAAGCAAAATATTCAAATATCTACAAAGAGTCGAGTTCACTATGTTGTTGCTAGTACCGTTTGTGATTATTTTAATTCCATCCGATGAAATGTTTCTGAATCTTTCCTCTTCATAGAGTATTCCCGATAAAATTACAGTCGCACTTGCCATAGAAATAAGAACTATAAACCCAATTAGTTTAACTCTCTGTATAGTAATTTCGGTTGTTGGTACATCTTCCATTCCAAAAGTAGAATTTTGTATTGTTATGGGGATGAAAGTGTTATCAAGTTCATCAACAGATGTCTGCTTAGACGTGAACATTTCTCAATCATGTGAAAAGAATAAAATCTATGTTGATTGTTTGTTGTTTTAAATGCTATTTCTGACTTGATTGATCACATGATAAACAACATTTTAAGAAAATGGAATGATTGTTTTAATTTGGAGTTATCCTTCTTTATACATGGAACAAAAAAAATATTTTTTAATAACTGTGTAAGTTCAATACAAGTTCAAGCGTGTCGTTGGAGCGTGTCGTTGAAATGGAATGTGTGGATGGCATACCAAACATATTTTTGTAAACAGTGTAAAACGATGGGGGAAAATCACATGACATGGGCCAGAGACATCCATTTTCCACTACTGATATAATTTTGTCATGTGACCGTGATGTCATTAACTTTTTTTCATGGTTCACTTTGGTTTAAAATGGAATTTAAGACTTGAATTATAAGAACTGACCGTAACAATTTAGGCATATCCTTATAAAAAAGATGTGGTATGATTGCCAATGAGACAACTCTCTGTAAGAGACCTTTAATGACACAGATGTTAACAACGATAGGTAACCGTACGGCCTTTAACAATGAACAAAGCCCATACCGCATAGTCAGCTATGAAAGGCCCCGAAATGACAATATAAAACAATTCTAACGAGAAAACTCGCGGCCTCATTTAAATAAAAAAATGAACGAAAATTAAATATGTAACACTTAAGCAAACGACAACGGTAAACGGACAGAAAGTCACAGGACATAAAAGTCATAAATTTGGTAGAACAAAAAGTCACAACCAATTTGTTGGCAATTGTTTAAATATAAAAGAGAAATATTTACTTTTTAATACATATATTCATATTGAAGTTTAGGAAATGTGTCATTATACTTGAAAAATCAAGATTTATTTTATTGTAATCATGCAAAACTTATATTTCTTGGCACTATGAAGCCATTTTTCTTGGCACCATGAAGCCATTTAAGTGCCAAGCCACTTTGACATTTTGTTTTTTAACAATTATTAGATCATCTTAGATCTTTGATAAATTTTGTTTACAAAGTTGGTTTATATACAATAGTTCAAGAAAAATACAAAACAATTTTGGTAGAAATAAGCGGTTTTTATTCAAAGAAAATAATCAGGAAAAAAAAATTGTGACTTTTTGTCCGTGACTTATTGTCCTGTGACTTTCTGTCCTACATTCACGACAATAACTGCATTACAGGCTCCTAACGACAGGCAAATACATAGCATTGTTTGATTGATCCTTAGCATTGATTTTCGCAGCGTGATTCAACATTGTTAGGAATTTCGGCTCATCAATGCTCTCCAACCGTGTAATTATTTGGATCTGAGCATCACTTATTAGCCTCCCTGTCGACGAATGCGTATCACCTGATACCTTTGAAATCTTATGTTTACTGATTAATATTACCATACTACCAACGACAAAATTCTTTAATATTTACACGTGTGAATTTGACACCTTCAGTGTAATATTACTTTTACTGTTAAGTCAGTTTTTTGAGATATTCATTTGACGTAACTCTGTGCTTATGTAAAACATCATACTTTGAACGACAAAATTATTTCATTTATTAATATTACTTTTACTTATGGATCTTGTCATACTTTGAATGACAAAGCTATATTATTCATTGATACTACTTTTTCTGTAAAACTGTTTTTTATAATATACATTTGACGCGAGTCTGTATCCCGTCATACTTTGAACCACACAATTGTTTTATTTATTATTATTACTGTTTTTTTTACGTGACTCTGCATTTATGTATGCCGTCATACTTTGAACGACAAAATTATTTTATGTCTACCTGTGCGAATTTCAAACGCGCAATTTTACACCAGTAATGAAAACCTTCCTTTACAATAAAGGTAAAATACATCATTTATTGGTAGAATTAACATAGATAAATAAAATGGTAAAAGATAAGCAAAATGAGGATGTAAAATTTGATGTAAGCCTTTTTGTGTGTTTTTTTTCATTACGTTTGTTGTTTTTATAGTGATATTAAGATGATAACGCCATATTGACTGCTGTACCCCTATTTTTAACATTTTTACTCTTTGAGTATGTTTGTTTTGTTCACACATCGTTGACAATGTAATGGAATTTGATGCGACTGTCATACAAGTGAGAGGTTTAGAAAATGCCTGTTCCAAGTCAGGATTATGACAGTTGTTATCCATTCGTTTGATGTGTTTGGACTTCTGATTTTAGACTTTCCTTTTTGAATTTTCCTCGCAGTTCAGTATTTTTGTGTTTTTACTTTATACACTTTTCAAGCCGTATATTAGATTGATCTATATGTATAGACGTTCAAACTGTAACGATAGTGGCCGGGTTACGCTACTCCAATCGGATAACAAATACACATACTTTTATTTTTTTGCAATGAGTGCCCCAAAACAGCAGAAATATATTCTCTATCTTATTTCTTCCCTCCTAATGTGATGTGATTCGTTGTCCTTTAGTAAAAACATTTGTTTTCTTATCATTCTTCTAAAAGAATATATCTCATGTGCAAAGTCTGGACTGTATGTGTAGTCATCATCTGCATAATGAGGTTTAGTGCGGAAAGCATGGTAAGTGTCAGATTTATTTTAAAATATGTTTGGCTTTGATGAGAGGGTATGTATCGATTCATCTCTACTTGCCAGGCTTATATTATAATCATATTAAAGAATCTCCGCCAGGCTTATATTATAATCATATTAAAGAATATCCTAACAGTGGCTGATCCAGGAATGTTATTCTTGCTTTTTACAACACTATAACAGGGTTGGTTACTTAGGAGAAAGTGGATGTTCCCACCCAACCAGACAACCTGTGCTTTTCTGTAATCCAATCTCAGTTCAGTAGCTTAATATGATAATTTATCAAAAAATAGACTGACGAAAATACCAGAAATGATATATTTAATTGTTCGAAGTAATACTAGAAATGATATATTTAATTGTTCGAAGTAAGAAATGTATTTTAAGCGATAAGAAGATGAATTCTGAACAATGGGCAAAGCTGTGACACTTAATAGGCTATTTGCCAATTCCCGTTAATTAGAATACCTTTTAATTGTCACCCTGATGAGGACATGAATTTTGATTTACAATGGAGAGCTAGCAGAAAGAGCAAATTTACCTGTGCATAATCTATAATTATCTATAATGTTTTGAAATCTTTTAATTACATTAATTTGTTGTTTAGCTAAATACCTCTGACATCAGAAATTATTTTTCATGAAAAGTTAGTTAAGCCGCAGATACATCACTTTCAATTCATCATGCTTTTCATTGGCAAAAGCCCATTTAGTCCAGTATGGAACCAGTCTAAGATTGACAAAGGGAAGTAATTTGTTCAAAAAGGGTGTGTAATAACAGAATCAAATTGGTAATTGGCAAATGGACTATTGCTTACAACACCAGGAGATGAAACAATTGTTGAAAAAAAAACCTTTAATAGTAGTAGTGGAATATTAATTCAGAATTTAAACTATTATCCAATTTAAACATATAAAACCTTTTTTATTTACAGATGTCTACATAAAACCGGTGAGTCACTCCAATTCAACCCTCCTAAGTGTTGAAAGTTGATTGGGGCTTGTTTTAGACTACATAACAAGGCAATACCAAAATAAAATCAAAATAAGTTTCAGAAAATTTAATGACTGGAGACAAACACTGGAGATCTATCCCATACTGCTGTTCTCTGTGCTGTGACACTTCTAGGGCCACAGTAGACCTCCTTTGCATCTCCAGCATCTACTCCATAATCTTTTGCTTTTTGGCTCTATACTGCTCTACTTTTTGGATTGTACTTGCTTTAAGTATGAAGTACCGCTCAGAGGAAGCATCTTCTTTATGTCAGCTATTAAAAATATACAAATATAGTTAAAGCATTTTAGTGAAAAGAAAAATACTTAAAGTTTAACATTTTTGTTACATTTTATCATTTTTTTCATTTCTGCCAACAAGGTTGTATTGATTAACACTACAATGTTACCGATTTTTAAATGCTTTATTCAAAGTTTTGTTTTAGGTACCATGTATGTGATCATATAATTGCCAGCAACAGATCAAATTTGAGTTGCATGCTGATAAAGTTAAATTTGTGATAGTAATGGCCCTTGTTATATTAAGATTGCAAAAAATGTATATTTTAACAGCCAATAGGGAAACTGTATTGCACAAGAAATACTCTCAGAATTATTGATGATCTTATTTATTTTTATGGCAAAAGCACCTCTTTTCTCTCCATTTGATGCACAAGATGCATTAGCACTACCACTACTGGTTTCTGCCCGTGAACCAACATCTTTTAGAGAGGCCAGGCCCATTTATTTACAGGGAATATATTGCAAATTTGAGTGTTCAAAATTTCCAATTCATCCTCCCTTTTTTATCCAAGATGGCCGCCATTTAAAGGCATTGTAGTCCATCTTTGAAGGCTAATATTAAGTCAGAGAGACATATCTTCATCCCTTTTTGCTTGTTTTCTGACAGAACAGAGTGTACCATAGTTTATTATAATACTGTATAGAGGTGTACATGTTTTTCTCTAATAAAAAAAAATTGCCATACACAAATTTCTTTAAAAGCTATTCTATGTTTTGCATAATAGGCCACGATAGCTGTATTGCTCCATCAATAGACCTAAAATATGCAATGTATAACACATTCTAGATTAATTTTATAGTTTAACTCATTACAGTTGGTACAAATATGAAAATTTGAACCAGTATGTAGAAGAACAAAAAAAAAAGCTCTCTGTTTGCTCTCTCTGTTGGATATTAAAATGATGAATGGCACCGCAGCCACCATTACACCAATTGTAAGGTATTGTACAATAGTGACACTAAAATGGGCATATTTCAATATACCTTCAGCTTTACATTTTCTTTTTGTAACAAAGATACATAATTTATACATTTTATTTTGTATTTTCAGAAATATAATATAATGTTCTGCATGCACTATCTGCTACCGAAGCATTGTGCTCTGAAAATGTGACACCAGAAATAGTTAAATTAGCTAATTTTCTCCAATTCAAAAGCAGTTGATTGAGAGTAAATTTGTTTCCTTCAACTGAAAATTTAAATAAGTTTTTGTCTTCAGGATTTTTTTCAAAACAACTTTTTGATATTTAATTTGACCTTTTACGGCGTCAACTTTTTGTGTCATGCTTAGATTTTCCAAAGCCCTTTCCATGTCTTTCTCTAAAACCCACTGCCCTCCATAGGTGTCAATATCTCCTTTTATTTTTAGAATTTCATCAATTTTGAGTTGTTGTTTTGAAATAGCTTCATCTTTCTTTTTCTGTAAAATTTCTTTATGTTTTTGATGTAAAATATGTTTTTGTTCTTTATAATGTTGGAGTATTTTGGTGTATTTTCTCTCGCCATCTTGAACACTGCAGTTTTTTTTCTGCATCCAAATTATCAACCCAATTTATAATGTTTTATTGTTTGTGAAAAGTATGATGCCTTCCAAAGCGATTGTATATGCATTCGGTTTTTCACGCCTAAGCCGATCTAGATTTGCAAAATCTCTTTCTGAAACTATGTTGGTTGGGGAACAAGTAATCGAGTTGTCTTTTAAGTTTTCAAAATAAGGGGAGTCAACACTAAATTTCCCACCTGGCAGATAGTCTACTAATTGACGGCTTACTATTATCATAAAATTTGTGCATAATATTCGTAATGCCTAAGCTGTTAAAATATTTAATTGTTCATCTTTAACAGAAAATAATCGGTTAAATATTTCATCCTGTGTGGTAAATTCAGGAAATAAAATTGTTCCTTTTAATAAATCAGAGGAATTCCTTGAAAATGTATCTAAAAAAATACCAAAAGTTAGCCACATATTATTAAGGTCAATGATATGCTTTGCACTTTCAATTTGTTTCCGTAGAGGACCAGTCAGTAACTCGTCAATAATACCCAATGCCCTGCAACCAGCCAAATAGACGTTGTTATTCACATAATGATAGACATTACATTTTTCTTCAAAATATGTCGACAAAAAATCTTTGATCTGATCATTATGGTAATAGACTTCTGCTGCCATGGAGAATAACATATTAAGTCGATGCCCAGAAAATGTGGACATGTGTAACTTTACAGGCGGACCGCAACTTTTTAATGAGTTTTGATAAAAAGAGGATATTTAAAAGCAAACGAAACAAAAGATCCGTTATTCAATTGCAATATTTTATTACAGATTAACAACAGTCTCAAAAAGTTGCACAAGTAGAGGGTATGCGAATTCTCAAAAGACCTGGTCGTCAAGAGTTGCCCCTTTTGTCACAAGGTTACTACTACTACTACTGTTGTCGTATTCCATTCTTATTTTTATTTAATATTCTCTTGCAGAAATATTTATGACAACTGAAAGTTCTATCTATTTAAAATCTCATAAATTTACAAAAGAATAACTCTGATATAAATAAACGTTTATTTGGTTAATGACACACAGAATTTACAAAAAAAAAGATAATTTTTGTTTATATTCATAAGAGGCAAGAGTCAGTTTAGAGGCCCTGAAAACGAAATGGGGTGCTTCGGTACAGAGGATGAGCAAGAAAAGAGTATTTACTGGTATGAAAAAAGAGGAACCAACAAAAACAGTGGTATGTTATTATTTCAATAAGACTTAATTAAAGTAATAAGTCCAATAGTTACTGTATTTTGGTTAAGTTCTGTGTCATTTTGGTCTCCTGTGGAGAGTTGTCTCAATGTCAATGATACCACATTTTCTTTTTTATATGATTTAATAAATCTATGAACGAACACACAGTTACAAATTTATACAACGGAACGGTAAATGATAAATTAACCGATTCTTTTTAACCAAAGTAACAAGAGTGCATATATATAAAAAAAAAAATACTAATTTTACAGGCACTTCATGTTAAGATTTTGGACGGAAAGATGACGATGGTGCAGAGAGCTTTTATGGATGGTCTGGGTATAGATCGGGGTTACGTCAGGATTGACGTCCAAATGAATAGTACCTGCAGAGACTGGATGAGATCTGTTCGTGCCTGTTTCCAGCCATCACCCGATCTACATCCATACATATCCACCAGCAAAGGAAATTTAGATAAAACTGATTCAGCCTATACATTTAAACAGCTAAGAAATAGCCAAAAAGAAAAAAGGTGGCATCAACAAAATATGCTATCTACTTTCAGATAAAAAAGAGTAAGTCAAATTGCCGAAATACAGTTCATAAATGAAACGGTTAAATAATTGAACAATCTGTTATACTAGTAAGCTTCATTTCTAAACGATACCATTGATACCCAAGTGATTTATGTTTTTTATTGATACAATTTTTTGTTGTTGCAAATCAAATATCTACATTTGATCTCGTTTTTCAGACAGATATCTCTTAGTCGATTGGTCAAGGTGTGTGTGTGGTGTTGGTGCATGGCTGTAAGGTTTGGTTTTTTTGGGGGGAGGGGGGGGTAATGCATTGCAGAACCATCTAATTGGAAATTTCTTTTTGGTCTTCGAATTAATACCACAAAAGTTAAAACCAATAATTGTGAAAGATTTACTTTGGGTTACCTAATGGAAAGACATCATCATAACCGACAGCCTTGTCCAATGAAGTATGAAAGCCCATGGAATCATGTGCTTAAGTGTGTTTTTTTTTACATTGTTGATCATAGAGACAGCATTTATAGATTATTACATTTTACGCATTAATGAAATAACTGAACACGTTGCTTTTGTAGGTCGACATGCTATAGTTGGATCATACCTCAGATCTACAGATGGAAAACGCATGCCTGTACCTAAGGTAAAATTTAAAAAAAAATACATCCTCAAATCTGCAAACTTTGCGGTTTTTCATTTTAAGAATTAAATGTTCCTATTTTTTGTATATTTCGTAAACTTGTTGACCGAATAGCATATTCTATAGAGAAAGAGCTTCGTGATAATAGTGTTCACACGATAATTACCATTTCATGCAACAACCATAAAATTACACCAAACATCCAACATTATGTCAAACTTTCTGTTAGTTTTTATCAGGATTTTGGGAGGCGCATGTTGTCATGATGTTGGCTTATATTGGGGAAAACATTATTTTGGAATGCAAATAGAATATTTTTATCGTTTTACACTAGATATTTTGGGGCCCTTTATAGCTTGTTGTTCGGTGTGAGCCAAGGCTCCGTGTTGAAGGCCGTACTTTAACCTATAATGGTTTACTTTTTAAATTGTTATTTGGATGGAGAGTTGTCTCATTGGCACTCACACCACATCTTCCTATATCTATTTATTGCATTGGAGTACTGTACTTTTAAGTTCCTTCTGGAATATGTCTGGCTTCTAACGTTACCTGCGGTAGAAAAGGTTTTACATGTGATAAGACGTTTGGGTCAGGATGGAAATATAATGGCAGATGTTGCAATGACAGAACATGTTGCAAATGTAAGTAGACATGAGAAGCAAGTAGACATGTGAAGCAAGCAATAGTTTATATCACTATTGCGCAAATAAAATAAATTGTATAGGATTTGAGAAAGTTGAGAAAGAGCGTATCAAACTACATTAAATAGTTGACACAGCATAGATTTCTAACAGACATGGGGTAATTGAAATATGTAATTGTAATTGACTGTAATTAATTACAATTTATCATGTAATTGAATGTAATGTGTAATTGAGCATTTTTTCAATTACATGTAATTGAATGTAATTAATTACATAGCCAAAATTGCCTGTAATTGACAATTACTTTTCAATTACAAGTCAATTACATTTGAAATTTTGGATCAAAAGATTAAATCTTGTGTTTTCTCAAAAAATTATTAAAAGCAATAATCTTAACAAATGTTGTAAGCTGACAAAGAAAAGCCTTCACAGTATACTTTCTGTATTAACACAACCATGGTAGATTCTTCATTTTGTATTGAATGATAAAAAAAATGTAGACACATGCCATAATTTTAAAAGAAACCACTAGGAAGTCACTGTCTTGACCTTAATTAGTAGATTTGGATAGATATTTTAAGACATTGATTTAACATAATTAACTTTATTCAAGGACTTAAATAACCAATAAATATAACCTCTGGCTATTTGTTTTATTACAAACTATATAATGACTGTTTTTATAACAGTTATGTTAAACAGATATAAGGCTAATTAGAGAGAGATAAATATACCCCTAGGGCCTATAGGTACATGTTTAAATTCTTGAAGGGATAATGCATATGACAAAATCTCACTTGCAAAATTTGTTCACTATATATATGAATGTTGAAAGAAAACATTTTATCAGATTTAAAAATGAGCTCCAAGAGTGTACTGGAACATTTTACTGTTCCTGATGACTTCCAAAATGGAAATACTTTCAAAGGAAAATGTATGCGTTGTGGCACCCTCATTAGTGGAAGTTATAAAGTTACATCCAACTTTGTTACACATATGAAGGTAATACTATATAAGAATTTTAAAAATTAATAAATTCATAATGCTTCTTTTTCATTTCTAATCAGATTTCATTTATCTTATATCCTCTAATAGCTTACATTTAAATTTGGAAAATATTTTGTTTATTAAATTAATTAGTTGTGATTAAAACTAAAGTTTATTTTTGTTTTAAGAAGTCAGATTTCTAAATCACTTATTTAAGATAAATAATTTGAATAAGCTGGGATAAAAATGAAAATCATTTCAAAAAATAAAAAATAGTGCTCTTTTTTTGTATCATTTACAATCAAATAAATTTAAATAAATGTAAAATTTCAATAGGTAAATTAAAACAATTTAATATTTTCAAGATATTAAATAAGGCCTTTTGTAATTTTCAGAGAAAACACAGAGATTTGTACATTCTGCATTCTGAGAATAAAGAAATTCAACCAACATTGACACAATGCATAAAAAAAAGTGTAAAATATTCACCGTCTGATCCAAAACAGTTAGAAATGACAAATGCTCTTATAATGTTCATAGCTGGGGATCTTTTACCACTCTCTATTGTCGAAAGTGAAGAATTTAAAAACTTGATGGAAAAAGCTGACACTAAGTATCAAGTGCCTAGCAGAAAGCATTTATCTTCGAAACTTCTACATGAAAAATCGGTTGAAATAAAAAATAACCTTGTAAATACTCTGATGATGGTCAAATGTAATGGGAAAATGCTTAAATAAGTTATATGACACAATACAAAAATGTATATACTAGTTGAACACTGTCTAATTGTTATAACTATAGAGCAATGTATAATACTTATGTACATATCATAGAATAAATGCATGTTTTCAATGTTTTATCTTAAATTTCCTTTCAAATGTAATTGAAGTAATTAATTACATTTGCCAAGTAATTGGAATGTAATTAATTACATTGGTAAAAAAAGTCAAATGTAATGTGTAATTTAATTGAAGATTTTGTAATTGTAATTGAATGTAATTAATTACTTTCAAATGTAATTGACCCCATGTCTGATTTCTAACACAGAATGAATGTGGTCTAAGAACTTAAACAAATTTAAATTGACATTTACCTATTATGGTCCAATTTCTAAAATCTAAATAAAAGGTTCGATTCAGCATATAAAAAAAAACAAAGAATTTTAGCATTACATATAGTGGCAGCTGAGATTGTAACAAACAATTTTTTTTTTTTCAAAATTCCAAAAAAATATTTTTTTCTTCAAAAACTGGAAACAAACTTTTTTTTGGAAGCCCCCAGAAAATCAAATGGGTGCTGCCTAAATACAGTTGAAATCTTCATAGAAATAAGTTTAGCAACCTGAATACCATACTTTCCAAAACCTAGTTAAAAAATGAATATCTTTTTCTGCTTTAAAAGGCAGGTGTTGTTGCGAAAAAGTTAAATCACAAAAATACTGAACTCAGAGGAAAATCAATTCGGAAAGTCCATAATCGCAAACCGCATAAAAAACAAATGGACAAGAACTGTCATATTCCTGACTTGGTACAGGCATTTTCAAATGTAGAAATGGTGGATTAAACCTGGTTATAAAGCGCTAACCCTCTCACTTTAATAACAGTCTCATCAAATTCCGTTATATTATCATGATGCGTTAAATAAACAGTCACAATTAATAAAATAGTCAAAATATGGGTACATCAGTCATCATCGTATAACAATTTTAAAAGGGGACAATTTAACCGAACACAAAAACTTCTTGTATCTACGAACACATTAATTGATTTGAGTGTCTGACGTCAGAAAATTTTATACGTCACATAAATTTGTCGTTCAATGTGCATACAAACAGTTTTAAAATTTTAATAGGCATTTAAGCATACAGGGTTAAAAAGTCAAAAGTATGTAAGAATAAATTACAGAAATAGACTGATATTCATACTAGTCCAAAAGTTATAGGTAGAATTTGCTCCCGTATTCTATACAATAGAAATAGACCAACCGAGCAGCTCGCTACAATTTGGAGAATTCTGTCGCATATCCTCCTTTTTAGTACTTTGTTGATTTTATATCAGAAATAAGCCGCATTAAAAACGACCCCAGCTTCAACCGTTCCATTGGATCTCCTCATACTGTAAATGACAAATTTATTTGCCATTACCTTTTGAAAAATAAATGCATCAATCAGTAAGTAACGAATAAATTTAAATCGGTTCAATTGTTGTCAAACGCAACCTCACCTACACATGCGCCGCTGAACGAAGGTCATGATAGTTATATTTTCTGCAATTTAAACACTTACAGGATATATCACATCATGTAAATATATTGCACGAAATTAATTAAGCAAGTTACAGGATATGAAGTGACTATTATATTTTCTTACGTCACTCAGGTAATGGAAAATTAATTTGTCGCTCAGGAAATGGAAAATAAATTTGTCGTTTATAGTATTGTTGTAGCGAAGGTAAAGACTTAAATCGTATGCATTTAGTTTTATTTAAAGATGAACCTTGAAGATTGTACCTTCAATGGTGTTACGTGTTTGACCATGCCTTTAGTTATATCCTGCATAAGCTACCGATGAGACATTACAGATTAAATTATATGATTCCTTTTAATTTATGTGAAATCAGTATAATTGCACCTCTCAATACCATAAACGACAATTTTGTTTTACCTGTACAAAATATAATTGTCTTTTTAGGTATATCGAGACAAGTATCGCAAATATATAAGGCATTGCGACGTCCGCGTGGTACCACCTAGTTACTAATTGGAATTGTCTATGGCATTGGGAATTGTTCACCACCGATTGAAAAGGTATTTTGAATTTGAATTCAAATCATATATCGAAAAATGTATGTAATGTTAGTGTTAATTTAGCTCATATTTTGTCTGTTATTATGTATATTGCTTGCAGAATCAAAATAAAATTTTCTTACTTATTGACTTACTTAAAAGATCTATGAAATGTTTAATGATGATGACCCGTACTGTAGTATAGTGTATTACGTAATGTTCAGTTAAAGTGTCGACGTAAATATAGATCCAGCAAGGTTTACTCTACATTTTTCCACTTCAGAAAATGCCTGTATCAAATATAGGAATATGGCTGATGTGTTCCGTTCGTTTGATGTGTTTCAGCTTTTGAAATTGCCATTTGATTAGGGACTCTGATTTCGAATTGTCACAGTATTATTGTGATTTCACTTTTGTGCAGGGAAATAAGTTCGACTCGTATGGCTCAAATGAATCTCTTGTTCATTTGATATTGAGCCAGGTTTAATTTAGTCCCCCCTCAAATAAAAGTTGATACTTTCCTTCCCCCAAGGGTGACTGGGTATAGAAATAGGTAAACGGACAGAAAGTCACAGGACATAAAGTCACAAATTTGATAGGACAAAAAGTCACAGGACAAAAAGTCACAAATATTTTTTTGACAATTGTTCAAATATATTTTGAAATATTTTCTTTTTATTACATATAATCATTTTTAAGTTTAGAAAAAAGCTCATATACCTTGATAAATGAAAATGTATTAAATTTTAATCATGCAAAGGATATTTTTATTGGCAAAATGAAGCTATTTAGGTACCAAGTCACTTTGACATTTTGTTTTCATAACAATTACTTGATCGTTATTGATATTTATTGAGAAGATTTTTATTACAAAGTTGCTTGAAACATAAAACATCAAGAAAAATACAAAAAAATATTTTCAAAATATATGTTTTCTTGTTCAAACAAAAATAATCTCAAAACTGAATTGTGACTTTTTGTCTGTGACTTTTTGTCCTGTGACTTTCTGTCCTACATTCATAGAAATATGGTCACTTGGTCTTCTCCCGACCAAAACGCTTGCCGAAGTGGGGCGTCCGTTTGGCTGTGAGGGATGTATCAAGTTCGCGGTCACGTCCGGTCAGAAGGGGGACGTTAAATCCGATGCCTCGTGTGAAGAGATTGCCACGCTCTTTGCACGTTAAGAACCCTTGCAACAACTCTTTGAGGGGTCCGTAGGTGGCCTGTTGCAAGGTAAAATTTCTGTCCCTATCCAATATACCCTCATTTTCCAGTGGCGGTCAAAATTTTCCCGACCATCATCCCAGATGGCCTGTATTATATCAATCTACCTATTATATGAATTGTGAACTTGTTCTCGTCCTGAATATGCATGAAATATTTGCCACTGGACGTTAAGCAACCAACAACCAATCAATCCTCTTCCTCTTGACCTTGATTGCTATTGATTATGTCTGTAAAATACCAAAATGATAAAATAAATAATAAAGTTTCCCACCTGCTCGATTTGATTGAATTAATCTATAAAATGTAAGAGCTGTAAAGTGAAATGTGATGCTTTATTTCTCAGTTTTCGGGTGATCTTGACATGCGAGTAAACAGGAGTATGAGAGACAATAGAGGGTTCACATAAGAACAGTCCAATTACATCAAGTGATTTTAGTTGTACATGTACAGGTATTTATTCATGTGTTTTGAACAGCTACAACACATATTTTAAATTGTGATACAGGGGTCAAAATTATTCCTTGTCTGGTGGTCTAGGACCAGTAGAACTTGCATCGGATTCAGACCGTCTAGCAGATTTTGTAAGCTGGTAAACCAGTTGAAATTTGACAATTACACTGCTGTTTGCATGCCAATCACGCTTTGAGTACCTGCTAAATCAATTGCACAGTACTAGGGATATTCACAATTTTTCAAATTACTCATAATTTCAGATGAGGATCCCTCTGACAGTACAACAACAATTGTGGAAGGTTTCAAACCGCCTGATAATAAAATTGAAGTTGATGAATAAAAAGAAGATAGAAATAAAGCCCATCAAAATGAAAAAAAAAAGTCGAAAAATTTCAGAAATCATGGCAAATGGATCATAAGTGCTGCTTTAGAATGTGGATCAAAATTTTATGAATTGTACCACCTGTGAAAAATTTGCTTTGACGGAAAATGACAAACAATCGGTTTTTGTAACTTGATCCATCAATTTTAAATGAAGGATGGAAAGGAAATAACTAATTAGCACCCAAAGTAACTAGCCAATAAACTAACTTATTTTAGTCAGTACAAAATTCAATACGAAAGGATCATTGCTGAAATCCCCCAAGGGTGACTGGGGCATAGAAATATGGTCACCTGGTCTTCTCCCGACCGGCAGTAAAACGTTTGCCGAATTGGGGCGTCCGTTTGGCTGTGCGGGATGTATCAATTCGCAGTCACGTCCGATCAGAAGGGGGACGTTAAATCCGATGTCTCGTGTAAAGAGAGTGCCACCCTCTTTGCACGTTAAGAACCCTTGCAACAACTCTTTAAGGGGTCCGTAGGTGGCCTGTTGCAATGCAAAATTTCGGTCCCTATCCAATATACCCTCATTTTCCTGTGGCAGTTCAAATTTCCCCGACCATCATCCTGAATGGCCTCTATTATGACCAGACCTACCTATTGTATTTATTGTTAATTTGTTCTCGTCCTGAATATGCATGAAATATTTGCCACTGGACGTTTAGCAACCAACAATCAATCATTGCTGAAATACATGGACATAGCAAAAATTAATAAAAAAGAGACAGCAATTCTGTGATTTATAAAAACAATAGACAAAACACACACATCAATTATGCATTTATTCCAACTGATGAATTTCTGTTTATGATACATTTGTCTTTATAAATAAGAAATCTGTTGAGAGCATCAGTCTTCGTAGACTTCATTTAAGTCGAGTCTGTTAGGTTTACTTATCCTGATCCAGCCATGCATAGTTTTTTAGTGACACCTTGCTTAAATGTGTTCTGAAGATATTTAACGAAAACGTTATTTCTTCAGTGGACAGCCACGAAAGCTCCAGGAGCAATGTGTGCAAATACATTCGATAAATCTAAAAAAACAAGAAATCATTCCACATATTTGGAGAGGACAATGTTTTAAATAGACATGACAATCAAATCTGTTCATGCTATGTACTATTAAAGATAGGTGTGTCTTTAGATTTTGATATATAAATAAGAGATCATTTCATTCCTCATGGGGTAGTTTATAAGGAATCAAGGAACCATTATAATACACTTTATTACAAACAACAGCTAATCTAGTAATAGGGGTTTCAAGTCACGTGACCTTTATCGGTAATCGATAGACATTTTGACAGAAAAAAAATACAAATTTAAATCCCTTTTAAAAGTTATTTCTCATTTTAATTGATTATTATATACAGTTAGTCTGGCAAACATTGATTGATGCATCACATATTTCATGTCTGAATACTCTTTAATTGTCCTGATGGGATATTCCTAATGATATACTGTAGGACAGATTGTTTCTGGTTGTAATGGTCATGTATTGTGTAGTTCTGTCCTTTATGCTCTACCTTAAGTCCAATTGTTAACGGGATTGTTCTCGCATACTCCATTTTAATTTATAAACAAGCAGACGATAGATAAAACGTGTTTTTCAGAGTGAGGGGTTTGAAGTTGGAACAGCCAACATGGACGTTGCGGTATCTGGGTCAAATATGTCAATTTCGAATTGTAACACATTGTTGTCATTGAAAGTATAAGTAACAAAATGTGTATCCTTTTAGAATTTGAAAGTGTTTAAAGTGCATACCAATTTGATGAAATTAATTTTTCTGCAGTAGTCAATATACGCATGTGCAAACTAATTTTATTGGATAATACAGTATGGTTTCTTTACATAGATAAAGAAGCACGTCATATAAGAATGAACACCAAAATTGTTAGTACCACCTGAGAAAGATAAAAAATATGTAATTTACTGGAAATTACAAAGGAAAAATGCTATGCAAGTGAAAACTATTGAAGAAGATTTCAGTTACCCTAACATATTTGGCAAGTGAACTAAGACAGGACTTGCCAAAAGAGGAGGGAATTTGTTTAAGACACCAGCAAATAGTCAACCAATATTGGAACCAACGGTAGCAATCCGACAGATACCAGTACTGTGAGAAAATTGTCTTTGTCAAGGGAGAACAAAATACCTGGCTCTGGAAAAAATGGATTTGAAGCACAGACATAGATAAATTCTCATATGAAGAAAGAAATAGATAAACTCATTGGTAAACATTTTTTAATAGACCTTATACATTATTATTTGCAGTACATTTACATTTGTTCTCGAAAAAAATCATAAAGATCTATTCGCTTAAACAAAAGTTACTGTCCGGAAACCAATGTGTCTTTGGATGACGCAGATGACGACATCATACCATTATAAAATCCTAAATGTTTTTGTTGTTGTTTAAAAATACTTATTTGAGCCCTTTTTCTAATCTGTTAGGACCATTACCTAAAATATCAATCCCAACCTTTCTTTAGTGTTACTGAATCATGTGGAATTATTTTTTAGAGAACCATTCACTGAAACAATTGTAATTAACTTACCTTTAACGTAACATTTTGGACAGAAATGTGACTGGCTGTTTATGCAGTACTTCGTCTTTCGTGCCAAATGTTGACAACTGGAAATTATAGTCCATTAACTTGTTTGCGCATGTTCCCGCCTCTCTCTGGCTTTCTTATATTTAGATTTCTAAATTTACAACATGGGATTTCCTAATCACGTAATGGATTCAATCTGGACAGAACTTCCAACCGCAACTTCGACATCGATTTTCTACAACTTATGATGAATTCATGGCCATTTTGAGTCTTAGTAAACGAAATAACAAATAAAAAAAGATATTTATTTAATCTACAATACGAATAATTCTCATATAACTCTCAAAAAACGAAATTTTGAAATGAAGCCTTTGGACAGAAGTTACGTTAAAACGAGAAGTCACTTTCATCAAATAATTTTGATGTTAATTGCGGAAAGTTTATCTATTTGAGTGTTCCTACTTGTTTATTATAATCATGACAATCTATTTACCCATGTTTTGGGTGGTTTTTCCCTTCACAACAATTTCAAATTTATAGAAATAAAATCGTTATTGCGTATGTCACAATTTACACTGAAAAAAACACCAATTGGGGCCCTTAAAACATTTCATCATTTAAAACGAAAAACTTAATGAGCTTGAAACTATTTTTTTTATTTCTTTATATCATAAACCACATTCCTACAAACACAAAAGTTTTAAAAGATTGCGATAAATGTACAAAAATACAATTTAATATAAATTATACGAAAGTGCTATGGAGTGAATATTTACCCATATATAAATCCTATTCACAATCAGAGCTGTATCAAGCTTGAATGCATTGTACATGCTTGCCCCATTTATTATGTTTATTATTTTAACCTCTGTGAGTGTATGAAGCTACAAACTTTAAGATGTGGACCATTATTATAAACTTCGCCCTAAAATAATCTGAAATCTTTCTGAGAAACAGCAAATATAGGTATTATACTTTATTATTAAAACAATCATTTCAAATCAAATCCATCAGTCCCAACTATGATGTTTATTAGATGGTTTTCCAATGTTGAGTAAGTTTGATTCTGTGAGATGTGTCTTATTGAATTTGTGATTGATGGAGCTCAAATGCTAACCGATGACAGGTTTTCACTTTGATGATCAAACTCGCGTATTCCAAAGTATATATCTGTAGACCCCCAATTCCAACAAATTCTTGAAGAACATTCTTCATACTGATATTGATGTCCTTCTTTTTCTAAATTCACCCAGTTAGTTGTGATCCTCTGACCTGTTAAATGAAACATGGACCTAGTTTGTTATCAACTTTTACTCTTAGATTATTAGAGTGTATGCATGTGTTTAATTAACTGATAAAATGTACCGTCAATAGTAGTATATGATTACTGAACCTCCACAACTGTGGGGTCATAAAACCTGGAAACTTACTTGGGGTCATAAAATAGGGGATAGTTACTGAACACCCATAACTGTTGGGAATATAAGAAATGAAATGAAATGGTTACAAGGGGGTCATAAAATATGGAATGCTTAAATATGAGCTAGCATATAATAAAACCGCCGCAACACCTGCACAAACAACTCCTCAATAGGCTTTAATTATACAAAAGCACACATTAAGACTTTACACACGTGAAGTGTGTTTTAACTTCTTAACTACCACTCCTAAAATCATGGCACGACATGTGATAAATTATTTTGACACTATACCTTTTTCAATCATTCAACATCTGTAGGTCTCTCAATCTAACCACTCTTTAATACGTTTTCAAAAACACCTTTGTGCTTTATAAAGAATATTTCCATAAAAAATTGGATGTGAAATACCTGAACGTATAAGAAGTCGGCATGTTGAGCTATATTTACGAATGATGTCTTTATACCGATGATAAAATTTAGTAAATGTTTTGACTAGTTTGTGATATCGAAAACCCTGGTGTAATAATTTTTCAGTAATACATAAATTTCTCTCGTTAAAATCTAAAACATTGTTACATACACGAGCGAATCGTACAAGATGAGATATATAAACACCGTAAGATGGTGACAAGGGAACGTCACCATCTAAAAACGGATAATTAACGATAGGAAATGAAAAATCATCCCTTTTATCATAAATTTTAGTATTCAGCTTTCCGTTAGTGATATAGATATCAAGATCGAGGAAAGGGCAGTGGTCATTGTTAGTATTAGCTTTATTTAAAGTAAGTTCAGCAGGATAAATTTCATTAATATACATACTGAAGTCGTCATTATTGAGAGCCAAAATATCATCCAAATATCTAAAAGTATTATTGAATTTGTTTATCAGATGTTGTTTTGATGGGTCTTTGCTTATTTTTGTCATAAATTGTAACTCATAACAATACAAAAAGAGGTCCGCAATAAGTGGTGCACAGTTAGTCCCCATTGGAATTCCGATAATCTGACGATATACGGAATCCCCAAAGCGAACAAAAATGTTATCTAGTAAAAATTCAAGGGCATATATAGTATCAAAGCATGTCCAATTAACATAGTTTTTTTGTTTATTGCTACTAAAAAATGACCTAAAAGAGTTTGAAAATATATATTCACATTCTGATTTTTTGAATGCCCATTTAATTAGGTGTGTGAATTTTTTCTTAATGAGAATGTGAGGCAATGTGGTATACAGGGTAGAAAAATCAAAACTTTGAATAGATTCAAAATCACCAATATAAGCATGCAATTTATCAAGTACTTCCAACGAGTTCTTGACACTCGAAAAGTAATTTATTCCACTATTTTCGAAGGCCTTATTTGAACAATTTATTATAAGGTTTTTAATTGTACCAAGTGTGCTGGTAAGAAGAATAGACAATTTAGTAGTTGAACAATGGCTTGAAGACGAAATAAATCTATATTTGTAAGGGGTTTTGTGTAGCTTCGGAAGCCAATACATTGTTGGGACTTTCATTGTATTTGGCTCTGCTTGTAAAGCGGTGGCTAAAAGTTTATGTTTGTTACAGATTTCGTTTTCTGAAAATGGAGTCAGTTGGAATGTTGGTGAATTGGTGATTTCCTTTTTCAGAACCTCAATGTAAAATTTACGTCAAACAATAATAATATTATTAGCAGCTTTATCGGCCGGGACAAAAACAAATTCCTTGGCTAATTCTTTTAGTTTATGTTTGATACGAGAAATAGGTTTATTTTGGTTATTGTTAATAGTAAAATGTTCTTTAAAATGTTGAATACGTATATCAACTATCTTCATTACTGAATTAAAAAAAGAGCCCAAAGATTTTTTGTCAGCTTTTTCCCGTTTTATCCATTTTATACAGTAAGTATGGAGTGAGTCGTGGATGATATTACGACACTCATTCCAATTAATAATTGACGGGGGACGATATTTAGGTCCTTTACTGAGGAATGATTTTAACTCTCGGTCTTGAACGATGTTAAGATCTCCTGTTATAACATGGGAAATGGGTCCATAAATATATTCGGAATTACTGCAATTACATGAAGTAGGTGTATTTTCACTGATATTAACATCTTTACACAATTGACTATAATTAAACACAAATTTCCGGGTAGATTTCTTGTAAATATAACAAATAAGAGGTAGCTCAGTATTGTCAAAATATCCAGGAATTTGTTCTTTAACAGAATGGTCGTTAAATATACCGGCAATATTTACAAAATCAAAGCCTTTATTGACATACTTAATTTTAATAAAATGCTTTTTATGATCTTCAGGGCGATCAATTTTGGGAAATAATTTAGAATAACAATATGCCATAATAATTTGAACAATTTCATACTTAGGACTGCTATATGAAATTGTGTTGCAATCCTCCAAAATTTTATTTAACTTATTAACCGGTAACGAACAGAGTTTTGTTAACAGATAATGTCTGCCGTTGTTTTTTTAAATAGAAATTAGGTCCGAAATATTGGTATGATTGGCCCGAAATTTTCTTTGATTGCGATTTGTTCTACGACCGTGAGAACGGTTTTTACGAACAGTTTTAGAAACTATATCCAAAATGTTAACGGAATTGGTTCTAGATATATTACCAATTCCCATGATATTATCATTTAGACCGAGAGGGTAAACTGTCTGTAATTTTTTAATCCAATTTAATTCAATTATTTTCCGTGATCGTACAAACTTTGAATGCGATTCACCAGGCTGCTTATTTACTACTTCTAAAGGTTGAACTGCTAAATATTTAAAAGGATGGTTGTGCTTCTTAAGGTGTTGATAAATGATACTTTTGAATTTATTTGGTCTTTTAAAACGATACAGATGTTCTTGAGTGCGTTTAGATAAATATCGTCCAGTTTCTCCTACGTACTGAATACCACACCCCGGTTTGTTTCATGTGAGTAAATAAATAATACTGTTTGTTTTTCAAGTTATATCAGTTTCAAAATTTAAAGAAAATGTGCGACCATTAAACGTGGACCTTACCGTATTGTTGGTGGAAAGACGGGGACATGTAAGTCATTTTTTGGCATGACACTTATCGATAGAAGGGTAGCCACGATTTTTATTGTTAAAAATGTTAGCGATGGTAGTATTTTTAGATAACCGATTTTGAAGATTGAGACGTGTAGATACCCTTTGAACAAGTTTAGTATTTAGTATTTTTCCATTTCTAAGCTTCATAATTGTTTTGTTAGTGAATTACATAATAAAGGAGCAAAGATTGGCGTCCAGAATATGAACCAGCATACAATAATTTAAGTTATGTAAAATTGATAAATTTGTTAGCTGAAAATGTCAAACGCTATCAGTATAAATTACCCGAAAAAGATAGTGTATATTAGGGTAGGACTGATGGCTGACTAAATAGTTGAATGGGGCTGAATATTGAAATACTGCTTTTTGATAAATATTCCTAAAGTAATGAACTAAAGCAGTTCTCGCTCGGACACACACTCCATAATCTAGTATATTATAAGAGCATAAACCTGAAGCACGGGGAGGCACTCTACTGCCTCCACACGGCACTAAAGACAAACTCTGTAAAAAAATAAAATTGAGAATGGAAATGGGGAATGTGTCAAAGAGACAACAACCCGACCAAATGAAAAACAACAGCAGAAGGTCACCAACAGGTCTTCAATGTAGCGAGAAATTCCCGCACCCGGAGGCGTCCTTCAGCTGGCCCCTAAATGTATAGATACAAATACAAAGTTCATTAACTCATCTTAAAAATTACCTTTCTTCTCAACTGATTTCTGTTATCAGTGTACCTCCCTGATGGCCATGTTATTACACTCTTGAATGCCATGGCATCATTGGTGTTACCATCATTCATTTAGTTTCTATTTATCTCATTCTAAATATAGATAATATAAAAAGTGCAAAAAAAAGTTTATTATTAGTGAATATTACTGTTAAACAAATCAAAATCACACACATTGTTCTTTTAAAGAATTTAGTTCTTCAAAAGTTCTTGTCACAAAATTAACATGTGTATTTTACGGTAAACCATCAACATTGTAATAAAACCGTCATAAAACATATAACATGTCGTTGGTTTGGACTGTTCAATCTTCTGTGTTTTGCGCATTTAACTGTTAGAATGCTTTCAATGGTTTAATGATTATTATCTACTATAGATTCAATTTGGAGTGACATGCGTTAAAACACATCTTGCTTCTCATTCTTAACCATAGGATATCCATTTTACATCTCTTTTTAAAAGTAAAAATCTTCCTGGTATTTTGAGTTTTTCTTTTGTTATACTAATTTGGACCTTTTTCTCCACATTTTAATACTTTGGTAAACTCATGTGTCCTGAAAACTACCAAAATAAATGATAACCTCGTCTATCAAAAAATGAACTTGCCACTTTAGTTAACTATGCTTATGAATGTCTAATACTTTTAGCAACAATGACGTTGAATCACTGACCTTCTGTCCCATGGCGGCATATATTACCTACGCCGTATTTAGCACAATTTTTTGGAATTTTAGATCCTCAATGCTCTTCAACTTCGTACTTGTTTAGCTTTTTAAATATTTTTACGCGTCTGGTATGCTTGCATAATTATAGTATAACAAATCGCCGTATTTGAATATCAAAAATAAGACAACGCGTGACCGAACAACACGAGTTATATATCGTTGCTGTTGAGAAAATTATCATCATCTCTGGACGGGATAGGTTGTATTTTCTAGGATATGGTTTGTCTGGTTACACATATTCAGCCAAATTGAACATTCATACGATATTTGCACGTTTAGAACCCTTGCATTTACTCTTTGTAGGCTTCGTAGGTGGCTTGTTGCAGGGCAAAATTTTGTCCCTGTCCAATATACCCTCATTTTCCAGTGGCAGTCCAAATTTTCCGGACGATCATCCCGAATGGTCTTTATTATGACATGACCTACCTATTGTATTTATTAACTTGTTCTCGTCCTGAAGATGCATGCAATATTTGTCACTGGACGTTAAGCAACCAACACTCAATCAATCTACATTATCCATCCCTGCCAGAGAAATAATATTTATAAGCATCAAAAGCTTAGTCATGATGATTGATTGATTGGTAGTCGTTAGCACAGCATAATCAATAATAGGCTATATCGCTGCTTGAATTCATCAAATCATCCAAGTATCCTTTCTCCCTTAAAATTTTAGCTTAACAATTGCTTTTACTTCCAGTTTCATTTTCTGCACGAGGTATTCATTTTATAGTTTCATGGAAACAGAACGATTTTCATCCTTCCCCACTTCCGAGTCTGAGTCTTCTTTCGGTATGTTTAAACCTCTTTCTAAAGTTTTTGATAAATAAAGGCAACAGTAGTATACCGTTGTTCAAAACTCATAAATCCATGGACAAAAAACTAAATCGGGGTAACAAACTAAAACCGAGGGAAGTGTAAGTGTAGTCTTTTTTGTTTTCGTCCCTTCTTAAAGAATTCTCTCAAAACAAATAGATTTCCACGCGTCTGGCGTACTAAATTATAATCCTGGTACCTTTGTAACTATTTACACCACTAGGTCGATGCCACTGCTGGTGGACGTTTCGTCCCCGAGGGTATCACCAGCCCAGTAGTCAGCACTTCGGTGTTGACATGAATATCAATTATGTGGTCATTTTTATAAATTTCCTGTTTACAAAACTTTGAATTTTTCAAAAAAAATCTAAGGATTTTCTTATCCCAGGCATAGATTACCTTAGCCGTATTTGGCACAACTTTTTGGAATTTTGGATCCTAAATGCTCTTCAACTTTGTATTTGTTTGGTTTATAACTATTTCGATATGAGCGTCACTGATGAGTCTTTATGTAGACGAAACGCGCGTCTGGCGTACTAAATTATAATCCTGGTACCTTTGATAACTCTTTCCAGCTCAAGGTATGTAATTTTTGAAGGAATCATCAGGAAGTATATCACGACCAATCTAAAGACAAAATTATAACATGCATTTATCATTATTAAGGGATTAACAACATATACAACTTAAACAATGTAGAGGCTTGCTACATTTTTGAAACTATGAAAAACTTTAATTAACAATATATAGTCTAATTAACAATATATAGTCCCCTACCGGTTACAAACTAATTTTAAAATGCAAACTTGATTTATAATTTCGCATGGTGTTATGAACTATATAACAAATGCTAAGTCTAAATCATTAAGCATTACAAACAAAAGTGTGGAAACAAATTATTTATGTGAATTTTCTAGTTCCAAAGATCACAATATCATTAGGCAGCAACCATTTGATTTTTTTGGGGGGAGGTGGGGCTATGATTTTTTTTTCTGTGCAAACTTTTTTTTTCGTCTTCGGCGAAGAACAATCTATTTAAATTAAATTTGATTGAAGAAAATATTATTTCCAATACATTATAAATGTACTCCGTCATCAGAAAATAGTGCAGATTGAGGGTCGTCTACTTCTGCATACTTAACAACGTAATCTCTCCATTTTTTAGTATACAAGATCTCACTCCCCTATTTATTCTCTTTCTTTTAACTTCCATGTCATGAGAAACGACATGAACGCCTAGGTAGAATGTTTGAATATTTTTTCTTATAATAAAGTCCAATACAATGTTGGTGGACCCAATACTGGCAGTCCTGTCTTCTGGTTTTTTGGTTTGTGTGACCACAACCCAAAAAAAAATGAAGTCTCCTCTGAGACCCCACACATCCTAAATTTAAAACATCATCACGTGGTGGATAACATAACACATCCTGATCATTTGTTGCTACAACTATCTTTTCTGCAAAATGTTGTTGAGCAAGATGCTGAGAAAGAAAACTAAAAAGTTCCTTTTTATTGTCATCATCTCTCAAAAAACTTTGCCAATTTTGAGGAATTTTATTTTGACCCTGGACTCGTCTGCGTATTCCCTTCCCTCGTTTGCTTGTGGTGGCAGCCTTCAAGCTATTGTCGATGTACACATCCCAAACTACATCCACTCTTGCTACAGTTTCCAGTTGTTTTCTAATATAAGGACAGAATATCAAATCAGCATAATCGTCAAAGGTACGAGATGTTGATGGTTTAAGCATATTCACAATTGCGGCACCGTCAATAACTAAAGCATCCACCTCAGGAGCATGACAGATGTCGGTGCTACATCCTTGTTTCAAGGACAAGCAAATCTTGACTATCTTCCATGAACGGATTCCCTAACTCATTCATTACTTCTACCATCGATCAAATATTTTTCAAGAATGACTTTTGTACACTAGTCTTATTTTCGTGGTGATGTTCGTCTTCTTCTACCTCAAAATCACTTACAGTGCTCTCAAACTCTTTTGTCAACCTCGCCATTTCAGGTCCTGCAATCATCCATCGTCGTAAAGCTACAGGATTTTTAGTTAATCCAACTGCACCACCATCAGAATTTATTACTGCATTATTCTGCTCATGAGCATGGTCTATTGCTATTGCAGAAAACCTTTTTTTTTTTTGTTTTGTGCGGACAATTTGTATTTAATCCTGGTATCTATGGCCAGATTGAACTACTTGTTTATAGCCTGAGATCCTGAAATCTTGCATTTCAAAGTGCAACTTATTTCTGTTGAAATTATTCCGAAATGTATTCTCATTTCTTGGTTTTCGAAACTCATCATGTCTTGTATGCACTAAATATCTTCTTGTCTGTCTGTCTGTCCAAAGATGATTGGTGCTACTAGTACATGGTGTCTGTATTACATGTTGATGTAGATGCAATATCATCTGGCTAATTACTTTCTAATTTATATTACTATCCATTTACTTCTGAGTCTGAAAAAAATATCAGCGATCACAATAACACAGATAATTTGTAGCACTTAGGAACCAGTGGAAGTCTTGTAGTATTTTATCACAATTCAGTAAAGTATAGGATAACCTAAGTCAATAATGTGTAAAATGTAGGTCAGAAACTGGCCACAAAATGTGTAACAAATCAGGATTGAGGGTTAAGTGAATATTGCACAAAACCATTGATGACTATTTATTTGACGTTATTTTTTTGTTTAAATGTCCTGAACAATGTACCAACTCAGGAATATTGCCATTGTTAAAATATAGTTCGCTTCTGTGTGGGTAACATTTTCACTTTGTGTCGTTTGTTTCCTTTTATATTTGAGTGTGAATTTACATTACTATAAGACGTGTCACGGTACTTTTCTATTCCAAATTCATGTATTTAGTTTTGATGTTATATTTGTTTTTCTCATCAGATTATGTCTAATGCTTAGTTGGTTTCTGTGAGTGTTACATTTTAATGTTGTGTCGTTGTTCTCCTCTTATATTTAATGGGGTTCCCTCAGTTTTAGTTAGTAACCAGATTAGTTTTAGTTTTACATAACTTTAAATTGTTATTTGGATTGAGAATTGTTTCATAGGCACTCACACCACAACTTCCTATATCTATTGTATATAATATATTCGGACTAATATACCTGTGTCTCTAGACAGCAACATCAAAAATATACTACATATATTTTTATTTGTGGTATACACGAAACAACATCTTAGATTGTCTTCGGTTTTTTGTTTTTATTAAAAGAGAGGTATCACACTCTGATAGATCATTAATTTCCAGATTTGGTAGGTACTGTAGAAAGCATGTGCTCGATATTGAAGTTCTATTTAGATTAAATTTGGTGAGTTATCTTACACAGCTTAAATTTGATATAAAACTATAATCAAACACAGGAAGACGGCCTGTGTCAATCTCCGGCGTAAAGATTATTTTCAGTAAGGGCTACTATGATGTGTTTTAAGCTGATGCTTTATTGTTCCAACATCAACAACAGATGTTTAATCTCCTTTAACTCCAGCTCAATCGCGTCTTTCATCTACATAGCTGTAGTGATGTTATGGTCTTTTGTAGAGAACATTACCATAATTTATCTTGTGGAGACAATGTAAGCATCACAGTAGCTTTTGTCACCTTGGGCCTCACTATAATCAAAATCTTTCCCTAAAAAAATAAATAATTCTGTTTTCATATTTATCAAAAAACATCATCCAAACAATGAAGGGAGTACTTATATATATTGAAATAATTCTTTTATGATTTGCATATCAAGGAATAAGATAATATCAGTTACCCAGTGTGCAATTATTTTAATACTAGAATTTATCGGGTCAATGCAAATTTTCCAACCAGAAATGGCATTTACAGCCTTAAGCAGAGCAACAACTTTATTAAGACTTGTTATTTTAGATCTTAACCGGAATGCCATTTATTCTCTTGAAATATTAGAGAAGCTCTTCAACAGATTCTTACATTTCTGTCTCCCAATTGGTTCCAGAACCATCTTATGTATTTACAATTCACCATAATACAGGTAATGCCTTTTTAACTTTTTTATCATTGACTTTTCTAAGTGTTTCAATAGTTTGCAATTGTTATTGAACTCTTTGGTACAATTAGTACAGTGTCGAAATTTGAATTTCTGCTCTATGATATTTCTTCCAATGTTTGATGTAACTATTGTAGGAGGAGTATATATAGTCGGAACAATCTTTAACGTCAATATATTGTAATGAGCCAATGAAAACAGAAACAAAACATTTTAATCAACTTAACCATTATACCTCGGCTACAAAGAATTTCTTTTTCCCCATTGGTAAAGAAACAGTTACATAGTCGCCAACTTTAAACCTTAAGTCATCAGTTAATAATTGTAATATATCAAGATAATTGAAAATTATAGTATTTGGTTAATTGTTAAAGTGACAAAAACACTCTGCCTTTTTGAATTAATTTTGTAATTTGGATAATTTCACTCAATTATAAGCCAGTCGGGCTTGAAACATGCAAAAATTTGTTGAATGCTGGAATATCACACATGCAGAAGTGCTTTTGGAACTGGTGTAGGAGCTCCTCTGTAGGCATTAAACATTGTGCAATCTGTCAGTTCTAGCAATTCATCTACTAAAAGGTCCAAATATTGATCTAGGTTTTTTTGGCTCTTCTGTCTGTGTACCCGGTACAATGCCAACCAACATCATTGGTCCTAAAATATTTCTGACATTTACAGGCAAATTGAGCCAGGTGAGGATTAATGGCCACATCGATTTTTGTGAGGATTAAGACCATCACAAAAAAGTGCCAACGCAACTTTACAACTTTCCTCCATTTTTTGAAAGACTCATCCGTCTTCATACCACGATTTGTATATCTTTCCATAAGTTATGTCGGTTAACTTTCCATTGCAAAGATCTTGTCTGGAATACAGTATCTTGAATATATTGTCACTACCAAAAAGCCTTGAAGTTCTTGGTCCAATAGGCAATAGGCGTGCACTTAAGGACTCCATTTTGTACACTCTGTGCCTAACGAGTGGTCATTGTCATTTGTTTAGCAGAAAAGCAAACAATCATTGACACATGCATCATATCTTCTCCAGGGTGTCTGCAGTCTCTGGCTCCTGCTGTATGTATATCCGTAAGGTCTTCTTTCAAATCTGGTAAAACTGTCGTCGCTCTTCAAGTCCCGTATTTCCTCTCCCTGCTGCCTAACCACGCTTCTCAAGCCCTGTATTTGTGCTGACATGGTGGTCACGAGGTTGGTACGGTTACGGAGCTGGTCCTGAACCTTACCCCCTCGACCGTTAGTCCACAATTACCTGTGCTTATAATCTCTTGTATGTTCTCCAGGTAATGGCAAGTAGAACTGGAAGAACTGGACGAACTAGAAAAAGATTTCCTTGGCCGACTTGGGCTTTTACTCTATTGTCTCAGGAGGATGTGGTCCCACTCACTGGTAGGGTGGGTGAGGTTTATCTCCAGCGGAATAGCGACCGGCAACAGTTGCTGCAGGATATCCTCATCATCCTGTCTTTCTCTCAGCATTACTTCTCGGAATGGGGTGGCTAAAGAGGGAGTGGAGACGAGTTGTGAGGTTGGTTGTGATCGGAGGAAACTGAAGCTTGAATCCAAGTCGGAATCAGTCAATAATTGGGTGGAGGCCTGCTCCAGGACCTCCTGTACAACTTCCATAGGTTCGGGAACTGGACCATAATGTTGGCACTCGACTGGAACTGTGAAATCTTGCGGAGAAGGCAACTGCCCAAATCTGAAGTCTGGCAGAATTGAGGATGATTCTGATGAGGCCAGCTCAGCATCGGGACTCTGGTGGACCATAGGTAGGTACATAAGGTCTTATGACAGTCAAATCCAACGGAGAGGTGCTTCCCCTGATGAACAGCTAATTGGATCTTGTTGGGTGCCTTTGGTACTCATCAATTTATAGTCTTCCTCCGGCTTTGGTTGATATGGTTGCTCACTCTTGCGGAAGTAGAAATTATCCCCCTCAAAAGTCCTGGCAGCTATAGCCTCTTCCCTCTGTTTTATATGCTGTTGGTGGAAGGCAGGATGAGCCTTCAACTGACTCTCCTTGGCAAGCAGTAATATGGAACCTGTATTATTTCTACATGTTTGAGTAAAATGTGGATTATGACTCTGAATCTTGGGCCCTGGTATTGGTGCTCCTCTGGACACCGAAGACATAATGTAGCCTTTCTAACGGCCTTGTTGCTATCATAACTGTAAGTACTCATCTGAAAATAACACAGGACCTTAGAAACTTGTCTAATTATCCATTTTTATTAAGATAAACAAATCTCAACTTTGCTCATCTGGAGATAAAAATTTACTGTTTCATTAGGTAGAAACTTTGACTTAATTTCCTATTTATTTATATAAAATTTTATTTGTAGATCAAAATATCCACAAACCATGAATTGGAAAAGAAAGCTGACAATATATATGCAGCCAATACACAGCCATACTGATGCTGCAGTGAATAGGGAGTTTATCAAACAGTTTACAAAAGGGAGATAACCAAACAGTTTACAAAAGGGAGATAATCATCTAACAGTACAATGAATTATTCATCAATTGTAAAAAAAAAATGATTTCAAAAATTATCTATCTGATATTATTAGCTTATGTTAATTATCAATTGCATTTCATTGATTCATTAGACATTTATGCTTCTTAAAAAAACATTCTTAAGTTTACAGCCAAATTGTTAACTAATTAATTTTTATTTATATACAATCAATATGTACACAAATTTAACTTTTACTGATAATGTGAACAAATATTTTTCAGCTCATCAGAACAACATTTGGTACAGTCAATCTACTCAAATATTTAAAAACAGTATATAAGGTAATTCAGTAACACCTCAAATCTTTTTATTTTCAACTTTTCTCATCCATTTAGGAATATTTTCCCCCCGATAGGACTTTAACTTGTCATGGTTGACAACTTTACAAGTTCCAGTGCTATCCAGCTGGATTTTATAGTTTAAGTCATTTAATTTTCTAGTTATCAGACAGGGTCCCATATAAAGAGGCTGCAGCTTTGGACTTGTGCCTTCTTTTCTGTTCCCATGAAGGTACCATACCTTGTCAAAATTTTGGTATATAACCAAATTGACTTTATTGTCGTAATAATTTACGTCTTTGGGCATTGTTTGCCAAATGTTTTCTTGCAACAATATGGGATTTTTCTAGTCTGCCTTTTGAGTTATGAACAAACTCTTCAGGTGTCAAAATGTCATTGCTAACACATTGACTGGTCCCGAGGGTAACCTCTAATGGGAGTCTAATCTCCCTGCCCAACATCAGCAGATTTGGTGTAAGACCAGTTGACTCATTTGGAGTTGATCGATAAACCCCTGCTAAACATCCAAGATTAAGGTCCCAGTTTGTTTGTTCCCCACATAGATAAGACTTAATCATGGCCAGTAGACTACGATTGAATCTTTCAAGTTGTCCATTACCCTTAGGGTTTCTAACACTAGTCCTAGTTTTCCTTATTTCTAAAAAGGTACATAGCCCTCCTCTTAGTTTTCCAAAGTCCGATAATTTTTTGTGATCTATTTTTCGATATACTATGAAACATTGTTTGACTTGCGAAACTCAGATATAGGTATCAAAGTCATGAACTTGATGACAAGACGATTTATTTTAACCCCTCCTCCTTGTTTTCCTTTTTCAGCTAAGTAAGTGGTTTAATTTTTTGGGTGGAATGTTATGTACTTCTCTTTTTTTCATTTTTGTATAAGTGTGCGAAGATCTGATGTATTTTTTTTTCTTCAATTTATCGCTATTTTCCTGATTTGCTATAAAGTTATCTACCTCTTCTTAATCAATTTGAACAAACTGCCTGATATATTTTGTGGTATCTTTTTAAACATTGATTGAGCTGGGTATTTCAGGTTGAAGTGGTTTTTCAGTGTTTGTTTGTCTCTAGTAACTTCCTATTTGTTTAAAGAGGTACGTTAAGCGTGCCTTCATCAATCTCGTTTAAGCACGTAGGCCAACACTGACAAATATGCATGTTTTTTTTCTTGTTTTGTACAGAAAGATCTGTAGTGATGTATAGCTGTTCCATATTCTGCATTTGTTGCATCGTGAAAGATAAACCCTTTCTCCTGGGTTGGAATTTTCCTTTAAAAAATGGCTGGATCTGCCCCTGTGTTGGGTAATTTTTTCTTTATTATTTCTATATTTTCCCCATTATTCTGTATTCTTTAATGTCTTGAATCATGTGCAAAGAGTCATGTTTTATTTACTTGGATGTACAAAACTGCAGTAGACAGGGAAGAAAAGTTTTATATATGAAGGGAAAAGCTGTGAATGGTGTTTTCTGAATTACATGGGTAATCACTGTACAGTATTTCTTACTTTGATATATTAAAAGGGACAACTTTATAAAGTTTTCAATAACAGAAGTTGACAACTGAAAACAGCGTATATTCCCAAAAAGCACTGTCAGTGATTCACATGAGTTTCAGAAAACATCATTCTTGGTTTATACACAGGTTCTTATACCTCAACACTCTTGATCGTCGTTCTGACTTTCTTCCTTTCCATTGTATATAAATCAATCTAAGTCTGCTGTATGGTAAACAGAAGTTCGTCTGCTATTTATAAACGTCTTTTCTTTTATCGTCTTAACCGAGACGACTCCCGATATTTCGAAAAGATATTATTTACCTACGTCATCGTACTCCAAGGCAACACTTCCGGTAAAAACAATGGCCGACTACCAATGGTGAGATTACATATCAGAAGCAATTTTGCAGACGGTACCAGATATGTGAGAAAAAAGGGGGAAATAATTATTGGATTAAGGCAACACCAAAAATTATGCGTTAAGAAAACATAATTTTGAATAAACGCGGTAAGTCATTTTTACGTTCGAAGCGTTTTAGCCCTATCAGAATAACCTGAAATCGACTGTAGATATTTCATAGATTTAAACACAGGTGTCACATTTATATGCGTAGTCTGATTTCTTATTCCCACAAAGCCCTTGGTGAACATTTCGGCTGCTTTTGTACTGAAATTTCTTTTCACATTTGGAACATTCAAATTTGTTTTCACCTTCATGGCCTTCAAAATCGCCCTTGTAATTGAATCATTTGTCACAGTTGGGGCATAAAAACGGAAGTTGTTTGCATGACCTCTTTCATGATAAGCTAATCCAACCTTTGATTTAAAAGTTTTACTGCATGTTTTGTTCTATTAAGCATATTGAACACTTGATTGAAGATGGTGAGCTACTTCTCCCATCTGTAAACAAATCAGGGACCTGATCTTCAGTATTTGGTTCTTCTTCATCAGAATATAACAGGCCCCCGGCTGAATCATTGTCGTCATCGGACGGCAACAGCTGTTACCCCAGATAATCCAAAACAGTTTTATCTACTGGAACATCATTTAAAAATATATATTATTGAAAGTCTCTGTCATGTAAGATTTGACATTAGTTCTCGTCCGTCTATTATTTTTTTATTTTTCCTCCGAAACCACGAAAAAAAAATTTAAACCAAAATTCTTGTGTGGTTCTCTTTGAAAAATGATATCCGGTACCCCGGGCATATTATTAACAAGATGGATGATATTACAAAAAAAAGAAAAGAGGAAAATATGGTGATATATACAAAAAACAAACCCCACGGTGGGTATGGTTGTCCTGCGAGAGAACGTTCTGTGCTGGTGATTTGGTCCTGTCAGGTGCTGGTGGGTAATGATTCTGTGCTGGTGGGTTTGTTTACATTGTATCAGAACGGCAATAAAACGACTGTTTTGTTGCTTAATTTTTCTCTGATGCGTCATAAGTACCATGCAAAGTATATTACAACAATATTATATTGCAAAAGTCGTGCAAGTTCGTTAAACGGAATTGTCCTGACGCTGTGCTGGTGATAAGAAAAACGGTCCTGGTTCTGTGCTCCTATGTCCTGGTTCTGTGTCTTTATATTTTTGTTAAAAGTGGCATATATTCAAGATCATTGATGCTGTACTGTTATTGACTAATTAACTGTTGTCTGCTTTCTTGAAATTGACATTGTTGTGAATCTGTTTACTGTTATTATGAGAGAAAAAATACCCCTTTTTTTAATTAACTGTAATCTTATTTATTGGCCTGTTAATGGAACTCTGCTTGTCCCCTTTTAAGATAAGAAAATATGTTTACGATTTTCGGGATTACGATCTTTTTGCAAGATCACCAAAATACGTTGTAATTTATACAATACTTATATAAAGTGATGATGTGGTATGTTTGTTGTCAATGGACAAATTTCCATAAGAAACCAAAGGAAGTATGTGTTAACAACTATACGTCATCGTACGACCTTCAACAATAACCCATGAAATAAAATGTAAAAGGTTTTGCATAAAAATGGAGAGCAAAAATATAGAACAAAAGACTTTCTGAGCGTTTGAATCATATGTCTTTAGCAGCTTAAAAACACATTGTGGGGGGGGGGGGATAAGTTAGAGCGAGGTCACAGTGAAAGTTTTAAGCTTGGAATAGTTTCCCGTAAGATTTAAAAGTTGTATTTTAAAAGTTCGATAGAATACTAAAAAAAATCACTATTTTATGAAAGGGCAGACTGGAATATGTCAATTTCGAAAATTAAAATACCTCGTAGCTTCGTACTACCAATTGAGTATAAAACAAGTATATAAGTTTAAAAAAGAAATTCTTAGATTAAACACCTACATTTAACTTTAAAAGGTCATAACAGTTTAAAACAATACAACACACACACAAAACTGGTTTACTTTCAACTGGTTATCAACCCCAATCGCTATAAGATCACATATAAGCTCACCTGTGTCGAGGGGTCGTGTGAGGTTCATGTATTGTCTTGGCGTCCGCCATTACAAAAAGATATAATCTGAAATTACTTGACCAAATGTTACCAAATGATTTTTCAAGAGTGAATCTAGGAAAAACAATATTCATCAACAAACATAACCACTGTCTGTTAAAATGTATTCGAGTTTTTAGTTACAGCCGATTCCATTGAGTATGTAGGCAGGGTAATATCTTTGGTTAGCTTGCTTGTTAGCTAAACCGTGAAGTCATTGTTAGGTAAGGTATACTACCCTCCTTTCGAAGACAGACATAAAGATGTGTCATTTGTCGGACTAGTCTACTCTTAAAGTAGGGTAGTTTACATAACCTAACAATGACTATTCTGTTCAGCAAGCAAGATAATCAAAGATATTCCCTTTGTCTACACACTGATTAAAATCGGCTTTACTATTGAAAATCTTCAACCAATTAGGCCAAACTTACCGAGTAAAAAAAATCAAAAGGCCAATGTCTATCTATCTTGCACATTTCAGAAAATTCAGATCAGATAACGAAAGTGGGTCCAGCAACATTTATAAGCAATTTAAGATTTTGACCCTCACAGTTTCCACTCATCACACATATTCTCGTTACAACGAATCATTTTAAATACAAAAATACCAGTTGCAGCCTTTTGTTTAATATCTGATATTGGACGAAAGATGTTGCCCTTTTATGTAATTATGTAATACAAGTTAATATCATTTGAAAACACATATTAAACAGCCAAATGGATGCACAAGAGCTAAAATAGGAGTCGTAGATCCTATTGACAACAATTATCTGCCCAATTTTATTGATTTTTTAACATTTGTTTCAAATATGACCAACTTCTTATCCAAAATCACCAGCACCGTATCAGGACCCACCAGCACAATACAGGACCCACCAGCACAGTATCAGGACATGAATAAATTGAGAAAATGCTAAATTTTAATAAATTGCAATGGTTTTTTTCACAAAATAGTTTTGTCGTGTGGATTGCGGTATAGAAACGGACTCTATGAACATTTTTGTTTTATTTTTTCAGTTCTAGATTTTCTGAAAATGAGCATTTTAGTGTCACGCTTACTGAAACAGTTTAGAGGGTCAACTTTTTAATGGTTTACATATGAACCCATAAGAAACAAAATTGAAAAATCTCAACTGTTTTCTTCCATTTTTTATGAGTGAAAACGTCAAAAATCATCATTTTCGTCTTTGTTTACATTTTTTCATTGATCACCAGCACCCGTCAGGACCGAATCACCAGCACAAAACGTTCTCTCGCAGGACAACCATACCCACCGTGAACCCTCTCCTGTAAAATTATTTGGTCACACTGGACTTTTATTTTAAGAAATGATGCTTGTGATATAAAGAGAAGACAGCTTTTGATGGACACTATGTATACAGGGTTACGGATAATTTCTATAATTTCTTAATTCTGAAGGTAGCTGGTTATTAGGTACACGCCATATGAAGACAATTTACCCTATTGAGCCGCCTGGATTATATGTAAGGATATTTCGAGGAACAGACAACTTCCATGCTATCTTTAAATGTGACAGAAAGGTTACCTATTTATAAAAAAATCTTAAGAAATTTTAATTACGGTTGCCGTACAAAGTGAGTTCTGGATCAATATGAAATTTCCTTTTTTTTTTTTACAAAAATGCATCCCAACACTTATGGTTTTCAGTGGCAAGTGAAGCAAGATATTTCGCAGGATTCTCAGATCATATCGCTTAAAGGGAAAATTCACGATTTTTTACTGATGGTTTAAATACGTCCATGACGTAATATATATATATTCACAAAGTTTTATCGCTATATGTGCAGTAATAAGGAGAAATTCGATAATTAATGAAAAAATATTAACTACTTCCTGTATAAAGTGTATAAGTAATATTTAAAATAGCCTCGTTTTCAACATTACTTGAATAGGTAATTTTAATTGTTCCTTGTTTAAGTAATGCCCCTGACTGTTGTAGCAGGCTTAGGTTGTAGAGTCTTCTGCTTTTGGTTTCACCGTGTCTATTACTGGTTGTCTCTCTTTGATACGTGCGTTGTTGTCAGGTTGATGTTCTGTATAAATCGATGTTGAAGTTTGGTGAAGTGTTGGTTTTCTTGGTTGATGTTCCTTATTGCTTTATTAACCTCAAGTAGTTGATGTTCTAGTTGATGATCTTGATCACGGAATGTTTCTGGATGTTTGTGCGTATGCGCTTTATTCATGCTCATTTTTATGAGAAATATGGTATTTCAACTATTGTTGCTTGACTTCCTGATGATAGCCCCTTCAGTATTTGTATTATTTCTTTGTAACTTTTAACTAAGTGCTCAACCAGTTCTTCTGTATTTTGGTATTTAAGCGTTATGTATTTGGTTTTTCTGTCAAAGGCAGTAAAATCACATGTACCTATTATAATATATAACCAAATATTGCCTGTTATAAGTTGCACTTCTGTATCAAGGTTTTGCATCAACCAGTCTAACGCTTGAACGACTGTTCGGCCTCCTCTACACCACCAATGTATTTCAGAGTGCAATGGGAGAGATGCTTGTTGTCGTAGTCTCCCACCTATACTGTTCCCTATAACTATCGGTCTGAATTCCCTCGGTGTTGTAGGAATTTGGATAGGCCTTTTATAGGACTTCTTTAATTTTGCCACGACATACACTCTGCTTCTCACTTTTTTTTTAATTTATATATAGAGATATATGTATATCTAATGAAGGGTTTATTCACCCAACACACGAGTCTGGTTTAAATGTAGCTGTTTAAACTATAAATACAGAAAATTCAATGTGAATGTAATTTCTATTTTATTTTGTTTGGATATTCAATTATAATATAAAGAAATATGTAATAAAATGATATACCTCAATTAATTAATCACTCTTAATCAAGAAATAAGTTTATATTACCAGAAGGTTAGTTAAAAAAAAAAAAAAAAAAAAAAGAATCCGGCCAGGTAAAAAAAAAAAAAATTCTGATGTCAGATAAAAATGGCGGGTATTCTGAAAATGTTTACGACGAACACCAAATCTCAAGTTTAAGGTTTTATATTTTACAATACTTAAAATGACATTTCCAACTCTCAGATCATGCAACAGAATTTGAAATCATAACATTAAAAAAACATTGGCGTTGTCAGTTTGTTTTAGATTTATGAGTTTGACTGTCCCTTGGTATCTTTCGTCCCTCTTTTCGCAATCAATAATGGAGTTGATTGGTAGTAAATATGTGTGTTGTCCTTTTAAAACACATATATTTTATAGCTTCTTAGTTGTTAGTTTGTTTTAGATTTATGAGTTTGACTGTCCCTTTGGTATCTCTCGTCCCTCTCTTTTCTTCCTGTAAAATATATATTAATGCCAAAATAAGGAAAGATGTTGATCTACAATTGAGAGAAGGATGTTTGAACATGTGATCGCATACGTCATATAAAATACAGTGATAACACCTTTTCGGCACCTACATGGATTGACAGTTTCGCGTGCGTGAATAGTGTCCATCAGGGAGTAGGACGGTTCATCCTAAAACAATTCATTGACTTACCCTCATCAGTGGCCTTCTGTTGGTCCTGTGTAATGAGGCTCGTGTCTGCAATAAAGTTATGTCCATGTTATTATTGATGAGTTAAGGAGTAATACCCCAAACATACAAGAGTCACGCGTCAGTGTACAGTGTGTGTGCTTATTACAATACTATTATAATAATCTTTTGAGGTGGAGGCTACCATCCAGTTGTACTGTGTGGCTGGTGTTGATGATGGTTATAGTAAACCCCTTAATTAACATCAAAATTTTTACCATGTACAGTTAGTCTTAGTCTAATATTGTCATTGATAGAAAATGTGTGTTACTTTACGTTACGCAAAAATAAAGTTCTACACGTGTTCATTTACATTATAAATTATATCACATTTTGCAAAAAGAGTTACTAATTGCATTTGAACCCAACATGTTTAAATAAATTAAAAAAACCGTAGTCATTACCGTAAAAATATTCTTTCCATAATTGCATGATCATACTATAAACCTTTTTATCTGCCGTTGAGAGTAGGATAAGTAAACATGTGATTGGCTACATATGTTGCAGCTTCTTCCATCAGAGTTTGGCGTCACACTTCGCCGTATGTAAGGATATAATTGGGTTATTCAAGAATTGTCATTGACTTACCTTTATCTGTGTGTTGTGTTGACTGCTGGCTAGATCTTACAGCCAGTTGTATGGTGTGGGTGGTCTTCTTGGTGGTTGTTCTGTAATAGTAAACCACTTACATCAACAATACATTAAACAGCTGATAATAAAATTACAATGCAAATTTCACCTATTCTTATGCGTAGACTAAAAAAAATATAGCAAAAATTTGTTCAAATCACAAAAATATCGTCCTCAAGACAAATTCATTACACCGCCCTAAATTTCCAATTTTACTAGATAAATAATTCCCCTTATAAAACATCAACCCGACAAGAAAGGACAAAAATAAGGCAATCCATCCCTTAAAAAAGACCTTGGGTCCAATCCTACCATCACCATGTAACACATTACTAATCTACTATGTACAGTGGTCAAGTTGGAGCTCCTAGATCTTGTAGGTTGAAGTTTTTACACTGTACACGGGATGTGAGGCAAATAGTTCAGCATAAAAAATGCAATTCACAGAATATAAATAAATCCATTCACAAGTGTTATAGTTCCTCTAAATCTTGTGGAATACAGTTCATAATATACACAATATAACTTTCCAGAATCTTCTGTTATTCTGTAAAATAATCACAATATAAAGGTCCTCCATATATTGTAGTAGTAAAATCCATATATATATATATATGAATCAAAATGTTACTTAAACCTCACATCCCAGAGCTATGTTCCTATAGCAAACCCAAACTTGGCATCATCCTAGAAGAAAATGTTCACTCAAAGTTGAGTTGATTCCACAGAGAACATAACCTCAATAATCGGCTTGGCGTCCATCTGTAGAATATCCTTCAGAGTAATAAGGGGATTAAGGACCATCCCCTGAAACTGCATGATGACCTCCCCTCTGTCTGGGAACCTCTCGTTAGCAATGCTGCGTAAATCCCTGAAGGAACATACGGGCACCATGCGATTTTCAAGAAATCATTTAATCCCTCATGGGTAGTTTATAAGGAATCAAGGATCCCTTATGATACATTTTATTACAAACAACAGCTAATCTAGTAATAGGGGTTTCAAGTCACGTGACCTTTATCGGTAATCGATAGACATTTTGACAAAAAACAATACAAATTTAAATCCCTTTTAAAAGTTATTTCTCATTTTAATTGATTATTATATACAATTATATAAAATCGACTCATGTTTGATACTGCTTAAAGATTTTGTACCATATAATTACCTGATGCACTGTTCTCTCGTGTTGTCGTAGGGCATCTCTTGACTTATAGGTTTTTGTGCATATTCCACACCCTAGTTGGTTTTCTGTGTGAAAAAATTTCTTATGTCTTGAAAGACCTGATCTGGATTTAAATTCCTTTTTACAGATTTTAACACAAATGTAATTCTGAAATATTAAAACAAAGCATTTAAAATATATGATCACATTTTTAGGGGACAATTATAAATATAATATTTATATTAATTACGATAAAAAGTGACAATACTTTTTTTTATTTTATTAATATTCATGAAATTGCTTCATATTTGGTTATTATTTTTCACAGAATGATTTTTAAAAATATAGGTAAAAAAAAATAGATTTACAATTGCATAAGTTGAAGTCACTTGCCAGAATTCAAAAGACTTTGACCAGAATTAAAATAAATGAAAAAATGAAAACAAAACAGAAAAGTGACAGAACAGAAGAGAAGAAGACAATTGACACAATCTCAGAAAAAACGTTGCTAACCAGTAGAAAATTGTCCAGTCAAGAAGCAAAAGTACAGGTATTTTTCAATACCTTGAGAAATCAGAAAGAGAAGTTAAAGAATATGACATTATCTTCTAGACCACCCCAAAGCTTGGGCTAAAACAATTGAGCACATCATATCCACACCTACACCAAGGTGGTTGTCAGAGTTAATGAGAACTGATTGTTTCATGAAATTTGATTGATTGATTGATTGTTGGTTGCTTTACGCCGATACGTCAGCAAAAAGTTTGCGATCTTTTTGTTTACATCACCAGATTCCCATTTCATTGCTTTCATTGACCGTTTAAATGTTTGATTGATTGATTGATTGTTGGTTGCTTTACGCCGCATTAGCACAAAAAGGCTATATCGCGGCGAGAGCTAATTCGAATATTTTTACAATTTAAAGCATATTTTTAAAATAAGACAAAAGGTCCTTCAATACACTAAAATTCTTGACTAAAGCAAATTGATTATATACAAATAAAAATCAACAGTAAAATAACGTGATAAAAATTAAAATCGATTTAAATATAATAACATTTTTATATTTTATAATAAATTCCAATTTCTTTTAAAAAAGCAACAATATTTGTAAATGGAACATTATTAAATAAATCATACATATTATTGACATTGAAATGCTTCTTACGAATATCAGCAAAGTCAATACAATTAATTAAAACTTGTTTAATAGTATACTTGCAGTTGCAAGGAACACATTGTGGTTCATCTTCATTTTTTAAAAGATACTCGTGTGTTATTCTAGTATGACCAATACGACATCTAGTAATAACACACTGATCTTTTCTGCACATAATATTATCAAAAGGTTTGCCTAAATTAGGTTTAATTTCATGCAATTTATTATCGTCTTTTTTACTCCATTTATTTTTCAATATATTAAAAACATATTCTCTAATATTAGATTTAAAATCAAGGTGGTTGTCAGAGTTAATGAGAACTGATTGTTTCATGAAATTTGAAATAGAGCTTGGAATAGTGACCATGTAGACGTCACCAGCTCATCCCTACCACTCAATTTATTCAACAACACTACCTGTTAAAGTTTACTCAGGAATTCATTCCATAAAATGTCTAGATCTTTAAATCCTCAAAGACGAACACATGAAAATACTTGTGTTTAAGATATGAAATGCTAACAAAAAACTACAGAAAAATTCCAACATCTTCATAAAAACCCAAAACCAACCCATTTGGAACTTTAAATTCTTTATTAAAGGCAAAGGTATTCATCTACATAGAAACACAAACCAGAAAGAAAACTGTTTATTGAAAGACTATTTTATTAACTGAAACTGAGATCAAACGCAACATAGCAGAAAACGGTAGCGATGAGAGATTGGTTTTTAATAAGATTGCCTCCTTTTCCACGTTGCTTTGGAAAGTATGCTTCTAATGGGTCTTGGTTGAATTTGTGGCTCACTAAGAACTTAACATCATCAAGGGGTAAACGCTCTCTTGCTAGGGACACAAAAGACTTTCCTGAAAGAAGCGAATTGTACAAAAATTAGAAACTTAATTCTATCCATATTATATCTTACAATATTCTGTCTTTTTATCAGCATGTGTTTAATTAATCCTTAATAAATTTTAAAAAGGAGTTTCCAGTCTGGATGGAATAAATTATTGTATAAATGATCAGTATCACAAATGAAGTTGAAATTGATTGATTGATTGATTGTTGGTTGCTTAACGTCCAGTGGCAAATATTTCATGCATATTCAGGACGAGAACAAGTTCACAATAAATACAATAGGTAGGTTGTTGTAATAGAGGCCATCTAGGATGATGGTCGGGGAAATTTGGACTGCCACTGGAAAATGAGGATATATTGGATAGGGACAGAAATTTTGCCTTGCAACAGGCCACCTACGGACCCCTCAAAGAGTTGTTGCAAGGGTTCTTAACGTGCAAAGAGCGTGGCATTCTCTTTACACGAGGCATCGGATTTAACGTCCCCTTCTGACGGACGTGACTGCGAACTTGATACATCCCGCACAGCCAAACGGACGCCCCACTTCAGCAAGCGTTTTACTGCCGGTCGGAAAAAGACCAAGCGACCATATTTCTATACCCCAGTCACCCTTGGGGTTAAGTTGAAATTGAATAAAAATTGTATTTTTTTTTATCTCAAAAACATTTGATTTCTAGGGGTTTTATACTATACTTTAAGAAAGTATGATCATACCACAGATACATTTTTATTACTCATTTTATTGTATTACATATTTTCAGAAGACCTTAACATTGAGCTACTAAGAGACACATAGAGCGGTCAGCGTCCAACATAATGGCTTGGCGTTAGCATACTGTAAGATGTAGCCAACATGGATCAGTCCGATTTTCGGCAATGTCTAAACTCTGATTTAGTTCATTTAAAAATAAGTTAAAAAGATCTTTGCATTTTTAGCTCACCGGGCCCGAAGCCCGGGCTTTTCTCATCACTTGGCGTCAGGCGTTAGCTTTTACAAAAACCTTCTCCTCTGAAACTACTGGGCCAAATTTAACCAAACTTGGCCACAATCATCATTGATGTATCTAGTTTAAATTTCTGGGGTTTTTTTACCCGGCCAACCAACCCAGATGGCCGCCATGGCTAAAAATAGAACATGGGGTAAAATGCAGTTTTTGGCTTACAACTCAAAAACCAAAGCATTTAGAGCAAATCTGACATGAGGCAAAACTGTTTATCAGGTCAAGATATATCTGCCCTGAACTTTTCAGATGAATCAGACAACCCATTGTTGGGTTGCTGCCCCTAAATTGGTAATGTTTTTGGTTATTATCTTGAATATTATTATAGATGGAGATAAACTGTGAACAGCTATAATGTTCAGCCAAGTAAGATTTACAAATAAGTCAACATGACCAAAATGGTCAGTTGACCCCTTTAGGAGTTATTGCCCTTTATAGTCAATTTTTAACCATTTTTCGTAAATCTCCATGATCTTTTACAAAAATCTTCTCCGCTGAAACTACCGGGTTAAATTAATCTTGGCTACAATCATCATTGATGTATCTAGTTTAAAATTTGTGTTTTTTTTACCCGGCCAACTAATCAAGATGGCCGCCACGGCTAAAATAGAACATATAGGTTAAATGCAGTTTTTGGTTATTACTCAAAAACCAAAGCATTTAGAGCAAATCTGACAAGGGGTAAAATTGTTTATCTGGTCATGATCTATCTGCCCTGAAATTTTAAGATGAATGGGACAACCCGTTGTTGGGTTGCTGCCCCTGAATTGGTAATTTTAAGGAAATTTTGCTGTTTTTGGATATTATCTTGAATATTATTATGGATAGAGATAAACTTTAAACAGCAAAAATGTTCAGCAAAGTAAGATTTACAAATAAGTCAACAGGACTAAAATGACAGTTGACCCCTTTAGGAGTTATTGTCCTTTGTAGTCAATTTTTATCCATTTTTCGTAAATCTTAGTTAACTTTTACAAAAATCTTCTCCTCAGAAACTACTGGGCCAAATTTTACCAAACATAGCCAGAATCATTATTAGGCTGTCTAGTTTAAAAATTGTGTTTTGTGATCGGGCAAACCAACCAAGATGGCCGCTACGGCTAAAAATAGAACATAGGAGTAAAATGCAGTTTTTGGCATATAACTCAAAAACCAAAGCATTTAGAGCAAATCTGACATGAGGCAAAATTGTTTATCTGGTCAAGATCTATCTGCCCTGAAATATTTAGATGAATCGGACAACTCGTTGTTAGGTTGCTGCCCCTAAATTGGTAATTTTAAGGAAATTTTACTGTTTTGGGTTATCATTATTATTAGAGATGGAGATAAACTGTAAACAGCAATTTAAGACTCAAAAATAAGTCAAGATGACCTCAAGCATATTAAGATTTAGGTATATCTGGAACGCCTATACTTCCCTCAAAAAGACTTCTTTAGTATTATAAGAATTCTGTATTACAGGCACCTGGCATTGTTAATCAGAATTTTGAATGGATGGACATAGAGGCAGAAAAAGAGGGTATTAACGAGAGTGGAAAGCGAGATGGATTTCTTATTGATGAAATGAGCATTCAAGATGACATCCAAATAGTAAACAAACATATAGTGTTAACCCCTGTTTCTAAAACGAGAAAGACTTTAGTCCAAAAAGTATAGCCAAATCCGTGAAAGGAATCTTACTATATGTGAGGTGGATAGGAATATACGTAGAAAACTTTCATTATTTCTTGTTTACTAAAATGTGAATTGCTTTTTATGAAAAATCATGAAATGTGGTATTCATTTTGAATATTATTTATAGATTATAAGAAATTAAAGTCTTATACCAGTCTTTTAGACATTTAGAAACAAGCAGGGAGTCTTGTGGATAGAAAACAATTTCTTAATTTAAATGGAGGATCCAATGAAAATTATTCTGCTAATTCTCTCGAGACTTTATCGTCTGTTTACATCAACAACAAAAAATGCTGGTGTTGACATCATTAAACATGAAGGAAAAAGATTCGATGAATACTCAAAAGGCACTAAAAGATCAGAAGAGCTGTTTACAAATTATCAATAGGAGAAAGATATGCCGACTGACAAAGAAAACTATCCTGTCAAAGAACTTGACAGCGTCCTTTCAAAATTGTATGCGTAAGTACGCAATAAAAATAAGGAACTGTACAAAATCACAATAGTTTGCCAACGATATGTAAATCATGGGCAGACCAGACCAGACCCCCTGATTGCCAAAAGCTTCAAATTGAAATTCAATCATTGCAAAGTTTAAAAAGGTATGGACGGATGTTTAACGGTATATAAAGATGATATGACAAGCTGAATCCCTGTCTACATATGGCGATGAACTTAATGTCAGGAATTGTAATAAAAGTATGAAATTGTTCCATCTTTCATCATTTTCATTCATTTACAGTGATGACATCCCCTCCTCCATCAACTGTTACCAACAATTGCGATTTAATAAAATGATTTTTAAAATGACCTTAAGACATAACAAATAAAAGTTTATTCATATGTCTGAAACAGGACTCTGGTTAAAAAAAAACTTGCCTTAATTAATGTAAGACCTGGCCCATTTACTCTTGCTTTTACCATTGATATTCCATCAAGTTCAGATAGTAGAACCTCTTCCTTTGAAACGTTACTTATTGATATTGATATGTAGTTGGCGTAATAGTTTTGTCTGTTGATTTCTCCCAATCGTGATCGCAGTATCGAACTTTAACCCAAGATTTCGAGGGCCTTTGTACCACTTCCACGTCACAGTGAACTTTGGCTTTGTTATCCCTGGCTATAACTGATCCTTCATACAAGTGAAAATATGTTAATGAATACTGAACATCAGCCGTACAAAAATAAGCACCTTTAAGCCTACTATCTATAAATTTTGAAATGTCATTTTTACAGTGTAAGTTATACAGGGATACACTTTTATCATTGGAAATACTTGTTTTGCTAAATTTTACATCTAGTTTTCCTATAGATTTCTGTTTACGTATACTAAAGTTAGTGTGCGAAAACCAAGAACAATGTTTATTTGGGCCCTTTTTATCCCCTAATTTCTAAACTGTTGGGACCAACACACCCAAAATCAACCTCAACCTTCCTTTTCATAGATTTTTATTTTGTTTTACTAAAGTTAGAATGTGAAAACCAAATGTCTTCAGAAGACAACGCCAACATGATACCAATGTACGACCAAAAAAATGTCAAAAAAAACCACTACCTCAATAGTGGAAAAGAGCCATCAGAAACAAGTTTCATGACAGCATTGACTTTCTCTAAGCAAGACATTCTGCATGGCTGCTCAACGTGGCAGTACTTTGAGTTGGAAAAAAATAAGCTGAAAAATAAATACATGTATATAAATATTTTGTTCTGTTGGGTATTTTACCAGTTATTTCTGCAATAAATATTAATCAGGGGCCGATAAAGTCATGTTGAAAAGGGGGGTTCCCAACCAAGGACAACTATATGTCCCCATTTAAATGCATTGGTCGCCCCCCAAATAAAGGGGGGGGGGGTTCCAACCCCCAGAACCCTCCTCCTGGATCTTCCAATATTAATAGAGGCTCTGTAAAGCCTGAATCGATACCTGGAAAAATTATAAATCTCATGACCATTTTATTTATCGAAGAGTGAAACAAAAAGCTTTTAATTATCTATTATGATTTATACTGCAAATTATATAATTAGCCAAAGTTAAACATAGCAAAATAGTCATTTTTTTACTTTTTTAAGGACAAGAGCTCATTTATATAGATAAACACGTGGTCTTTTCCATATCAGCCATGATATCATCCAGTGACCCCCATATCACCCGAGACTTTAGTTGAGTGCCAATATGGGTCAAGGAATGATACTCAGGCTGATATGGAAAAGGCCATGTATTTATCTCTTTATCATATACTTCCGACCGACAAATTGTTTTAATAGTGCTTTTGTTAGTAATTCAGTGAAGAGAGGTAACAATTTGAAACAAGTGAAACTGCGAGCTACTGCTCACTGATGATACCCCCGCCGCAAGTGGATAATATTAATAGTGTAACAAGAATGTGTCCAAAGTATTCGGATGCCCCACTCGCACTATTCTTTTCAATGTTCCATGGACCGTGAAATTTGATAATCTAATTCGGTATTAAAAAAGATTATACTATATGGAACATATGTGCTAAGTTTCAAGTTGATTGGACTTCAATTTCATCAAAAACTACCTTGACCAAAAACTTTAACCTGAAACTCCCTCATTTTCTATGTTCAGTGGACCATTTAATTGTGGTCAAAGATCATATCATTATCAACAAGTGTACTAAGTTAAAAGTTGATTGGACTTCAGCTTCATCAAAAACTACCTTGACCAAAAACTTTAACCTGAACAGACGCACAGACGGACGAACGAACGAACGGAGCCACAGACCAGAACACATAATGCCCCTCTAATATCGTAGGTGGGGCATAAAAATATGCAAGTGATCGGTAAACAGGAAGTTGTCGAGTGATGAATCTGAAAACGCATCACACAGTATAGCTGACTCATATAAATCCTGAAACCAAATTTCAGAAATCCTTGTATTGTAGTTCCTGAGAAAAATGTGACGAAAATTTTCAACTTGGCTATCACATGTGTAAAATCATACAAGTGTTTGGTAAACAGTAAGTTGTCAAGTGATCAATCTGAAAACGCATCACACGGTATAGCTGGGTTTATCTAGCTGACTTAGATAAATCCTGAAACCAAATTTCAGAAATCCTTGTAATGTATGTAGTTCCTTGTATTGTAGTTCCTGAGAAAAATGCGACGAAAAATATTCATGGGACGGACGGACTGACAGACTGACGGACAGAGGTAAAACAGTATTATTGATTCATTTTGTCCCCACTGTGTCATAAACAAACTTTTTGGTTTTCTGTATTGCTTAATTTACTTACATGCACAATCAGAAGTCTGACTGGCACTTGTGAAATTTTCCTCTTTTTCTGTGGCAAATTCATAATCTTTAGTACATGTACTTGTATGGTTATTGCATGAATCATCCTTATCATCTTCATGGTAAATATCTGTTAAAAAGTATATATATATAGTATAAATTTAAAATAAAAAATATTATTGTACTGCAATTATATTAAATGATAATTTAGTTTCACTTATTTATTACAAAAGAAATAGAAATACAATTATATTTTGCCTTTACATTTCATTTACAGCACTGGTGTACTTCTTGAACAGGTTCTGGTTATTTCACCATTACCAGATTAAAAAGCTTCAAGACATGGTTATCACATCCACAGTTGTAGAAGAATGTCAAAAAAGAGAAAGGTAAATACATGTATATAGCAATTTCGAGATACTGAGAGGGTTGGTCTTCATACAGTTGTAGAATCCATCATTCAAAAAAGGGGGAGGGCTGATGTTGTTTTGGTTTTTATTTTTAGCTCACCTGGCCCGAAGGGCCAAGTGAGCTTTTCTCACCACTTGGCGTCCGTCGTCCGTCGTCGTCCGTCGTCGTCGTCGTTAACAATTTACATTTTGAACTTCTTCTAGAGAACCACTGAATGGAATTGAACTAAACATGGCATGAATGTATCTTATGAGGTGCTGACCAAGTGTTGTTACTTTGTAGCCGATCCATCATCCAAGATGGCCGCCAGCGGGGGACTTAGTTTAACATAGGACCCTATGGGAAATGCATACAAATGACTTCTTTTAGAGAACCACTGAATGGAATGAAACCAAACATGGCATGAATGTTCCTTATGAGGTACTGACCAAGTGTTGTTACTTTGTTGCCGATCCATCATCCAAGATGGCTGCTAGCCGGGGACTTAGTTTAACATAGGACCCTATGGGAAATGCATACAAATGACTTCTTTTAGAGAACCACTGAATGGAATAAAACCAAACATAGCATGAATGTTCCTTATGGGGTGCTGACCAAGTGTTGTTACTTTGTAGCCGATCCATCATCCAAGATGGCCGCCAGCAGGGGACTTAGTTTAACATAGGACCCTATGGGAAATGCATACAAATGACTTCTTTTAGAGAACCACTGAATTGAATGAAACCAAACATGGCATGAATGTTCCTTATGAGGTGCTGACCAAGTGTTGTTACTTTGTTGCCGATCCATCATCCAAGATGGCCGCCAGCGGGGGACTTAGTTTAACATAGGACCCTAAGGGAAATGCATACAAATGACTTCTTTTAGAGAACCACTGAATGGAATGAAACCAAACATGGCATGAATGTTCCTTATGAGGTGCTGACCAAGTGTTGTTACTTTGTTGCCGATCCATCATCCAAGATGGCCGCCAGCGGGGGACTTAGTTTAACATAGGACCCTATGGGAAATGCATACAAATGACTTCTTCTAGAGAACCACTGAATGGAATGAAACCAAACATAGCATGAATGTTCCTTATGGAGTGCTGACCAAGTGTTGTTACTTTGTAGCCGATCCATCATCCAAGATGGCCGCCAGCGGGGGACTTAGTTTAACATAGGACCCTATGGGAAATGCATACAAATGACTTCTTCTAGAGAACCACTAAATGGAATGAAACCAAACATAGCATGAATGTTCCTTATGGAGTGCTGACCAAGTGTTGTTACTTTGTAGCCAATCCATCATCCAAGATGGCCGCCAGCGGGGGACTTAGTTTAACATAGGACCCTATGGGAAATGCATACAAATGACTTCTTTTAGAGAACCACTGAATGGAATGAAATCAAACATGGCATGAATGTTCCTAATGTGGTGCTGACCAAGTGTTGTTACTTTGTAGCCGATCCATTATCCAAGATGGACGCCAGCAGGGACTTAGTTTAACATAGGACCCTATTGGAAATGCATACAAATGACTTCTTTTAGAGAACCACTGAATGGAATAAAACTAAACATTGCATGAATGTTCCTTATGAGGTGCTGACCAAGTGTTGTTACTTTGTATCAGATCCATCATCCAAGATGGCCGCCAGCAGGGGACTTAGTTTAACATAGGACCCTATGGGAAATGCATACAAATGACTTCTTTTAGAGAACCACTGAATGGAATAAAACCAAACATGGCATGAATGTTCCTTATGAGGTGCTGACCAAGTGTTGTTACTTTGTAGCCGATCCGCCATCCAAGATGGCCGCCAGTGGGGGACTTTTGAATGAAATTAAACATGTTCCTTTCCTTATCAATGAGGTTGTGTTGTCACTTTTAGCCAAATTTTATATTTTTTCATATGATTTCAAAAACCCAAGTAGAATCAGGTGAGCGATACAGGCTCTTGAGAGCCTCTAGTTTTATCTCGTAACGAATATTGAAACTGAATTTTCAAGTTAAGGGATATGCATTATACTATATTATTTAAACTTTAAATGGTTAAAAAAGCTCATCATTATTACCACGACTGTTTCACTCTTTCATATCAGAGTGCTTAAATATATTTTAAAAGACAGTGTTAAGCAATACATGTTTTAATTGTCTGTAACTTTTCATCCATGTCAGTTATTATTTATTCATTCTAACATGTACGAACCATATCTTGTTGTTATGAATTTGTGCATTGAAATAAGATATTTATTGAATGTATTTTTATCATGTTTATTGTTTTATTTTTTTCATTTCTTTTACTATTCAATATGTTCATTTTAGTTTTAATCATGTTTTTCTTTGTCTAATATGTTCTTCTATTTACTTGTATTGTAGTCCTGTAATATTCTGTTGTCATTTCAATGTTATATTTAACTTTGCCATTAAAGTGCGAGGTTTGGCATTCCACAAAACCAGGTTCAACCCACCACTTTTATTCCCCTTTAAAAGTGTCCTGTACCAAGTCAGGAAGATGGCCATTGTTATATTATTGTTCGTTTCTGTGTGTGTTGCATCTAAACGTTGAGTCGTTTGTGTTTTCTCTTATTTTTGAGATATGGAGATAAGACGTGGCACGGTACTTGTCTATCCCAAATTCATGTATTTGGTTTTCATGTTATATTTGTCATTCTCGTGGTGTTTTGTCTGATGCTTGGTCCGTTTCTGTGTGTGTTGCGTTTCGGTGTTGTGTCGTTGTTCTCTTATATTTAATGCGTTTCCGACGGTTTTGGTTTGTTACCCCGATTTTGTTGTTAGTTTTGAACAGCGGTATACTACTGTTGCCTTTATTAAGCAAGTGTCAAAATTTTATTTTATTATTGTATGAAGCTTAAAAGTAGTTGTACACGAAAAACCTCTCATTGATTCGGAACATTTATAAATAGCCTTTCTCTTAATGTCTTATGTGTTGTATCAACTGTATGTACATTTTTTGCTAAAGCTGATTGTTTTGTTTTACAGGAGTGGCTGATAGAATATCTGCAGGAGATTACTCTATAGTTTTTTCATCCTCTGAGGCTGCACTCCTGTCAGGTTTATGGAGAAGAAGTCTTATAAGTGGAAATTTCAACACTGCTGTTAAAGCTGTCGTCATAGATGATTGATTGATTGTTGGTTGCTTGACGTCCAGTGGCAAATATTTCATGCATATTCAGGACGAGAACAAGTTCACAATAAATACAATAGGTAGGTTGTTGAAATAGAGGCCATCTAGGATGATGGTCGGGGAAATTTGGACTGCCACTGGAAAATGAGGGTATATTGGATAGGGACAGAAATTTAGCCTTGCAACAGGCCACCTACGGACCCGTCAAAGAGTTGTTGCAAGGGTTCTTAACGTGCAAAGAGCGTGGCACTCTCTTTACACGAGGCATCGGATTTAACGTCCCCTTCTGACGGACGTGACTGCGAACTTGATACATCCCGCACAGCCAAACGGACGCCCCACTCCAGCAAGCGTTTTACTGCCGGTCGGGAGAAGACCAAGTGACCATATTTCTATACCCCAGTCACCCTTGGGGATTAAGCCCATTGTATAACTGAATGGTGAGGACAGATTCTAGTTGCATGTTAACACACCATAATTTAATAATTTCAGAATGAAATGTTTCTGTCTTGTAATTTAAATCGGGGCTATCGTAAAAGTTTTATGGTCCTTAAATGGCTCTTTTTGGCTGACTGATCTAATCCTGAATGATTTTCTATTCATATTTTAAATAAATATTTAGTCTATTTCGAACAAATAAATTTCTACCAAACTTTGTAATTTCATATTGAATTACAGGACATGCTTCAAGGAAAGCAAACAGGAAAAGTGACCTGTTATAATATAAGAAGTAAAAGCTGTAAATTTTGTGAGCATCATGAGGGAAACAAAGACACAATTCCAAGCCATGACTGTTGAAGAAATTGGTATGCGTCTAGCAAGTCTATGGAACCAGATATGACACATAAGAAGAATGATAATGAATGCCCGATTGATGTTAATCATGCTGACAATTATTATACTACCATGTTAAAACTGAAACTAGATTTTGAAAACTTGGGAAAAAAAAGACGACCAAAAATCACCCTACAAAGGGAATAAGAAAATCACTGATTAAATTGTCTAAAAGGTAATGAAAGATATACCTACCCTATATGTTTAAAGTATGTAACTTTACATAGATATATTTTTTTTTGCCTAATTTATAATTTATGTGTATTTTCATATGTATTTCTACATTATGTAAAACTGATATTAACGCATTTAAAAGTAATATACAATAACTTACAAAATGCAATTAATCATAAATGCATAGGAATGTAATACATTAAGATAAAAAGCACTTCAAATTGAAAGAAATATTTTGGTGATGCATCAAACTGGATAATCTGTATATGATAATAGTTATCAAAAGTACTAGGATTATAATTTTATACGCCAGACGCGCGTTGCGTCTACTTAAGACTCATCAGTGACGCTCAGATCAAAATAGTAAAAAAGCCAAATAAATACAAAGTTGAACAAGTAATTGAAATATTTTTTTAGTATTGCTGAAACAATAATTGAATTTAAAATAGTTTCAAAATCTGAAATCATAAGTACTGTATATCATGTTAAGTCAAATGAAAGAAAACAAATGACACAATGGATAAATCAATGCAGCGTTTGGGAAGAAATTTATTACATGATCATGACTGATATATTTCTGTAAAATGCATTTCAATTTATTACATTTTTTTTAGAATTCAAGTTTCCAGCATAAAGTGCTTTTCTCTTACGGAGTTTTATCTGGTTCCTTTAACCATAATTTATTAATGAAGTTACTTGTTTCAGATAATAGAGTCGACTTCACTGGAGGTAAAGTTCATGAAGGATATCGCAAACAAAAACATTAAAGTGTGGCCGCAAGTCGATGATATAAGCATAGTTGAGCAAACTCAGATTGTAAGGAAACTCTCTATCCCCACACTGGACAAAAGGCATTGTTGTGTATTTGCAGATTGAAAATTCAGTCATGTGAATGAGCGTAAACCTTGTCACCAGAAGCCATTTGGTAAACAAACAATAATAACAAAAAATGTGTAGATAAATAGATCACTACTGTCCATTACTAAAATGACCTAGTATAAATCTATTTAAGAAACAATTCATGAAAGCCATAGATTGTTGGAAATTAACACATAACCTGGGCTAGAAAAAAACTAGATAAAAAAAAACGATGTGTAAAAGTTGGATTCGAATAGTTTTTCCGTAAAAATATTCATTTATTCACTTGTTATTTTTAAATTCATATAATAATAAAAAAAAATACTTACTAAATAAATAGTAAAAAATGCATGCATCTGTCCTCCCTCGTTATCACATATTGACCGCGAAATAAAATTGGCAGGACGTGTAATTTTTGCATTAGGACTACTCATATGTATAAATGCCGCCTTCGCCCAGTTAAAAGAAGAGAAATGGGTTCGAGGATTTCGAGTCTGTACAAGAGTATCTGAGACAATACTGAGATATGGAAGGGGTGTGAGGTGCATCACGATGCACCACCCCACCAGCACTGTGATATGTCAGTCCCCATCTACTGTAGTACTGGTTGGGTCGGGGGCTGGCATAGGCATCAATGGATGCAAAGTTGAAGGTAAGATTTATTATGAATCTCTGTCTAAATAGATATATTGTATTTTTTGATGTCTTTAATCATTCTCCCCTTTTTTTCTTTCTGTATATTGCATATAGACACAAAAGTATATTTATTTCTCAAAGTATCTTCGAAACCACTGTTAAATTACATCCTTAGATCCAACTCTATGCATACACTCAACATATAGCATCTGCGATTCTGAATCAATGTTTGAAAACATACCCTGGATAAAAACATGAACTAACATAGTTCTCTACCGTATCATCAGTATCAACATAGATAGAATTTGTAGCTTGAAGAATTCTTGGAATGAACAGTCCCCAAGGGTGACTGGGGTATAGAAATATGGTCACTTGGTCTTCTCCCGACCGGCAGTAAAACGCTTGCTGAAGTGGGGCGTCCGTTTGGCTGTACAGGATGTATCAAGTTCGCAGTCACGTCCGGTCAGAAGGGGGGGGGGCGTTAAATCCGATGCCTCGTGTAGAGAGTGCCACGCTCTTTCACGTTATGAACCCTTGCAACAACTCTGTGAGGGGTCCGTAGGTGGCCTGTTGCAAGGCTAAATTTCTGTCCCTATCCAATATACATTTTTTTGTACCCTCCTTTTCCGGTGACAGTAAAAATTTCTCCGACCATCATCCCAGATGGCCTCTATTGTATCAACCTACCTACTGTATTTTTTGTGAACTTGTTCTCGTCCTGAATATGCATGAAATATTTGCCACTGGACGTTATGCAAACAACAATCAATTCAGGGATCAGTGTGTCTTTGTACGCTAGCTTAACAGTTATGTTTTCGTCTCGTGTGTTTCTGGACATATCTAATGATAGAACAGGTATAAAGTGATTAGGAACCCAATAACTGTTGTTCATATCTATACGGGTTGTTGTCCATAGTATGTTTGCCAATAAAGCTAACTATCCTGTTCAGGTGTCCTCTTACATTTAGATTTCCAAGGTCAGGATAAATGGAGCAAATTTTCAAAACGCTGGCTTAATAGTTGAAAGAGACATAAAGATCAGGGGTTAAGAAATTTTGTTATAGCTCACTAGCCCAGGGGTAATTGGTAGCAGGATTTTACTAGCCCTGTTGGAAGAACTACTAGCCCAACAAAATTGACCTGCTAGCTCGAGTGTGCCATACAAATTCAGAGTTTGCTGCAATATACAATGAATTCTATAAACTTATTTTTTATCCGGAAGCCTCCTGGTGTGGGAATTTCTCGCTACATTGAAGATCTGTTGGTGACCTTCTGCTGTTGTTTTTTTTTTTTTCTATGGTCGGGTTGTTGTTTCTTTGGCACATTCCCCATTTCCATTCTCAATTTTATAGTAGATTTTAGCAAATTGGATACCCAAAACTTATGTCAGCAAACAAATATCCCATTAGCAGATATATTCAATTAATCGATAATTGAATATTCTGTAATAATGAGTTGACCAAATCCAGAGATGGCACAAGTCTTGACCACTGCTATACATATTATATAAAAGAGGATTAGAGTGATTTTTAAACCCCAAGGGTGACTGGGGTATAGAAACATGGTCACTTGGTCTTCTCCCGACCGGCAGTAAAACGCTTGCTGAAGTGGGGCGTCCGTTTGGCTGTGCGGGATGTATCAAGTTCGCAGTCACGTCCAGTCAGAAGGAGACGTTAAATCCGATGCCTCGTGTAAAGAGAGTGTCACGCTCTTTGCACGTTAAGAACCCTTGCAACAACTCTTTGAGGGGTCCGTAGGTGGCCTATTGCAAGGCAAATTTTCTGTCTCTACCCAATATACCCTCATTTTCCAGTGGCAGTCCAAATTTCATCGTCCACCATCCTAGATGGCCTCTCTTACATCAACCTACCTATTGTATTTATTGTGAACTTGTTCTCGTCCTGAATATGCATGAAATATTTGCCACTGGACGTTAAGCAACCAACAATCAATCAATGGATTGATTTTTGAGATACATCATCATGTTTGTGTAAAAGAATTATCAGCTGGTTATATGTATATGCTCATATTTGTTTTCAGTTTTAAAGTTCTATTTATTAAAATAAATCAAATGACCTCAAATATTTATATGAATAAATATCACCTTCCAGAGTTCGTGTCTTTTATAATTGTTTTATAAATGAAGTGCAGTAATATCCATATTTACATTTATTTATTAACTAAGCTAATTGTGGGCTATAAATAGATAACAAAATGAGCACAGTCTCTAAACTGAAATTGTATTTGTTATCAATTTTATTTCTTCAAAAATCAAATTAATTTGAATATAAATGAAGATGAACATGATTGATGAAATATTATTGCATCAAGTTTAAGTTTTCTGAAGACTGTTAATGTTTAGGTCTTGGTTCTGGAGGCTTCACAGTATGTAAACAAAAACAAAATGGCATCCATAACATGTGCACATGTTACACATTTATATCTGACAAAAGTCAGGTTTGACCTACCGAATTAGACTATTTACCGGATTTGTAATCACTTAAGCAACACGACGGGTGCCACATGTGGAGCAGGATCTGCTTACCCTTCCGGAGCACCTGAGATCACCCCTAGTTTTTGGTGGGGTTCGTGTTGTTTATTCTTTAGTTTTCTATGTTGTGTCGTGTGTACTATTGTTTTTCTGTTTGTCTTTTTTATTTTTAGCCATGGCGTTGTCAGTTTGTTTTAGATTTATGAGTTTGACTGTCCCTTTGGTATCTTTCGTCCCCCTTTTTTTCTGCTGCCAAAAGGAATTCACATTTATATTGCAATAAATTATTCAGAAAGAGTTTACTGGTACAATCAGGTTACATTATATTTCTCTGGTTGCATAAGCAATGTACAATACCCCCTGTACTGACAAATCGATATTGAAAGTACGGGATCAACCCCGAGTTATTTATTCTATTTTAAAACTTTTACAAAATCAGTTCAAATTCTGGGAATCCAGGATGACGTAGTCGAATCTGATTGGCTAAGATAGAAGAGTGTTTAGGGGATTTTCCACTTTCTATTTTGGAAACGCCAAGAATTTTTTGTTACTAGTCCGTCGGGCATATTGGGTTACAAGTTTCGGTTGCCCGAGGCCTCAATGTTCCGGACGTCGGGCTAGTGGATTTTTTAACCCCTGATTAGATGTACTTATTTAATATAATCGTTTGATTATCGTACATATTCATTATAATCTCTTGATTATCGTACACATTTATTATAATCTCTGATTATCTTGATTGTTTATTCTTCCTGTTCCATGGATTAACTGTCGCTAATTTGGGGTAGCTGCCTGTTCTTTTGAGATCTGCAAGATAAAGAAAAACATATAAATTATTGCAATACAAAATAATATATATAGTGACTGCATAAAGCAGCAACCATTTGATTTTCATACCAGCATATATCCCGAAAAGAGGTTATTCAAAAACATACCAGACCTTTAGCTCAGTCAATGTTTGGAGGAATAGCGAGTTACAATGCAATTCTTGTGCTGGATGATACCTGTATATATGTGGACAGGATCAATAATTTCAATTTCCAGCGATGGTCATACAGTACACACAAAGGCAGACGTCTTGTAAAACCAATGATTGTTTGCTCATGTTTTAACATTAAATAAATGTAGTATGGTGAACGCGGATATAGCCTGTAATTATTTACAATGATTTTATACCAGTTGTTATATTCTAATAATGTGTATGCTAAAGATATAAAATGTATAATACAATATATTGATATGTTATTATTACATGAATTGACAACCGACTGTTGTTTATGTGACTCCACACAGATTGACTGATACGGCAACAGGGAAAACTTACACCATTGGGCAAGATGGGTGGGTGACTCCTACAGTCCTACAGCTGAATCAAGATTCCTTTGATCAAGAATTCAAGAGGAAGCAAACAAAATATCCTCTCTTATTCATTTGATTTTGTTTAAACAAATTATCTCTTGTAGAGGTCATTCATGCATTCTCAGAAATTAAATGTTGAAGGGAGTGATGAATTGGAGTTCTTTAGCGACTTTTGGGCTAAGGTGGTGGAGTATTATGATGAAGTAACTAAAAAAGATAATGTAAGAAAATGGGACAGATTAAAGATGTTAAATAGCAGAAAAATTACTCAAAAGCAACCAGGTATATCTTAATTATGTTTTTAATTCCTAACTAACTTTCATTATAAAAATATAATGCTTACTTGTGTAATTTTATATGGTGTATTAAAAATAGCTATTAATCTTTGAATGTTTTGTTGATTGTTGTCTGCCAAACTAAATGGTAAGATACTCATGACATACCTGTACAGGTAATGTGATTATTTGTATTCACATAAAAATAAGAAAGATGGGATAGGAATGAGATGATTGTTAATGAGACTGCTGTCCACAAGATCATAAAATAAGATAAAATTTTCAATTACAACAAACAGTTGGTGTGCCAGCATGTACAACATAAGATCCACTATTGGCAGCTGGTGGTGATGGAATGATGCACTGGTGGCTCATAAAGTGATAAATTGGAGGCATTTGGTGGCTCATGAAATGATGAACTAAAGCCAGTTAGTCTCAGAAAACCAAAATTTTTCATACATAAAGACATCAAACCTTTTATATTATATTATAAAGGGTTCACAATATAGTAATTTGGGATATATGCACGTCTTAATTTTTTAATCTCGTCATTTCGACATACAAATAAGTAATGAAACTGATTTCCAATACAATAATTTTTGCACAAAGTAGATAGTGTTTCCTCTTTTGGAATATTATACCATCGACCAGTTTCTAATGGAATTTTGATATTTAAGCATCTAAGTTTGGAAATATATATTCTATTTTCTTTTTTTAAATTTTACTTCATAATTTTCTCAGCAAAAAGCGTGTTTAAACAGTAAATAATATCCACCACTAGAGGATTTTTCAGCATCACTAAACCACTTTTGAATAAACTGATCTTTAAATACATTGATTGTTCCATAAGTACACGCAATGAAATTAAGATTTTATGATCAAACTTAAGTAAGGTTTAATAATGTATTCTTCCCCATATAGAGCCCTTCAAAGCTATGCCGCATGGGAAAATCCCCATGATGCATCCTTCTTAACGAGGCTGAATATGGAAAGATTGCTTTAAAACATTGCCGTATTTCCTCAGTATGCAAAAGTAACGATGGGGCTATTTCATTGACAAAAGTACCCTTTTCCATCAATTAAAATGCCATTTCAAAAAGAACTTTTGGTCTTTTCCGCAAAATTATAATAACGAAATCAAAAATTGTGTCTGCATGCTAACTGTTCCCACGAAATAAAAGTTCTATTAACCGTCTTTTTCGTCTTCATTTTTTATATTAACTGACAACAATCTCTCTTGTCATCATCCGTTAATCCTTTTTGAAAGATGTACTGCAAAACAAAGGAAACAAGTATTCCTGGGTAAGGATGCTAACACAAAAGTCGCCAAAACGGACCCCAAATCGTTGTTCTGCGGTATCCAAGATGCCGTATAACGTCCGTGTAAAGTTTCATTTAATTTTAAGATTTATATAAGAAATGGGTATATGCAGTTACAGGTACTACTGTACAATCTCTAACAATGAGAAAAAAACTCATACTTAAAAGAGAATTTCATATTTACAAGTAATACAAAAAAGAAGATGTGGTATGATTGCCAATGAGACAACTATCCAGAAAAGACCAAAAATGACACAAACATTAACAATTATAGGTCACCGTACGGCCTTCAACAATGAGCAAAACCCATACCGCATATAGTCATCTATAAAAGGCCCCAATAAGACAATGTAAAACAATTCATGCGAGAAAACTAACAGCCTTATTTATGTAAACAAAATGAACGAAAAACAAATATGTAACACATAAACAAACGACAACCACTGAATTTGAGGCTCCTGACTTGGGACAGGCACATACATAAATAATGTGGCGGGGTTAAACATGTTCGCGGGATCCAAACCCTCCCCCTAACCTGGGACAATGGTATAACAGTACAACATAAGAACGAACTATAAAAATTAGTTGAAAAAGGCTTGACTTATCAGATAGACAAAATTTAACCAAACTTAGCCAAAATCATCATTGTCGTATCTAATTTAAAAAATGTGTGGTTTAAAATAGAACATACAGGTAAAATGTAGATTTTGGCTTCTAACTGTGAAACCAAAGCATTTAGAGCAAATCTGAAATAGAGTGAAATTGTGTCTGCAATATAACGATAATGTGTATATCCTAAACAAGATCGGGATCTTGTTGTTTCTGTTGTTTCTGTTGTTTATTACAACGTGCGTGCATCTTCTATCTGTCTTGTCTCGTCTACTGATTTCTCAAATTTAGCCATTGTATCTAAGTGTTCATGATAGTGTATAATACTGTCTTCTGCTCGAGTGTTCGTTAGGAATGACATACATGATGAAGCCATTACATCTAAGTGTTCATGATAGTGTATAATACTGTCTTCTGCTCGAGTGTTCGTTAGGAATGACATATATGATGAAGACGTTGAGTCAGTTTTGTATAAGCTTTCGAAATGGCTCTTTCAATATTGTTAATTTCAATTGAGCTTGTAAAATATTTTCCAAATCAACTTTTTTTCTTTCTCTTTTGAAAATTATGTAAAGAACATTGCGAATACAACAGAAGATGTGGTATGATTACTAATGAGTCAACTCTCCACAAGAGACCAAGTGACACACTCACCTTCGACAATGAGAAAAAGCCTTTACCGCTTAGTCAGCTACAAGAGGCCCCGAAATGACAATGTAAAATAATTCAAATGAAAATTATATCGCAAAGCCCAATTGAATATTCTTCATGTACAACCAAGTATCTATATATGAACATAGTATAAGCAGATGAGGAGTATTTTCCTTCATGTAAATCCTTAGAATGCTTTCAGCAACTTAAGAAGTTTTTGTCCATTTAAAAGGGAGAACTTTTCAGATTTATAATTAAAAAGAACAAGAAGGAGTCCCAAGTACACGAATGCCCCATCCGTACATCATTTTCTATGTTCTGTGTGCCGTGAAAATGGGATACAATCTCTTAATTTAGCATTAAAAAAATTAGAAAAACCATACCATAGGGAACATGTTTACTAAGTTTCAAGTTGATTAAATTTCACCTTCATCAAAAACTACGTCGACAAAAGAACTTTCGCCTGAGGCGAGAAAGACATACGAACACAGGAACAGACGTTCAGACCAGAATGGATAATGCTCATTAATGGGGCATAAACAAATACAGTTGAAATCTTCATAGAAATAAGTTTAGAAACCTGAATACCATACTTTCCGAAACCTAGTTAAAAGATGAATACATTTTTTCTGCATTAAAGGCTCTTCACTTTCACTAATTCTAAAATTAAATAGGTGCAGTTGCTTAACATTTTCCTTCAAAATAAAGACTTGCGATAAAATTATAGTAAAAAGTAAATATCTACCTTTAATATAACTTAACCCTAATTAAGTGTTCACAAACAATTATAATAAAACGTTTTATACTAAATCTCAATCATATTTGAAACACTTTTCAATTGTAAGAGACCTTGATGTTGCCCTATGTCTTTTTAAGTTAACCTGTTTTAAAACTTTTTCATTAATGATTACCAAACATCTTTTAATCTAAACAATAAGCAAATATTTCATGAATGAATAAAATAAAACAATATTTACGTTTCCTTTTGTCTTGTTTTCCCTTCTCCCCCCCTGCCCCTGACAATTGGGCACCTCTTCCTTTTCCTTGCATTTCCTCTTTTAGATCTACAAAGTTGACACTTTTTATTAAAATAACATTGTGTAGTTATTTGCAATAGAAATTCATGTAGTCAAGACAATGACAGAGGTGACATTAACATTAATGTTGTGATTGGAAAATTAGTTTTTTTGTTAAATAAATGGTGATTTAGAGTTTCAATCTTCTTTCAATTATCTTGTTATAGTAAATAGTTATCAAAAGTACCAGGATTATAATTTTATACGCCAGACGCGCGTTTCGTCTACATAAGACTCATCAGTGACGCTCAGATCAAAATAGTTAAAAAGCCAAATAAATACAAAGTTGAAGAGCATTGAGGACCCAAAATTCCAAAAAGTTGTGCCAAATACGGCTAAGGTATTCTACTCCTGGGGTATGAAAATCCTTAGTTTTTCGAAAAATTCAAAGTTTTGTAAACAGAAAATTTATAAAAATGACCATATAATTGATATTCATGTCAACACCGAAGTGCTGACTACTGGGCTGGTGATACCCTCGGGGACGAAACGTCCACCAGCAGTGGCATCGACCCAGTGGTGTAAATAGTTATCAAAAGTACCAGGATTATAATTTTATACGCCAGACGCGCGTTTCGTCTACATAAGACTCATCAGTGACGCTCAGATAAACACTCTACTGCTTTTCAGTAAAACTTCAAAAAATGTATGAATTCCAAATATTTTTTCATATCTTGAAATTGTTCTAAGATTGACTAACCTCATTAATTCATATCCCTTGTAAAAGATAAGACAGAGGCAAATATAGAATATCAGAAGCAATGTGTTTTGGGATAAATCATGTGTTTGATTTTAGTGAAAAATATATATTACTGAAGATTTATTATCAAGCTGACTGTTTTACCTTGATATACCCCCGGCAGTGTAAAGCTGTTGCTAAATACCAGATTTCCCAGATCTTCCTTCTTTCTTCTAGCAAGATCTTTCCCTGCCCCTTCTGTAAAATTAAACTTGTATTTGTTTGGTGTCAAGAAACTATCCTTCTGAATTTTGTTTTTCTTGTAAAAACAATAGTCTTTTGACGACCGGGATATTTTCAAGTCCGTTCCAAAGCGATTGACCATATGACATGTACCAAAATACTTATATATTTTTTACGACTATCGCTGTTGCCACCATGAAATTACCAGCTGGATTGCCCTTGACTAATGGCAGGGATTCCCAAAATGTCTGATGACCTTCCATGCAGAGAAAGTTTACTTCCATTGATGCTCCATTGTAGGTTATCAACTCCACATTCTGCGCATACGACTCGTGTAAGCAATGACCTCATGGAGCTCTGAAAACTCGTACACTTTGGTTCTGTGATGATTTGTTGAGAGGAGTCTGAAGAGGTTGACTAATTTGACTCATGGGACTTTTAATTTTTTTTAATTTTATAAAAAATACTTTTACCAATGGCGCGACATGGTGCATTTGAACTGAAGTGGCTGTAAACTTGATCCACACACTATCCCCTTTTTGGCATGGGCATGGGCGGCAGGCAAATGTCATACCCATATCGCTTTATTTCAGAGTACTGCTGGATTGGCCTACCAAGTGCACCAGCCATAAACAGAATCTGTAGCAAACCTACAGAAAAAAAATATCCATTAAGGTGCCATGAACTACATTACCAATAAATTATGTCAAAACATATGTCAACATTTAAAGCACGTTTTACTATAAGATAAATACAGACTTTATATGCATCCTTGATTAGACCAGTGGAGAAGGATAGCAACTTTTATTTTCAACTAAATAGGCTAACTCAATGCTGAGATTAAAACACTCAAAGATTTTGAAAGACACTAAGATAATTACAGATTTTTTAAATATTCTATAATACAAATTACCACAGTCTAGGTTTAATTTTGCAGTTTCCATAACCTCAGATACTGATATTTTAGTGCATAGCAGCTACATATATCTATCAAGTGAAAATACCATAAAACAGATGAAATGCACTTTTAAAATATTATATAAAATTATTCCAATGTAAAAGAAATTTTTATAATTATACATGGAGGTTGATGAAAACCAAAATGAATCTCAGAACCAGAATGAAATAGCCTTGTTAGGTGTTACCATCGCAACATACAACATTGAACTGAAAAAAAAATAAAGAATGACATTGACTTGTATAACAAAACTAATGACCAAGCTTTGGAAAATATTAGAAAAAATCTAACCATGTTGAAATCTTCTCAAAAAGATGAGATTGAGAGCTGTCTGAACAATGCAACATTGAACATAAAGACTAATTCAAATGCAACCGACAGAGACAACTTTAGCACTACAATCTTTGAAGTGTTTCCTGGGTTGGAGAGAGACCTTCTTTCGGCGGAAAATATCCCAGTCACGGAATACATTGCAATAAACCAGACACCACATACCAGTACACCAAAGGAATGCATCACTGAAACCAATAGTGAAATTTCCTGTGACTATTCAGAAGAAACAGAAGTATGTTTCGTTATTCAACCAATCGCTCACGTTTCACCAAGCGATGCTATTCCAAGTTGTTCTGGAGTGAAGAGGAAGGAAAAGACAGTGAAGAAAAGAAGATTCGAATGGATTGATTGATTGATTGTTGGTTGCTTAACGTCCAGTGGCAAATATTTCATGCATATTCAGGACGAGAACAAGTTCACAATAAATACAATAGGTAGGTTGTTGTAATAGAGGCCATCTAGGATGATGGTCGGGGAAATTTAGACTGCCACTGGAAAATGAGGGTATATTGGATAGGGACAGAAATTTTGCCTTGCAACTGGCCACCTCAAAGAGTTGTTGCAAGGGTTCTTAACGTGCAAAGAGCGTGGCACTCTCTTTACACGAGACATCAGATTTAACGTCCCCTTCTGACGGACGTGACTGCGAACTTGATACATCCCGCACAGCCAAACGGATGCCCCACTTCAGCAAGCGTTGTACTGCCGGTCGGGAGAAGACCAAGTGACCATATTTCTATACCCCAGTCACCCTTGGGGAGAGATTCGAATGGAAACCGTATGCTAAGGGAAACCAATTCATTCAGGATATGTGTAAAAAGTTAGATTACAAGAGAGCAAATCACGTAAAGGAGAAAATATTCGCAGAAGGAGTTATTCACAAATATTGGGAAGAAACGGACAAAATGGAAAACCATGTGTACAACAGGGTGGACACTGTGTGTAAAAGCAAGGAAGGTAAACATTAAATCTTCCTATTGTCTATTGTTAAGGTTTCTACTTTTGAATTTGTACTTTTTCTGTACTTAAAATCTGTAGTACTGGAAATTAACTTTTAATATCTAGTACTATTTCTTCACTTTAAACATATTGTAAGTTTAGGTACCTGTATTTTATAGTACTTGATTTGTATTTAAAGTTTTGGTACAGAAATAATACCAACAATATTCCATATTTGAAAATCATAACTTAAAGAAATTTGAAATAGACAAACTTTCAGAATGCAGAAAATGTGACGGTGTAACCAAAAACATGTAGAATTAAAATTTCTAGTAAAAAAATCAAGTACTGTAAAATACAGGTACCTTAATATTGCAATAGTTGAAAGTAACAACATAGCACTAAATATTAAAAGAAGATTCCAGTACTACATATTTATGGAATAGAAAAAGTACCCATGCAAAAATTTCTCTGTACAAATGGATGAAGATGTTTATATACTGTTGTTGAACTGCTGTCGTGTAAAAAAATATTAAAATCGACGTGGGTAAAAATACGATGCAAGACAACAGTTGTCCGTGAAACAGTTTTGAATGTTAGATAGGTTTGAAATAAAACTAAGGATGAGATTAGTGTTAAGCAGCGATTATTGTTAAACTTAAGTGTAAGAATACAGTAGTCTTTAGATAAGTATTTCTGATTGTATAATGGGCGATGAAAAATATTTTAAGCGATAGGATCCGATAAGAAAAGGAGAAGGTCACTTTTCAGTTTTGGATACGATCTTGTAATAAATTTCTAAACAATACACCTTAAATTGAATGTTAACCACGATACCTTTTAGTAGCAATTTTCAAGAATGACAAATCTGAAAAAGTTGACCATTAATTTGAAAAAAGATTTTTAAAATGTCTATATTTAAGCTTCATATGTGTTAAGAATAAAATTGTGTATGCATATATAAAACATTTATGATATAACTTCACTATAAATATAGATCTAGAGTGAACCTAACAGAAAATAAGCCAATCTGATGTCCCTATTATCATCTGATAATATAATTATGGTTAAAGTATACCAATAACTGATGTTATATAAACTATACCAAGAATTGTGGTTTAAACTAACAAGATCTTAATTAGAGACGAGAAAACGTTCATGCTCTCCTCCCATGTCTACTAGTAACGTCGTTTTGGAGCCACATAAACAGGTATTTGTGTCATATTCACGAGATGTTTCAGATAACACGACCAACTATACGGTATCTTGTGTAGAAGAGGAGTCCGACGAGGAGCATTATGTTCCTAGGAATGTCTCATCCGCAACTGTATTCAAGGTAGACGGAAAGGTTCATGTCCATCATCATATGAAACGTTGTCAACTAGAAAGAACCAATAGATAACAACAACAATGTTATGCTCGATTTAACAACATTCGTTTTCAGTTCTGCTATCGAATCTTAATAAAGTGATTTTCGAAAAATTCTAATTCATAGCAGATAACATGATAACTTTAAATGCAACGGGGAAATGTTTTAAAACTTCAAAGGTAACTCTTCGACATTGCCCTTCCGTCCTAGCTATCATGTGTAATACTAGATATAGTTATAATAGTTAGAAGGAAATTTGTATAGACCACAACCCGACACATTCATTTATTTATCAGAAATCAAAAGTGAAAAAAGTACAAAGTTGTACAGCACTGAAGATCAAAAGTTGAAAAGGTTTTGCCAAATACGGCATTGTTTTTATGCCCGGGATAAGAATACTATTATATAGAACGATTCATGCTATTGCAAACCGTAAATTTTAACAAATGAATATGCAAGATATATTCATAAGTTACTCACTTTGTTTAATCAATCCTGCATCTCCGGAAGATAATCTGCTGGTTGGCCCACTAATGCTTGGCATAGCTAATAGGTGATAGATGAGCCTACCACAGATGCCAGGGAACTGTTAGTTGTATCATCAGAAGTGGTTGGTTTATTCAAATTTTCTTCTTCTTCTTTATCTGACGTTGGTAACTCTGGAAACGTTGGAATGGTCTTTTGTAATGCCTATTAAATGAAAATTGCATCCTATGAATTAAACTTCATTTGGAACACTCAAAGTTAGTCTTTAGTCAAATTAATTTATGAAATAAGTTTAATAAAATTTGTCATATTGTGTACCTCTCCTCTAATAGCATTTGTCAATCAGAATGTATTAAGCATATGCATGACTTCTGGTACTGTATTATAACCAATGAGAACAAAGTTGAATGTATATGAAAAGATGTGTATTTTGGGTTTTTCTTGAAAAAAACACAGCCGAGCAAAAAATGCATCATTATCTGATTGCATTAAGACCCTGTACATGATTATTATTTGTTTTGAATATTTGACTATTGAAAATAGGTGGGCAGATCTTTTACCTGTTATCTAAAACCCTGGTCTTGAAAAAGAAATCTTTCCAAAATTGTTAGATGGAAGTAGAAGTATCAGCTTTCTTCTAATACTTACCATTTTGAAAAATATGTATTTTAATAATGGTTTAAAATCGCATTAATCATAAAAAAAAAAAACCAATATTATTAAATTAATGTTCCTGAAACAAGGCACAGAGTCATAAACAGTTGCAATTTAAACACAGTTGATTAAACAAATTGTGCTAATTCAATTAGTACTTGTTTTATCATGTACCACATTGTTTAAAAACACATATTAAAAAAGCAAATGATCATGAACAATATTATGATGATGTTAGCGCGGATGATACTGTTCTTGACCTTATAAACGATGCCATAGAAACGGATAGGCAAAAGGAAATACCATCGATGAGTGGTGAAGAATTTCTAGATCTTTTGGATAATTTAAGTGATGAAGAAATAAATGCCTCTACAGATACAGATGAAAATTGTGAAACTACATGCACAGATGATGATTCGTGTACTACGAGTGACATTAACAATAATGCAAATGAATTTATAATAGTCAGTGATGATTACTACGAAAATATAAATGATGAGAGATCCCTGATGACCATAGACAACTCAACTGTTCAGCAGACAGTGATTCTAACTTTTCAAAGAACTCTCAAAACCATTGATGGACAAACATATGTGTCAGACTTAAATATGGAACAGGACATTTATGAACATTTTATTCAGTGATACTCATAACTGTTTAACTTTGAGTGGGGAGTGTCGCGAAGCGTGCATATGTATTTTAAATTACACTCCGCTTATTACTGTTTTTGTTATTATGTATTTAAAGATCCGTTAATTGTTTAACTTAACTCCGTTCTTTATTTAAAGCTCCTTCCTTTGTTTAATATAATCCTGTCATTGTTAAATGCGCTCCTTCCATTGTTTCATATTTGCTATATAAAGCCAGAAGAACTTAATCAAAAAAAGATGTTATTGTGTTGGAATAAATAATCAAGAAAGTAATGTGAGTTTTTTAAACTTGAAAAAATTTACAAATTCAAACGCTTGTGCGACAAGGACCCTACAACATCTATTCTGAGTTTATTTTATATAAAATCTGGCAAAATTAGATTGTAGACTGCTGATCAAACGTAGAAAAATCTTACACCTGTTTTTTTTTCAAACATTAAGTATGGAACGTCATGATTACACAATAGAAAATGCATAGTTTGCATTCAATCGTGATTTAAATTTTAGAATAAAATGTTTTCCTTGACTGCTTGTGTAATGTCACAACCCATATTCATTTTATAAAATGGGAATATTTTTAAAAACCCCCCTCCACAATCGTCTAAATGTTTGCTTAGGGTTTTTTGTCTGTATTGAGACTGTCTTATATGTTGTCGATGAATGCGCACTCTTTCTGTTACTCTGTTTCCTGTTTGGCCGATATAAATTTCCTGGCAACCATTACATTTAATGCTATAAATTAAATTCTCGTATTTACAGGTAATGTCTTCGTTGGTAAAGAGTGATAGACCATTAGGTATGTCCATTCCCTTGAAAACATGGATATACGGACATGCTCCACAACGACTATCTCGACATTTTGTCCCACTGAATGTTCTTCATGGTCGAATCGAGCTCGGGCCAATAGTCGTTTAAGGTTTTGTGATTGCCGTTTACCTTGTAGAAGTGTTTCTGTTTTTATTAAACGGCGCATCTTTTCATCCTGACCAAGAATAGGCAAATTTGCCTTTGCAACGGGAATAATTTTAAAGTTCCGGGGATTGTGTGTATTAACGAACGGTATTTTATCGTTGTTATTACTCTGCTCCTCGCAGGTGTTGATACTGTTAAAGATGAATCTACTGGATATTTGTATCCTACATAATTCCTCAACACTATTACACCCTCTAGAACACCCACATGAATTGACTTTAAAAAAAAACATGCACCAATTATGCTTTTACGTAACCTAAACGCAGCTGCAGGACTTCTTAATGGGACTAGACTGTTTGTTCTAAATCTTGGAACTCGCCTTATCGACAATTCAAAGAATTACCATAATCCCATCAGATGCAGAACTTCCAATCAATCTAAAAGAACGTCAGTTCCCTAATAGGCCAGTATTCAGTATACAATTACTAGTAACAAAGCTCAAGGACAAATCTTAGGACAATAAGAATAGATCTAACAAAACCTGTTTTCTCTCATGGCCAGCTCTATGTTGCATTTTCCAGAGTTAGAGACTTTAAATCAATATCCATTTTACCTGCTGCTGATTCTCTGTGTGATGGACAATACTATACAGACAACATAGTTTATGAAGGCGTTATCCATCATTGACTACTCAATAAATAAATTGTCATATTTCACAACTATTTTTTAAATGGAATTCAACTAATATTTTACGGATTTCATTGTAAATATTGATTCATTTCAATACAGTCACAATTTCAGGCCATTGGCCTGTTGTCAGCTGTTACGTCAAACTTATTTCCGCAGTTCTTCCTCTTTTCCATTCTCATGCATTTTTCACATAAGAACACACTATTAATTCTTCAGATACCTTCCATAGCCCACACATTTTTACATAACGACGTTCATGACAAAACTTAGGTGAAGAAAAATTCAAAAAGTTATATTGATACCAGTTCATGTTTAAGATACTTTTGATATCTTTCCTGTAATTATCCACTCTTTTCATCTTTTCACATTTTTTACAAAAAATCATCCTACAACAGATAACATACTTTTAAGCAGGTTCTAAATTCCCGCGATTTCGTGGGTATGTTCTAGTAATAATTAAAGGTAAACTGTCATTCAGGTACCCTCACTAAATAGAATCATGTAACAAGACGGACAACTTATTTATTGTGATACGGATTTAATGTAACATGACAGATTTTATTCTGTCCGTCTTGTTATGTGAAATGTTAAAAAATAAAGACAAACTTTTTGTAATTTTCGATGAAACAAACAAAATCCCAAAGTGACGTTGACATTTAAGTGGTCGGATCATAATGAAATAGTAGCAGAACAGTGCAAAATTACGAGATTATCATGTATGAATTTTTCCATTTCATGCAACCATAACAGATATTGCTTCCTGTCTTTGTTACGATAAATTTATATTGATATCTGTCCGGATGACCAAACAGTCTCACTTCGATCTTATCTCGAACCTTTTAAATTAAAAAATTGCTTTTCACATTGTATGCTAGCGTAGTAAAAACACAAAAAACAGCCTTCAAACACAAAGAAATAAACACTTAATATGGAATTTGTATGCTATTCATTGCATTCACGTAACTTACCTTTAACGTAACATAAATAGTTGATTCCACTACGCGATTGAATGATATTGACGTTTGTGGTTCAACGTATATAGTACTTCATAATAGAAAAATATCATAATGACATATAATTGAACAATATCATACTGACGGGATTAAGTACAGAGTCACGTCACATACCGCCAACTGAATGTACGTGGTATGCTGTTTCTTCAAGGAATTCGTCTACTTCTTTATATACCTGCGCTGTAGCGGAGGTGGAATTGAGTTCTATTTTTGTGAACTGTTCTAACGTATGTATGTCCCAAAGCTTTTTCTGTTCTCTGACTTTAGTTTGCCTACATCAGCTGTTGTGACGCTTCTACACAATGCGTGTGAATAAACAAGCTTATTTATTGTAAATAATTTTAATACTTACTTTGGACAAACTTTGCCCAAGATTGACAATTGTAACTTTAATACACAGCATTAGTTGTTATGATCTAAAATATAAAATTATCAACACTGCTTTAGTTGGACGTCAAAGTATAAAACAAATCAAACGCATGACAATCTAGTTTTACAATAGTGTCCGATGTACCCGCCTGCAAGTCAAGATGGCCGAAATGGCTAAAAATAGTGCATAGGGTAAAATGCAGTTTTAGCTCATATCTCTGAAACGAAAGCATTTATAGCAATTCTGACGATAAAATTGTACATATGGTCAAGATATATTTGGCCGGAAATTCAAACCATTTAGGCAAAATGTTGTTGGGTTGCTGCCCCTAATTGGTAATTTTAAGATAATTTTGTAGTTCTGTTTATTATATCAACTTTATTATAAATAAAAATTAGCTGTAAACATCAATAATGTACAGTAAAGTAAGATCTAAACTTGAGTCGACCTAAATGGTCAATTGATCCCTTAAGGAGTAATTGCCTTTAATAGTCAATTTCGAACAGATTAGAGTGATTATAAACAAGGGCTCTGTGACGGGCAACTTATAATATCCGTGTTTAAAACGTTCTTTTGACAATGACAATGTTCATTCTTCAATTTTTATTGCCAAAACTATTTCAAGTGTTGATAAAAAAACGAACAAAAGAAATGCCAACAGCTGAGCCAGAAAAGGTGTTCAAGTTAGACAGAACAGAGGAGCAAGTGCTCCGTTATACAGCAGGATATGTATGCAGGAAATTATCAAGACACTTCAAGAAATATCCAAGAAATGAAACAGCCAAAGTCTGCTCTGAAATAGTTGACAGTTTCCACAAATCTTCAATTACCAGAACCTATAACTTCCTAAGTTACACAAAACAATGGATTGACTTAATCAATCGTGGAGGAGTCTACGAAATTAATGATGATGTTTTCATCTTCTTCAGAAGAATGGAGCTAGATATTGCCTAAGTGTATCAAAAGACATACTTGAAAAAGAAATTATGAACAACAGCTTAGTAAACATTGGGTTTAATGAAATTGTACAAAGCTTTGATAATGACCAACTTAAGTTAATACTTCTGTGCAAGTTTGTCTCCTGTTGGATTGATCTTCGAATGAATGCATTCAGCAAAGCATACATGTATTCCAAGAAAAGGAATGATTCTTCATTGTCTAGGAAGACACAGAAAAGTATGCGGAAAGAATTGAATAAGGAGAATAAAAAATAAATTGATGTTCCTCAACAGGACAAATGGATTGGTTCTTTAACATGATCATGTTGTCATGACAAACAAATCAAACAAAACGAATTTTTGTATCAAGATTATCATTTTTGAAATTTTATTTCATTTACCAAACATGTTCATATTACTGATAAAATTTGTAATAAAAGAAAGCATTATTGACTATCTTGAATGTCTTTTTCTTCGAGGAATGGGATTGTTTTGAAAGTCTCTCATTTCCCCTAGCTGACAATTTCCACGTGCTGAGGCCATAACAGTTGGCGATCCTGTGACATGTAAGGCTAATGCATTCCTTTTGAAATCTTGGACAGTTGGGTTATCACATCTACCTCCCATTCCACGTTGCTTTGAAAAGTATGCTTCTAATGGGTCCTAGTTGAATTTGTGGCTCGCTAAGAACTTTACATCATCAAGGGGTAAAAGCTCTCTTGCAAGGGACACAAAAGACTTTACTGAAAGAAACAAATTGTACAAAAATTAGAAACTTAATTACATACAATTTCTAAAGTTGAGATAATGAAACTGTTATTAATTGCATAACTTGTTTTTTCCCTTCTGTGTCAAGTCTGGCTGCTGCTGACAACTGGCTTCCCACTGATCAAGCCACCCAATGAAATCTTTTTCCAGCCACTGAAATATTCAAAATCATAAATTGGAAGTGTTTTGTATATAATTATCATGAATGATGTAAAATTGTCATTCAATGAAAACACATTTAAAATTACATAATTACAGTGTATGACCATTATGACGAGAATGCAATCAACAACATATATCTATTTGTATCTAATATTGCTTGTCTTTATATAGTACTTATCAAAAAGAAGATGTGGTATGATTGCCAATGAAACAACTATCAACCAAAGACCAAAATGACACAAACATTAACAACTATAGGTAACCGTACGGTCTTCAACAATGAGCAAAGTCCATACCGCATAGTCAGCTATACAACATAAGAACGAACTATAAAAATCAGTTAAAAAATTCTTAACTCATCAGATAGAAATAAAATACAAGTGGACGTGGACAGGTACTTATACATCCCAACATTTACATGTATACAAACATGCACTACATCTTAAATTAATTTGTACATGTTGATCACATTTAAGTTTACCTCAAACCGCCAATCTTGAACATCTCTATAAGGAAGCAATGCTGGTTTTTTAGTGTGTAACATCACATTTAAGCAGTCGAAAAATGTATCAACTTTCTGAAAAAAAGAAACAAAGACTGGGTGTCCTGTCTACCAATCAGTTCCAAGGCATGTGCTGTACTACTACTCAAGACCTGTAAAACATACATACACATATGAGTTACTAAAACACTGGTACCGCAAATTTGAAACATAATATATATATGATGAGATAAAACCTGTGTAACCATAAAATTAAGGTCTACTGTTTAACTACATAAAATTACTATAGAAGAAACAGAGAAGAGACCAGAAAGCACAACACCTTAGTATAAAAAATAACCACAATAACATTATTTTCTCTTTCAAACAAATTGTCTTAAAATTGGTTATGTTAGTTATTACCTAGCAGCCAGTTTAACACGCATTCGTAGAGTTGGTGTCAGGTAAAGATGTTCCACTGTAATCCTGGGTAGAAGTCTCAAACCAAGACCCTGAAGATCATTCTCAACCAATCTCACTATTTGTGTCCTTTGAAGAGATTGACCATTATACTATATTAAAAAAAAACAACGTTTTTTTTTAATTAATTCGTCATGATTATTCCAGAAATATTTGCAACTGGACATTTAGGAAACACTGAAATTTTATTCCCTGTATATATGTAATAACATAAAAAGTGGTTGCCAACGGTCCTAATGTGACCATTTTGTAGTTAGACATATATTTTCAATTTCATGACTTTTTTCATGTGTGGTCCTGTGTGATGCATGCATGTTGTTTAAAAAAGGTTTGGGTATTACCGTACAGGAACCAATACATTTTCTATATAAAAATTAAAGAGATTTGGTATGATTGTAAAAGAGACAACTATCCACCAAATTAATTCAAATGATGTGGATATAGGCAATTAAATGCTACTGTTCAGCCTTCAACAATGAGTAAAACCCATACCATAAATACACATACATTGCAGCATGCTTAAGACCTTAACATGTAAAGCCCTTTCTTCATGTTCTTAATTATTTGATTCTATATTTATGACTAACTTACATGAAGACCAGACCAACCCAAGAATCAAATGGTTACTCCTCAAAGTGACAAACACGGACACGGAATACCATTTATTAAGTAGATTCTCATTATACAATTCCTGGAATAGACCTCTAGTAAATTAAGAAGAAGAAAGGATAATTGTTATGTGATATGGACTTTGCTTATTGTTGATGTCTTACAGTGACCTGTAGTTTTTTTTTATTTCTGTAAGATTTAGTCTCTTGTGTAGAGTTGTCTTATTATCAAGCATACCACATCTTCTTTTTTATATAAAATATGTATATATACATATACGTATGTGTTATATCACAATCCAAATAAATGAGTTAGAATTTGCATGTCTGAATGTCAAAAACAAGTATACTATTTATTAAATGCACAAACTGCAAATTCGTTATCCATTGCCAAATATGCAATTTTAAATAACAGACACATGTATATGTATGCCTCCGGATAATACACAATTATTGGCATGTTAAAAATATTTTATTGTGATCATTTTTTTATAAGTTATTAAAAATTAAGATTTTATGTTAAAAGTAAACTTATTACCAATGAAACGAATATCCGTCTCATTGCCGTCAATGTTAATATCTACAGCAAGTCACTTTCACGTTGTTCCCGATAAATTTCTCTATGTTTCAATTGCAAATATTTCTTCCGGTCGTTACCGGTCACCGTAACTAAAGTACTTTTCATATTCGTATATTTTCTATGATTATTACCTGCCAATTCTCATAAACAAAAATTGACAGGTGAAGCGAAAATCTTTGTTTAAAGCAATGTAGTGTTGAATGAAAATTGCATACTTACTTTCCTTTAAACCCTCATAACTTTGTCATTTCTTTATCTTTTTTCACCGTAGACAGACGGTTGATTTTGAAATTGCGCGTCAAATCTTTTTCCACATCAATAACACCTATATACTGCATTGTTACCAAAATACACCTGAACTTTAATTACCCACTCACTGATACCACGTGACATATGCAATTTATCTATTAGCCCGAACTGCTCGCGGTAACAGCTTGGTACATCAGAGGGCGATGCCAAGTGGGTGATAAACATGTCGGTTTCTTTTTGACTTTCCAAAAAGATTTGGTTGTTGTAGGGATATCTATTTTTATTTTTTATTGGCAATTAATACAGGCAGATTTTGAGTTTCGTCCGCAAAATAGCCAGAACATTAACCAATTAACAGCTTATTGATAAATCATTTATTCAAACACTAATTTATTTGTCATCACAGCAGGAAATCTTCTGTTAACATGCATGCACCACAATATCTTAGATGACTGACCAGAAAACCACATGTGTACTATGCATTGTTCCACATGAAGTCATCAAAATAAGCTAGTTGCAAAATCTTCTGACTTCTGAATTTTATATGCACAAGACAACCCCCCCCCCCCCCCCCCCCCCTTTTTATAAAGTTTTTTGCAATGTAAACATTTAAAAACAGAATATTTGTGTTTAGTATTTAATCTTTATATTTATATAATAAAATATTCAATAAAAAAAAATATGAATAAGAAATGACGGATTTTGTATAAAAAAAAAATTGTACACATGAATGAAACTTAAGAAGTTATTAACATTAATGTTCTCGTACCACATGCACACTTTGAAAATGTGTTCTCTAAATAATGATGTCAAGAATTCAACACAAGTTTTAAAACATATAAAGTAGTTCACAATCCAATACAAAAGAGGGACGAAAGATACCAAAGGGACAGTCAAACTCATAAATCTAAAACAAACTGACAACGCCATGGCTAAAAATAAAAAAGACAAACAGAAAAACAATAGTACACACGACACAACATAGAAAACTAAAGAATAAACAACACGAACCCCACCAAAAACTAGGGGTGATCTCAGGTGCTCCGGAAGGGTAAGCAGATCCTGCTCCACATGTGGCACCCGTCGTGTTGCTTAAGTGATTACAAATCCGGTAAATAGTCTAATTCGGTAGGTCATATTCATGAAAGGGAAGGGGATTGTAGTTACGACGTAAGGAACATATCCGATATCATTTGTGAAACGGTTATTCCATAACGGTCAACCAACTCGTGATGGCGTCCGTAAAATTTACGAAGGGATGATTTCAACTTCACCATTTGGAACTCTTGGTTTAATAGCTTCCTTGTGAGCAGCAAACCTCTATCAAGAAAATCATGATAGGAAATGCAAGCACGGGAATATCGTATCAATTGGGAGATATATACCCCGTATGCAGGTGCTGCTGGAATATTGCTACTTAGAAATGGAAAGTTCACAATTGGAAAGCTGAAATCATCTCTTTTGTCGTAAAGTTTTGTTTTCAACCGACCCTCATTGTCAATTTCTAGATGTAAGTCAAGATATGAAGCCGACTTAACTGTATCTGTAGTATCCTTTATCTCCAGTTCGATTGGATAGATGCGTTCCACATAGTCACCAAATTTTGAATTGTTTAGTGAAAGAACATCATCTATATAGCGGAAAGTAGAGTTAAAGGATATTGCTAACTTCTTATATTTCTTCCTAAGAAGTTCCTGCATGAAGTCAGCCTCATAATAATAAAGAAACAAGTCGGCGAGTAGAGGGGCACAGTTTGTTCCCATTGGAATGTGACTTTCCAAAAACAAAACTTTTTTAATATTTCCTGTACATGCAGTTTTACAATTGGCTATCTGTCGCCTGCAACTAAATCTAGACATTACTATCCTTCTATGGGAAACGTATGATATTTATATGAGTTCTTATTGTTTCCAAATCCATGTATTTCTATTTGCACGGCTTTTGAAAAGTAAAATATGTTTTTGAAACTAAACTCATCCTCTAGTCATGTCATCAACATTTTTATTATTTTATTTATTTTTTTTGGGGGGGGGGGGGGGGGGGGGGGATTTTCTTTTTTTTTCTTTTTTCAATGTCAGCATCCAGGATTTATTTAACTGACATTCATATCATTTATACAATGACAGCATCCTGAGAATTTTGTTTTTTTTATCTTTTTTTCAATATCTAACTGTTAGTGTTATAATTATTTTTTGCACTTATGTTACTTTTGATTTTTTCTAAATACTTAGGATTTTCAATTTCATGAAAAGATTATTTACCATAGTCGGATTTTACAAACCTTTTTGGAATGTGGGTCGCCGATACACTTCTGCTTCTTACTGTATTTTGGCCTTACAAATTTTGTTTTATTCGAGCGTTACTGATGAGTCTTTTGTAGACCAAACATGCGTCAAACACCCTTCAAAAAATTGTATCAATTTGCCTTACCATTTGCCTTACCTTACAGATAAAAGGCTTTTTTGGAGTTGAAAAAAATATTTCAAATATCAATAACTTTATGGAATTTTATGAACAGGAACACATTTTTATCATGACAAAAAAATGGCAACTTGAATAAAAAAAGTTTGTTTAATTCCCCGCCACTTCATTATTGAAATGGAACATATTGTTTTACCCCTATCCGTCAGTATGCAGGGGTTCCCAACCCAGGACAAAGGGAGGGCATCCAACTAAAGGTCCCAATTCAAATAAATTTACCGTCCAAAACCCCAGACTCCAGCCACTCAACCCCCCACCACTGCTGGTATGTCGTTCTTTTCATCAGTTCCATTATGGGTATAAAGTTATTCCAGATAAATTCTCCTGCGGTTTGAGTGCTAGGAAGTTGTCACTTTGCTGGCTGTTAGTATACATATATTAGATGTGTCTATGCGGTCAGGATTTTTAAATTTGATTATGTTTCCTTTTATAGAGCATAGTTGAACTTTGTCATTTTGGGTGTACTCGTATTTACTTGCATAAGATTGATTGATTGTTGGTTACTTAACGTCCAGTAGCAAATATTGCATGGATATTATATATTATATGAAGCTCTTGTAATATAATACAGGTCATCCGGGATGAAGGTCGGGGAAATTTGAACTGCCACTGGAAAATGAGGGTATATTGGATAGGGACAGAAGTTTTGCCTTGCAACGGAACAACTATGGCAAAGGAGTAGGTTCAGTAAGACCCCTTTTTGGCCCCAAAATATAGCAATTTTACAAAATTGTCAAAATGTATACTTTTAATTATTTATTGGACAGTAGAATGCTTCTGCTACATAAATATGGGCTGTTTTTACAATACGATGTAAATTTATTGAGTACTAGCACCATTAAGTCATGCTAAATTACTGAAATCTTCACAATTCTAGCATTTTGGTTAAATTTTAGACGGTTTCCGTGTAAAACGAAAGTGGCTGCATTCGTGTTCATCCAAAATATTTAAATGTAAGTTGTATTTGATGATAATACATAACATATATAAAGGTTGAGGATGAACACGGATGCGGCCACTTTCATTTTTGACAAAAACCATCTTAAAAGTGACATTTTTCAGCATATTTGGTAGATTTTTCATATTTGAGCTTGAATCGGAGCGTTTTTAATGACTAAACTAGTTAAAAACGTTCACATAAATTAATTGAATCAAATTAAATAGACACTTACGTGTTTAAAAAGTGGTCAACATCTTTCGTCAGATGAACCTGAAATTTGAGGCCAAAATCGGTCCTTACCGGACCTACTCCTTTTCATTGGTATTTCCACTTTTGGGATATGGTTTTACTTTGTAACTTATTGGAGATTTACTTGGATAAGAGGTGCACACAGTTTCTGGATAACTTCCCTTACATTTTGAATGCTATATGCAGTTTTCTCTTTGCTGACTGTTTGTACATTTAATGATTTTGTTCATATATTGAAGGTGTGCAAGTAGGCAATTGACATACTTTTGTCACTATAAATTTAGTAATTCATTACTGTAACTCATTTTTTCAAATATACAATTATTATATGAAGACACCTTTTATATATAAGGTCCTATAAGATAGAGTTCTTCTACAGATTCTGAAATATATTTTAGACTTTTGGATAAATGTTTTACATTATTATAAATCTAATATGAGAATTTGAGTCAAATCGGTGACCACTTTAAATGAAAGTTACATTTGTATCATTAATAAAAAAAATAATGAGACAACTTTGAAAATTGTTTTCCTTACTTTTAGTTGTGGCACCTGTAGAAATTCTAAAAATAAGAACCCGCACCGCGATGGTCTACTGTAGGGACTTGCTTTGTGAAACAGAGGATACTACTAGTGTTATGAAATTTCAAACCCTTACAGAAAAGTATCCAGCAAACAAACACTTCGTCCGTTCTTTGAAAACATCAAGGGCAAAACTACAGTTTTCTGTTAGTAGATAACATAATAAGTTAAAGAAACAAACTGCAATGCTTCCATCAGTAAGAAAATTAAAACAGCTGAAATGTTGATGAAAACATGGAAATTATACTTCTGGTAACATTTATTATGATGCATTCCCAAAATATCCGTTTCTCTTTTCATAATTACTCTCCAAACTTCTTATACTGATCGAACTTTATTCAGAACAAAAGTCCACATACTGAAATGTCTTGTTTTTTTTTACTAACCATCAATATTATGTTGATAGTTCAAGATATAAAGCTTTACTTAAACTGTCACATAAACTGAACATGATCCAAGAAAATGGGGTCAAGGTTAGATAAACCAAAGGAGAAATAAATGTACACCTTACAACCAATCAATGCACTCAATAAAGTTGACCTTTTACTCATAGTTTCACTTGATCAATAAAAACCTTAACATTGAACAATGAGCTATGAAAATAAGATCAAGTTATGATGAACCATGCCAGACAGACATGTACGGCTTTAATCCTTCCATACAACAAATATAGTCGACCTATTGCTTATACTTTTAGAAAACAACAAGACCAAAACATCAAATTTTAACTTTAAGCATTGAACAATGAATGCTAGGTCTAGGTAAAAAAAGACCTTCCAGACTGAAGTTTTCATTCTTTCACCAGTTTAATTCACCTATTGTAAATAGCATGTGGACCTTGCAAGATAGGCATATACCAAATATAGTTATCTTTTTACTCCTAAGGGAAATGAATATGACAATAAATATTAACTTTATTTCGAGTCACTGTACCATGAAAATGAAGTCGAGGACAATGGTCATGTCACAGAAAATTTGTGATATAAGGCATCCAGGTATTCAACGTAAAATATAAGGCTTTTATGAAAGAAGTTGGATAATGCTGCAGCTGGATCACTTTCTTTATGTTGAGCTTTCCGTGACAAGAATTGCAGGCTTAAAATAAATTAGTTGAAAGGGTTTCTGCTCCGGTCAGCCATTTTTTCGTATTTTATGAAAATTAACATTTGCACTATAAAAAACGATTACTGATGAATTATAACAATTCGATAACATCACTTTTTTGTTACTTTATTTTGCTGTCTTGGACTTTATCTGATCAAGAAAAAACTAAGAATTCACCTTGAGTACATCAATACAGACTACTTCTTAAAAGATTCAACTTTTGAAGAAGCAAATGAGAAAATTCAAAACTATAGTACAGATTATGAATGTGTTTTTATTCATTTCTTTACAAATGATTTGCGCAATAATACACCTGAAGATTGTATACAACTTTGTTCAGATTTAATTGATGTGATAAAGTCTCATTGTACCTTTGCTAAAATTACAATCTCCTTGCCATTTGCTTGTCTCAAAGATCAAACTCTTAATGATAAGATTATGAAATGTAATGTACTTTTACAGTATACATATCTAAACAGTTTAGATATCTTAATTTGTGACAATCATAATTTAGGAAGTAGAGGAACTCCTGTTAAAAAGTTCCTAGCCAATGATGGCCTTCACTTGAATAAACAAGGTATGAATGTATTTGTATCAAACATAAAATATCAATTAAGAAAGCAAATGGGCTTGGAAAAAGTCCAACCTCACAATCAACAAAAAAGGGGAAATAACTACCAAAAAAGGAACAAACCCCAAATAGGTACACAAGGTACTGATTTTGTAAACCAGAATTCCTGGCATGGTACAGGTAATATGAAATTTAACTCTAACAAAACAGAACAAAATTTAGAACAACATTCCCCACAACCCCCTTTTATGTATCCTATGTACACAGGTTTCAATCCTAGTATGTTTGGCTATATGCCAAGTTTGTCACAACAAACTGGTAGAAGATATAAAAAACAAAAAACAAAAAAAACAACAAAAACTTATTATTCAGTGGTAATTATAAATAATATTTTTTTATTTTATTTTTTCATGTACATGTATGTGGCACAAGAATGTTTTGATCCTCTATTATACATGTATACATATACTCTAATTTAAGTCAAGAGTCAATATTTGTGTTTGTTTAGCTTTTATTGGCCAAAGAGGCCTTCATTTATACATGTACAATAATTATAAACTTTGCATACATGTATATTATAAACATGCATATATTGATCCTTTTGTACAATTTACAATAGACCAAATGTTTTGTATTTTTGTATACACATTTTGTAAACATGGTGAAACAGTACAGTATGTAACAAATGCAATCATACAAAATGTCTCAATAATTTAAAAAGCTTTCAGAAATTAATTTTCTGTTCTCTGTATGAATGCTAATACTATAAAATCATTGGAGTCATTGAGTTATCTCTCCTTGATCATATTAATGTCATCTAATAAGTAAAATAACTTTTTTTTAAACTATTTACTGTAAAATTTGTTACATTACTGTACAACAAATTTATATCTATGGGTATCTCAGTTTTTTCGTCTTTTTTATATCTGATTATTTTTTCCTTCTGTGTAATGGTTATCAAAAACAGTTTACATGTAAGCTGTTGGAATATTAATGGTTTTAAACTAAAAGGATACAACAAGTACAGTGATTCAGATTTTATAAGTGAATTCAACAAAAAAGATATTTTTGGTTTACTGGAAACCCATTGCTCTCTTACAGATGCATTGGAAATACCAGATTTTAAAGCTTTTTTTATTCGGCCCATGTCTGCACGCACAAGAAAACGCTCTGGTGGTATTTCTGTATATGTAAGGTCTACACTGAGACATGGAATAAAATTCTTAAAACACAAAACAAATGACTACATTTGGCTTAAACTTTGTAAGCAATTTTTTGGCTTACCTGAAGATTTATATCTATGTTTTTTATATAACCCCCTTGCCAATTCGACATATTCTCAATCTCTAACCTATGATATTCTGGAATATGTGGAAAATGATATAGTAAGTTATTCCAAACTGGGAAATATTTTAATTGCTGGTGATGTAAATGCTAGAACAGGGTCCAAACAATTAGACTTTATTCAAAACGATATTTTAGATACTCATATCTCATCTTTATTTGAAGAATATAACCCTGATTTTGATATACCAGTCCGTCATAGCCAAGATAGCATTTTATCCAAAAGGGGCAAAACACTTAACGACTTGTGTGTGCAGACAGGGATCCGTATCCTAAATGGTAGAACCCCTGGTGATTATATAGGTCAGCTTACTTGCCACACCCCTATGGGTAGTAGTGTGGTAGACTATTTTTTATCCTCCGAAAGTCTTTTAAGTAATATACTATTTTTTAAGGTTCATGATTTTAAAGCCGACCTCTCTGATCACTGTCAGGTATCCACAATGTTTAAAGTTAACTGTATATTTAATGCAGTGCAAAAAGATGTTTACTCTATACCAAACCAATATATATGGGAAGAAAATTCTGCAGAGAAATTCCAAAATGCTCTAGCTTCACCATTGGTTCAAGAAAAAATAAAAACATTTAATAATACAAATTATACTGGTGACTCAAATATTATGATACAAGATCTGAATAATATCCTTTATGAGGCAGCTAATATTTCTATTAAGAAAAAGATTATAAAAAAGGTAAATAGTACTGCTAAAGTGAAGAAAAGTCAACAGTCAAAATGGTTTGACCAACCCCTCATAAATATGAATAAACAGTTATGCGATAAAGAAAAGCTTTTTAAAAAATATAACAAAGATCCTTATATTAGATCCTCCTTCTTTGCTTTACTGAAAAAATACAGAAAAGCAAGAAAAACTAAATATAGAGAATTCCGTGCTGATCTTATAGATCAACTTGATAATTTGCGTGAGGAAAACCCCAAAAGTTATTGGACTTTATTAGAATCCCTTAAAAATTCAGACAAAAAAACAGAAAAATCATCAAATATAACAAGCACGGAGTGGGCTGAATATTTTAAAGATCTTAACAAAAAACCAGTAACTCCTCCTAATATAATAGAATTTTTACGTAATTTAGAAAATGCTAAAGTTTTTACTGAATTAGACATCCTTATCACAGATAAAGAAATTTCTGATGCAATTCATACTTTAAAGAATAAAAAATCATGTGGCCCAGACAGTATTTCAAATGAAATGATAAAAAACAGTCAAAGTTTTCTAATTAAAAGTTTAAATCATGTTTTTAATAAAATACTTTCAACTGGAAACTACCCTCAGATATGGGCTAATGGTTTTATAACTGCCTTATTTAAAAATGGTTCAAAGGATGATCCATCAAATTATCGTGGACTAACTGTGACTAGTTGTCTCAGTTAAGTATTTACAAAATTCTTACTAAAAGATTAGAAAAATTTTGTCTTAAAAGAAATATCATTTGTCCTGAGCAAATTGGTTTCTGCAAAGGCAAGCGTACTTCAGATCATATGTTTGTCATGAAATGTCTTATTGATAAATATACTCAAACAGGTTTAAAACATTTGTATACCTGCTTTATTGATTTCAAAAAAGCCTTTGATAAAGTTTGGCATGAAGGCTTATTTTATAAATTAAGAAAACTTGGTGTTAGTGATCTATTTTATAATGTCGTTAAAGATATATATAGTAAAACTTTATTGTCAGTGAAAATTGACCCTAATCATGTAACTGACACTTTTTTTATCTTTTATAGGAGTGAGACAGGGAGATAATTTAAGTCCCATCTTATACAACATTTTTGTTGATGATATTCCAGAAATATTTGATGAGGATTGCTTTCCAGTTAAACTAAATAATACAAAACTTAATTGTCTGATGTATGCAGATGATCTAATTTTGCTTTCTGAAACTCCTAGGGGTCTACAAGAATGTCTTGATAAACTACAGATCTATTGCAATAATTGGGGACTGGAAGTTAACATTAGTAAATCCAAAGTCATGATTTTTAGCAATTCTGGTAGACTTCTTTCTACTCAATTTCATTTAAATAATACCCCCCTAACGAACACAAAAAATTATACCTACTTGGGTGTCAAATTTAGTATTAATGGCAAATTTACAGATGCCCAACATGAAATGTATAATAAATGGTTAAAGGCCTTATTTAAACTAAAAAAATGTTTCTCAGGTCATAAACCAAAAATAAAAACACTCATTCATATTTTTGACCATACAGTTAAATCCGTCTTAATGTATGGCAGTGAAATATGGGGTGACATTAACTTTCACAAACTAAACACTCAAGGGGATAACTATTTCAAAAAACTATGTGGAGACCTGGCAGTAGAGAAGGCTCATTTAAGCTTTTGTAAATTTATACTTGGAGTAAGTAAAAAAGCAACAAATATTGCAGTTATGGGTGAACTGGGCAGATATCCTCTATTTTTGGAGGTTTTGTTAAATATGTTTAAATATTATATACGTTTAAAAAAATCTGATGACTTATTATTAAAAGAGGCTTTCAACCTCTCAAAATCTCTACATGATGAGCAGAAAAAGAGCTGGTATACCAGTATTCAAACTTTATTTAAATACTTTAACATCAATGAAAATTATGCACTTAATTTAAAGACGAAGTTAAAAAACTATTTATGCAAACAGATGCAATCAAAATATGATTTAATATGGCAAACTGAGCTAAATAATGATTTCAGAGGCAATCAACTATATGGTATCAAGCTCAGAACTTATAGACTTTTTAAAAGCAGATTTTGCTTAGAAAATTACCTTTTGCAGGAAAATTTTAGATATAGACATTATTTAACAAAATTCCGTATCAGTGCTCACGATTTAGAGATTGAGAGGGGAAGGTACAAAAATCTGACAGTGTCAGAACGTATCTGTAAATTGTGCGGTACTGAGGTTGAGGATGAAATTCATTTTCTTCTTCAGTGCCACAAACTTTCAAATATTCGTTTCAACTTTTTAAATGAAATAAAACAACGGTTTAAAAATTTTAGTGGTTTAGATATTAAATCACAATTTATTTGGCTAATGTCCTCTGAAGATACTTTCATACTCCAGAAACTCGGGAGAATTATTGGAAAATTTATCCTCATATAGGAAAGTTTCCTTAAATGATATATAGATATAGAAATGCCCAGTGACCCCCCTTATATTGTTAAACACTGTGCTTGTTGTATTCTTGTACTTGTCTTAATAAATATTTTTTGGTTCGGTAATTTTTTATTTTTTTTTTATTTTTTTTTTTATAACATTGTGTCTTAATCATATTGAATCACTTGTAATCATTTGTATGTTATTAATGTTGATTGTTCTGCTCCTTGTGGGCGCTTTGATTAGCAATAAAATATATTTGAATTTGAATTTTGCATCTGATTTCACCTAAATAGATTCACACGCCCGATGAAGCTAATTTGTTTAGAGCAATATTGTGTGAATAATAATATAAAATATATCACCTAATTTTATAACACTCATTAGGGTGTTAAAGTTACATTGTTGGACACTTATATAATTTAATTTAATAACGGTATCAGTTTATGTAGAAACTGATCCACACCTAGATAGATTGAATGGTGATTGTTGCTATTTTATACACTATGTATATATATATGTAAGTGCCTATAAATAGCAGCACATGACATACAAATCTATGGGAGTGTGGATTAATCAGTACAGCGATTAATTTCAATTACACAAATACAATTATAGATTGCCTAACAATGTAATTTTAACACACTCTGTAGTATTTAAATATAAGAATGTTTAAAATATTTACAAAATGATGAAAATAAACGCAATATTCCGCTCGACCAACTAGCTTTATCAAGTATGCATCTATCCAGGTGAAATCGGATGTAGATGATAAGAAACTTTTGCAGCTCAATGTATATGTTGCACTTAGCTGCCTTGAAAATAAGAAAATTTTGCAGCTCAATGTATATGATGAATTTGGATTTAGCTGCCAAGTTTCATGGACATTGGTGAAAGCCTTTTTGAGTTATTGTCCGAAGTGTTAAAAATCCCTCTTTTTTTAATGAATAAAGACCCATCAATCCAAAACTGAAAATCTGTCCACACTGAAATTGTCGGGCAGGATTGTCCCCAGTGAAAATCCTGACTGTGTCATAAACCTTTAAACCATCGGGAGCAATTGATGGAGTGCTTAGATCTTTAAGGTCCTCCACCTTTGTAGTACTGTACGAAATCTGGTCAAAATCGCTACTATTTGACTGACCAAATATGTAGAGCTTTGGCTTTTCAACAATGCTTTGTTCATCAATAGCTTTTTGATCAGGGTATTTTTGAGTGTATTCCTCATTTGTAAGATAAATATTTTCATCGAACAAACAAGAAACCATTATCAACAAGTATGGCCTATTCAAGATGCCAGAATGGTCGTGCCACAATTTCAAATGACGATGGATGGTGTTGGCAGACGCCCTGAAAAAAACCATTTCAAACTGTTCATTTGTCAGCTTCTGACATAACTGGTGAAGGGGAAATTTTCTGCCATAAACTGTCACAATTTTTTCTACCAACTCACCAGTGGTTGTTATATTATTTGATTTAAAGAATTTAGGAGCAACTGCAACACCTATATCCAAGTCGCCAGTCTGTAATAGTTTCCTAACTTCTTTCCTAAGTTTTTTGGCTGGTCTTGGTGTTGATAGACGTTTACATAATATGTGTTTAGCCCTACGAACTCACCTAAAGTAATCCCTGCCGCTTATTCTTTTTGTATCATTACATTTGTTAACTTCAACTCCCTCAGATTTACAAATTGGTTTAAAACCTGACGTCCATTGAGTGGAAATTTATGATAAAAAGAGTTTTTGACCTCATATTTTCTTGATAATTCGGTCCAGTTTATGTTTGATTTAGCAGGAAGTGATTCAATTTCATTTATGAACTTCTTCTTGTCGAATTCATAATTGTTGATGTTTCCTATACTTTTTCTTATTTTTTATTTTTTTTGGCCTCTTCTCTGAATCTTTTAGCTAGGCTTTCTCCTTCATATTCACTATATGATTTTGATGATGCTAGAAATTTTTTATTTTATTATCTGCATTTAGTAATTTAGTTGGACATTTTTCATTAAATGGTTATTATTTCTTTAATTTCAGGTAACTGAAAAGATGTTTACAAACAAGATAGGGTCAAGCCAAAATTAACAACATGCATGTAATTACAGTTTGAAAAGAGGGACGAAAGATACCAAAGGGACAGTCAAACTCGTAAATCTAAAACAAACTGACAACGCCATGGCTAAAAATGAAAAAGACAAACAGAAAAACAATAGTACACATGAAACAACATAGAAAACTAAAGAATAAACAACACGAACTCCACCAAAAACTAGGGGTGATCTCAGGTGCTCCGGAAGGGTAAGCAGATCCTGCTCCACATGCGGCACCCGTCGTGTTGCTTATGTGATTACAAATAAGGTAAATAGTCTTAATTCGGTATGTCAAATTCATGAAAGGGAAGGGGATTGTGATTACGACGTAAGGAACATATCCGATATCATTTGTGAAACGGTTAGTCCAGAACGGTCAACCAACTCGTGTTGGCGTCCGTAAAATTTACGAAGGGATGATTTCATTTGAATTTGTCTTCCTCAAAATAATCATTAAAAGTGTAATAACAAATATATTGTTATTTCCTTCTTGACCCGACTTGTTACTTTTCCTCAGTAGATTTTACAACAGTTGTTTGCAGATTAATTACCACTGATTTGTAAGGTACCACAGATTAATTGCTAAAATAATCCCCAAAACATGAAAAAGTTAAATCATTTCCAGTAAAAAATAAGACTCAAGAAGAAGCGAAGGGTTGAATTTAAAATTATCCAACCCTATTGTGTTTCACCTGACAAAAATGTTTCTTATAACAGCCATTGTTTCTATGTAACAGACAATTCATGAACTGCTTGAAGTGATGTTTAAGGGTTGATCTAAGTAAAAATAAGAATGGCGTTATCATATATGAATTCAAACAAAAACACATAAAAACTTGGTGCATACGTGCTTAACACACACAAACTTGGAACAAGTGAAGTCTTAATATTTTAACAAAATACTTCTGTTTGCTTTGTTCTTGATGTTTTTTCTATTGGAAGTTCCACCAGGACAAAATCATCTGAAACCAAAAAAAAATTAATCCGTATTTCCTACAACTAATTTTGTCCCCCAAAGATTCCTGATAAATTGTGTTATTACTTCTGTCAATGTTGAAAGTACAGTAAAGAAGTTGAAACATTTCCTTTCTGTTTTATTTAATTGTGATTTATAAAGATCATCTTTCAGCAGTTCCCTATTTCATTATTTATGTGTGAATATTTTGTAAATATAATGAACTTGCAACATGAAAGACAGTAGCAAAGTATACATTTACTTAAAATGTCCTCTGATTGTTCTTGTGTTTTAGTTTGTTCTTGTGCTTCAATTTGTTGTTATTGTGTTTCCACTGGTTGTTCTTGTCTACAATTTGTTGTTCTGGTGTTTCCTCTGATTGTTCTTGTGCTTCAGTTTGTTGTTCTTGTCATGCAACAATTGTGAATAAATTTCTTTTAAAACACACCCGACAGTCATTACTCATGTTTCACTTACCTTTTATCAATTTATTTTTTAGTTTTCACTTTTCAGGTCTTCCTCATCAATGTTTCCCTTAACTTCACCATTTCCTGGAAAAAAAACATATTTATAAATGCAAAACCCTAACTCTAAAAAGCATAAATGAAAACTGGTGTAAATGGATCCTTAGTATGAATGTATTATGTGCTGTTTTGCATGTTGACGAGACAGACAGATTTCATAAAAAAAAATTGCACCTTTTGTGCCCCATCCAATAAAGAAATGTTTATAGTTATTTTACTTAAATGTACCTCTTTGTTCTTCTTTTGTGTCTCTTTGTCAGGTATGTCAAATGCTCTCCAGACAGAGAAGTCTCATATGCCACAACCCAATTCTTTGCCTTCAGCATTTAAAGAGGTTACAAGCTTGATAAAGCCATTATTAATGCCGTTACAAAAGTATGATGCCTGAAGTAATGACTGCAGTTTGTTCAGGTCGTGTGACAATGAAAATTATAGTGACTTAGCTTCTTTGGCCTTCAGTGACTCCAAAACTCCAAAAATACCAATTATTGTGCAAGCTCTCTCATGGTGCATTCTTATTTCTCCATGAAGACAGTGAAAACGTCTTTTCAACCAACCGAAAGCTCTTTCTATGGTAACTCTTATTCTACAGTGTGAACCATTGTATCGTGTTTGCCTTGGTCAGATGGTCTCAAGTATAGTGTGATTAAATATGATTTACAGACATAACCACGTTGTATACCGTTGTTTGTTCTCTCTAAAACGGTTTTTATGTTGCTGGTCCTTAACATATGGCTGTAGTGGGCACTGCCTGACCAACTGACTGCTAGATTTGTGAATCTTTCTAGCTCAAAGTATGTTGATTTTTATGAACGAGGAATACTTCTATCTCGAAAGTTTCTAAGACAGGGCTATGAATCAATCAAATTAAGGTAATCATTCAAAATTGTACAGTCGCCATCATAAGCTGATTAGCCATTATGACAAAAGTGTCAGAAATAATATCTCATATTTTTACTCGGTCATAACAACCTTCAATCATTACCAAACTAAAAAAAAGCAATAACACGACGGGTGCAGCTTACGATGTAGGAAATGCTTACCCTTCCGGTACACCTGATTTCTCCCGGTTTTTAGTGGAAACCGTGTTGATTCTAAATTAGTATTTATAACTGTTGATGTACATGTCCTTTGGATAAGTGAGTCTTTCTTCACTTCTTTGTTTTGATTGTTATTGGACCCCGGCCCGGGCATTTACAATATTTAACTAGACCTGATTTTTTTGGCATTTGTAACTGAATTTGTTTGGATTTGATAATGTCATGGTTTTACTCGACCAGATCCACAAGATATGATAAGGAAGCCTTGGGGGAGTTTTCGCTTCTTTACGTTTCAGTTCCGTCCTCTGATCAATATTGCCAGGAAAACAATGAATTATGGGCAATAGGTAGCATTTAACCATTGGTTATGCGACTTATCCACTGGCTTACTAAGATGACTCCCATTTGCCAGCAATAGAACAATAGGCAACGGATAGTAAGCCACTGGGGCAACATAATTAGCCATTGGATAAGCTAACCAACGGCTAAATTAAGCCATAGATTTGAGCAATCCAGGCAAACTATGCAGAATTACAGATAAATATTGTGAAGAAGTAACGAAAATATTTATCTCAGGCATTGTCCTCAGCTGCGAGAGAAGTTGCAACTTGAAAACATGCTGTAATTTGAGAATGCAGGCATATATGGCAGAAAAAAAATGCTATGTTAAATTGTTATCTTCGTCAATAGTGTATATGGTTTCTAAAGTCGCCGTTCTTTTCCTCTTAAACAATGGAACAAAATGGTTTGTAATAAGGGTAGGTCCCGTAGGTTTAGCATCTGAGGCTCACATGGTCGTTCAATGGGGCCTCGGAAATGTTGAAGTTTCGACCGCAAAACTTTCGCGAATATGGCTCTGATACAAATTCCATGTTCAGTTGTGTTGGGCAGTAAGGTTCTTGTGGGTATTTTTAGAACAGCACTGAGGGCATACATGTGCATCATATCTGCATATGTTACAAGCATTCCGACATCTTGTGCTTATTGGAGGTATGTAGCCACGACAATTTTGTCATCCTGTATTAAGTCAGTAAATTTTGTATGATTGGGATCGTAAAACATGGGGTATGAGAGTATTTCAGTCAGTGTCAAGACTTAATAAAATGTACATACTCCGACCCAGTGATCGCCTGGGATACAGCTTTATTCAGGCAATTCTCGTCACCATAAGTTTCAGCAGGGTAGAATTCTGACAATATTGCCGGATGAAAGTTCTCTAATATGGACGACGATACACGATCAGCAGTGTGGTCAATCTGATTTTCATTTGCTGTCGGGACTTCTATAGAATATGTCTACAGTAGAAGTGCTTCAGACTTTGTTATATTGCGGGTAATGCGGTGGGCCTGACCAACTACTGCTTGTAACCTACAAGTACCAAATATATATATATAAATATTCATAAATAAATAAATATACCTATATAGATATATATCTTATTGTGTTTAGACTATTTATGTGATAAAACGTAATTATGACATAACTTTTTTTTTAATAACTGAATAACACTAGAATATTGTTCCATATATTTTATTATTATACAACAACCAGTGAATAGAGGTGAACTTTATAACTTATTTTTATGTACACATATTTGATTATCATACAGTATACTGTGATGATGGAACGTAAGTATGACATTCTTTTTTTAAATACACATATTTGATTAGTATACAGTATACATAATAAATTTTTAATAATTATTCCTTTTCATTCCGAGTTTTCAAATGTGAATTAACCTCTCTTTTGATTGCCTCTCTTGTTACAGCAGGTGAACTTCCATAATCCTCCCCAACATCACTGTCGTGTTTATCTGCACCTGAAACTAATATGAAAGGAATGGAGATCTGTTCAACCACAACTGCAAGAAGAAAACATATACATGTATTGCATACTAACTTGTTTGCTTCAATTTGTATAGTACATTTTATGTGTGACCAACTTTTGCATATAGATTTTCCTCTAAGTTCAGAATTTTTGTCGTTTTACTTTTGATTATAAAATATATGTTAAAGAATTGCTTTCCAAGTAAATTCATGTTATTTTCACTTTTGCCAAAACACAAATGCATTTAAAAACATCCTTTTATTTTCAATATAAAAATAACATTTCTTAATCTAATCTTCATAGTAAATATGGGCAGTGATCTCCATGAAAACTTCATTAAGTGTTATAGCTTCAACAGCTTCCTCTAACAAAAATTTTCTTTCTGAGGCCTCTGCACTGCATTCTAATACTTCACCAATTTTAATTTCTCTGTCCTTCAGGGTCTTGGGCGTTGATATAATGTATATTCATTGCTGCCAGGAGATTATTCAATTGGGTCTACCCAATTTCAGCATGAATCATATTATAGTGTAAATTCTTTTCATGATTAACAATTTGTACACCTTTTGTTAGTATTACCGGGCTAGTTTTTCAAAACAATTATTATTCCATCAAGGACAAGAATTAAAGCAGTCAGTGAGAATCATTATGTTATGAACAATAAATGCTTCAAAACAAGCTATCAATTTTTAAACATTCTCATACATTTCTAGAATAAATATGAAAACATATACATGTATCCTTAATAATGATATTTTTTTAAGTATATGGACAACGGAACTAGGGCCAGTGGACTCTGCTGACTATGCGATTTCGGCTTTGCTTTGTTGGTTTTTTTCTTGAGGAGTCTCTTTAGGTAATGGGTTGAGATTCGGTCATAGAATCTTCAAATGTTGTCTGAAACTCTCTTGTGAATACCGGATTTAATGTATGGACGACTGATTTGGCAATCTTAGCTGAAGTGCAAACAAAACAATATTCGAGGTGATGTTGTTTTTTTCTGCATGTTCAATGTTTCGTCAATGTAGCATATCGAAATGGTTTATAAATTTCTCCCTCTCTCTCTCTCTCCATTTTCATTTAAATTTACATAGTATTTGTTTTTAGTTGTGTAATCCTGCAGTTTAGCTACCTTCTTCCGAAAAAACTTCATAGGATTTCAATTGCATTTTTGGATATCTGTGCCTGAATATATTATAATTCTCATGACGGTGGAGTTGGTTCAGAGAGGTGTTAAATTGAGGCTTATTTTTCTCTTTTTTTCATCATCTTCACTGTTGAAATAAATAAATTACATCTATCATGATTATGAAATAAATTTTAAAGATAGAAGAACGTTTTTTGTTGTCTTTGACTTTCAGGTGGCATCCATTGTCCAGTTGGTTCTATGGAAGTAATGCAGTAAATTTATGTGTTGCCAACAAAAAAAAACAGAATTTCAAATTTCACATTGCACATGAAATAGAATATGAACTTGTATATACACAAAACTGCAGTTTCAAAGAGGAAAAACATGACGGTGTCCACAGGCAAACAAATCTAGCAGAGATATACAACATTATAAAATTGGTTCATAAGAAAAACAAAACATATAAATTGAATCCTGTGAACAACTTCAGTCCTAAATGTCAGAAAATGGATCAAGACTAATATATATGTATTGGGTACACATAATTTATATGAATGATTTATAGAGATAGTTGCTGAAAGGTAGGTAAGTTTGGTCATTGAGTCCCAGTGGATTAAATTGACATGTAGGATAATTAAGCTTGAAATTTCTTTGATGTGTTGAGTTGAAAAACGGAATGCAATCACCCCCCCCCCCCCCCCCCCTTTTTTTCTTTTTATAAATATGTCCATTCGTACTTCAACTAGAAGCAGAGTAATTCTATTGGGAATTGCACATTTTGTTTGTCATTTGTTTACAGCTCTTGTACTAATGTGGATTTTTTTTCATATGTGGGTGGTTTAGATGTTTTTGTTTGTTGAGAAACATCATTGCAATATGGATTAGTAAACCATACAAACAAGATAAACTTTTTTTATTTGTTGGATCTTATAATGAAACCGCAATGGCAGTTGATGGTTATAAAATACAACTTTATTTTAAAATGTGAGAAGGTATCCAATATTAGTTACAGAATTTAACTTATTAAGTCATAAAAAAACGCTCTAATTCAAGATTAAATATGAAAAATCTATCAAATATGCCAAAAAATGTCAATTTTCAGATGGGTTTTATTTAAAATGAAAGTGGCCGCATATGTGTCCATCCTCAACCGTTGTATATGTAATGTATTATCAGCAAATAAAACTTATTTCAATATTAAGAATAAACACAAAGGCGGCCATGTTCATTTAAGAGTAATACCGTCTAAAATTTAACTTAAATTGTGAAGTTTTGAGTTCTTGAGTGATATCAGCATCTTCATTTCTCTTTTCTTGGTCACCGTCATTTACTTTTGTTGGACTACATGATCTAGTATCCCCAGGCATATATCCAGGAAATTTATCAAAATCACTGTGCGAGTTTTTTTTCAAGTTATCATTGGAATGTGGTCGATTTAAGGTTACATCAGAATGAATTATCATCAAAGTGATAAAATTTGCTGAAAATGTAATATTTTTATAAAAATTAAGTTGGTTCAAGTTTACTTCAGATACGATTGTCAATACATATAATATCATCTTGATCAAATTACCGATTTCAGGTAACATCTAATACAATTATCAAAAAAGTTGTAAATTTTACTGTAAAATGTTGAAAATCCATGACTAGTAATAAAACCGTTGGCAGGTTTTGTGTTACAGTCTATACATCTTTCATTGGAATGTGGTCGATTTACAGTAACATCAGAATGAATTATCATAAAAGTGGTAAAATTGACTTAAAAATATAATATTGTTTATGAAAATTAAGTTGGTTCAAGTTAACTTCAGATACAATGGTCAATACATGTAATATAAAGTGACATCTAATACAATTATTAAAAAAGTTCTCATATTATTACACATCATAAAATTATATTGATCAAATGACCGATTTAAAGTAACATCTAGTACAATTATCAAAAAAATGTCAAATTTACAGTAAAATGTACAAAAATCATTATTAAAATCGTTGGCAGGTTTGGTGTAACATTCTATACATTTACCTTAGAATATGGTCGATTTGATGTAACATCTTTATGAATTATCAAAAATAAGTAAATTTTACTAGAAAGTTAAATATATAATAGTAATCAAACCGTTGGCAGGTTTTGTGTTTCAGTCTATACAACTATCATTGGAATGTGATCGATTTACAGTAACATCACAATGGATTATAATTGAAGTGGTTAAATTTACTGAAAAATTTAATATTTTTTATAAAAAATAAAGTTGGTTTAAGTTTACTTCAGATACAATTGTCAATACATATACTATTATCTTGATCAAATGACCGATTTAAGGTAACAATTAATGCAATTATCCAAAAATTTCTCATATTAATACACATCATAAAATTATATTGATCAAAATACCGATTTAAAGTAAGACCTAATACAATTATCAAAAAAATTGTCAAATTTACAGTAAAAATGTACAAAAATCTTTATAAGAATCGTTGGCAGGTTTGGTGTAACATTCTATACATCTATCCCTAGAATATGGTCGATTCGATGTAACATCTTGAAGAATTTAATAAAATTCAGCTGGTTCAACTTTACTTCAGATACAAATGTCAATTCATATTAGAAAATTAGCTTGATCAAATGACCGATGTAAGATAACAATTGATACAATTATCAAAGAAGTTGTCAATTTTACAGTAAAATGTAGAAAATCCATTACTAGCAATAAAACCTTTGGCAGTTGTAGTGTTAGTCTATACAACTGTTGTTGCTTATAATACTTCTGATCCAAGTGTTAGTTTTGATGTTATGAAGTACAGTGCAGAGCGTAGTTTCTCTCTATCCTCCTCATATTGTTCAACATACAGCAGATGTCCACAGCTGCATTTGTCGCTGAGTGCTGGGCATATTATTGATGTATATGAATTTAAATAACAATACACTGATCTTACACTAGTTGATATCCGATACATTTCAGTAGAAGGTTTGTCTTTGTAACATTTTGTTGAAAGGAATATTTAGACTACTTGTAAAAGTATAAATTGCGATTGTTGCTTTACTGTCACTGTTTTTTTTAGCTGTTTCAAACGATCTAATTCTCAGGCTTTTTTAATAGCGATATGTTAATCATTTAAGTATACTTTTAAAAAAAAATATGTAGCACTCCACTTTAATCCCACTTATATTTACAGACACATATTTTACATTGACGCTAGCAGACGACTGGAGAACAAACCGACTTCGTCATGTTTATCAATTATTAATTTCCGGATTTGAATCAAAGCACCAAAGGGTGCTATAGGCAGTTAATCAAAAACCCAAAGGCAAACTTTAAATATATTGATTACGGTTTAACTGTCTTCCATTACTAATATCGTAATAATAAAAAAAACACATTTATTTAAACTTTCAATAACTTTAGTAGTAGGAATCAAGAAAAAAACTTTTTGTAACTTCAACTTGTTGAAATCATATTATAAGTTGCTGACGGAATCGCATAGAATTGATTTAATAACATTTAACGAGTGTTTAAATGTGAAACGTGTAACATAGTACACAAAAGCGAAACAATCTTGAAATGACCTTGACATCGACCAATCAGAAAAATACAATAACACCAAATTAATTTGACAAGCATGAAAGTCATTTGCGAGAAATCGGAATACTATTAACAAGAAAACAAATGAGCATACATTTAAAATTACTGAATAGAGATTTAAATAATCTCAATCATTTTAGACAAAAAAAAATGATTAATAATAAAGTACCTATGTATCATCAGAATTCTCCCAATTTAAAAGGTACGTAAATATCGTCTTCTATGTAATTTGAAATTGCCACCAACTTATATCAGCTGATTAACAGACTACTGACGTATGTAACGAGTATCGATGACCAACAACATTCCTACGACTTTTGCCATATGGGAAATGTAAACGACTCATCTTTATAGATTTTTGCGATCAAATATTTCATACAATTGATCTTTGACATCTTAGCCAACAGCACAGGGGATAATAAACTATAGAAGGATTTCTATCGAGCACTACTTCCTATGTGCAAATTCAAAAACTTTTGTGAAAATCGACGACCATTTAACGTTTTTATGGTAATATTTTTTTATATTCAAGAATAAAAAGTATGAACACAGTGTTCAATTAGTTATAAATAACATGAAAGCCAGCCAGATAATTAAAGTGGCACATATTTCAGCATTTATTGGGTAGAACATAAATCTGGGGTGCTCGCATAAAGCAGCTTAACTGCTTAAGAACTATATAAGTACACTTTGAGCTATTGATGGAATCAATTTGAAAACTACAGAAATTTCAACTGTGATATATAGAACACAATTTATGAAATTTAAAATTAATTTACAACTTTGGCTTTATCTTTTTTAAGTACCATACGGGTCACAAAAAGGCATATATAATTACCTACCCTTTGTTGGACGTTTGTCAACATCCGTAATCAATGACAACAATAAGTAAAATAAACAGGAAAAGGGTTCACGTCAACAATCAAGATGGTACGGAAAGTATGTACTCCATACATCTACTCTTCCTCCAAGCTTTCCAACTTTAAAACACACCAAGAAACTGTAAAACATATCAGGAATTCAGAATTTGTTGACCGGTCGATTTCCAAATTATCCATCATACATGTACGAGACCGATAGCGGGGACATTGTCAGGGACTTTCATGACAATATTAACAAGCAGAATGTTGGCAGTTGACCTTCAACTGACCAAACAGATGAGTCAGTCAGTCAAGAAAAAGAAAAAAAAAATGCACAATGAACATAAAGATATAAATAGTGATCCTGATAGAATAATAAACACCTGATCATTGCTTGGACAACACGTATGTGCAATTAGCCAAATTTTTTTACAGGACATCTTGATGTCTGCACAGAATTTTATATTGACAAACCAACTTCATTAAAAGCACAGTGGTTAACTTGGTCTGAGTTTAAACATGCAAACACTAGTATTGATTGGTGTTGCACCAAATGTAATTGTGACATTTGTGTCTAGACTATGGGGTGGAAATGTGTCGGATCGACATTTTTCTCAACATGACGGATATTTACCGAAGTTATCATGGCAGACAAAGGTTTCACTATAGAGGATTTGTTACCAGCTGATATTTGTTTAAATGTGCCACCTAGAGTATCGACTAAGTGTCAAATGTCCTCCAAAGACTTTTTTAAACTACAAATAATGCATCCGCAAGGATAGTTGTTAATATGAACATGGAACAAATTAAGAACTTTAACATTTTGAATTTTGAACTCTCTTTTTTTTTACTATATCTATCTTTCTCAATTCTAAGATCATGAGCACCTATTCTTATTATACATATAGCTCTTCTTGTATTAAAATCTTTAATTGATAAATAAGCCTCCTTTACGAAGTCAGTCTTATAACTAAAAGAAAATTTTAGAGAAGTCTGTAACTGAGCATCGAGTTGTTGTCTTAGACAATCAAATAAACGTTGTTTTACAACAGCAAAATCTACATATCGCAAGTCTGAAATAAGGGTATGGCTTTGCCAGTGAAGCTCGAATTGAAATATATAAACTTTGGCCAAATCAAAATTTGAAGAGCATAGAAGACGAAAAAATTCCATATGGTTTTGTCTAAAATATAAATAAAAAATACTGCAGACATAAAACATAACTTTCTGCATTGACATATTTTTTTCTTTTATGAATGTCACAGAAAAAGAAGAGAATTGATTTTCTTGAAGGAGAAAAGGCGATCTTGGAGGTGGCATATGAGGGAGGTATGAAAAACGCCATCAAAAACTGCAAAGATGCCATAAAGAGTGTTGCGGAGAGGTTGTCTTGTTCGGAGGACAGAGTAAAAGTAAAAATACACAAAAAAAATATATCGTTAAATTAAATCAATTGATAAATTGGTAAAACAAAAAATATGAATTACAAGATAACAATTTTTAGCTTCGTTAAACTATTTTAAAATTGATGATAACTTTATAACATTCTTTTTTTTCTATATTTTGTTGAGTTATTGTACACCAAATGGCAATGTCTTGTTGTCATATTACTTTTTAATTTATACTTTTTTTCAATTTCAATAGATTTCAAGAAATTATACAAAAAAAGGGTAACAACTACAAGGAATCACCAGACACTTTTAGTTTCAGTTGGTTAATATTATTAATATAAATTTCAGTCATTTGTGATTTTGATGATTTATTATGATACAATAAGAAACATCATCTTTATAAGGGAATGTAAGAGTAAAATACGATAATATTTTAAATACATTAATTATTTGCTTGATACTTTTATATAATTTAAGATGTGGATTGGCAATAGAAATTCAAAAGTGAAAGGACCAGGGGGAGCAAAGATACCAAAGACCCGATATACGAGAGGACCGTCGGCGTACAATATCATTGCCAAAACAGTTGAAAGAGGTTAGTTTTCATTTTGTATCGATAATTTTATTCAAACTCAATTTTTGCCAAGCCTCAATTTAATGTTCAACTCAATATTTATTTGTAGAAGTACAAATGGCATGCAGAAAAAATATAGCGATTGTCCATTTACTATCAACATTGATCTGTGTCCACACTTGTGTTATGTAAAAAAAAAGTGGTGAACATATCATGAGAAGTTACGCGAGAGAGTTCCATATCACTGTAATCAGCTTTGATTTCAAGTATTGTTGAAAATGTTACATCGTTATCAATATATCAAGTACATCTATGTTTGTTTTCAAATGCAAATTGGGGTATATTGATTTTTTTTTATTCATATTAAAACTTGGGTTTCGTCATTGGCCATGAAAAGAAAAGCATACCTTTATTTCAGCGATAACGCAATCATGAAATAATTGTTCATATGAGAATAAGATGTGGGATAGTTGTCAATGATACAAACTCTTCTCCAGAGACCAAATAACAGAAATTTTCAACTATAGTAGTCCTATAACATATGACCTCGGGGGCATTATTTGCTTTTTCTATTTACTGTCCTGATAAAAAAAATATATTATCAAAGTGACACCACTTAGACAAAAAAAATGAAAAATGAAAATATCAGCATGAAAACGTTAAATAGTGAATATATAATGCGAAGGCATATATTATAGGACTACAACTATAGGGGACTCGGACTCTTTACCAGGGACGTTATCGGGTCCAGAGTACTTTTTAGTACTTAAAGAAAGTTGCCACAACTTGGCAAGCTACCCCAGACGACGAAAGAAAACAGCAACAGAACAGCCAAAAACTATCAAACTGGACCCACATCTGAACATGACCAAAGTTGAAGCTGTTTTTCACCACCTGAAATTGATTTCGAAGTCCGTAAGTAAAGATATATATAAAAAAAAGTCTATGCATAGTTAATTTCAGTTCTTGTTAAATCAGAATTGGTTGAAAACCGATAATTGAAACAAGTGAAACTGTGAGCTACTGCTCACTGATGATACCCCCGCCGCAAGTGGATAATATTAATAGTGTAAAAATATGCAAGTGTTCGGTAAACAGGAAGTTGTCGAGTGATGAATCTGAAAACGCATCACACGGTATAGCTGACTTAGATAAACCCTGAAACCAAATTTAAGAAATCCTTGTATTGTAGTTCCTGAGAAAAATGTGACGAAAATTTTCAACTTGGCTATCATGTGTAAAATCATACAAGTGTTCGGTAAACAGGAAGTTGTCAAGTGATCAATCTGAAAACGCAGCACACGGTATAGCTGACTTATATAAATCCTGAAATCAAATTTCAGAAATCCTTGTATTGTAGTTCCTGAGAAAAATGTGACGAAAATTTTCAACTTGGCTATCATGTGTAAAATCATACAAGTGTTCGGTAAACAGGAAGTTGTCAAGTGATCAATCTGAAAACGCATCACACGGTATAGCTGACTTAGATAAACCGAAATCTTTGTATTGTAGTTTCTGAGAAAAATGTGACGAAAATTTTCAACTTGGCTATCATGTGTAAAATCATACAAGTGTTCGGTAAACAGGAAGTTGTCAAGTGATCAATCTGAAAACCCATCACACGGTATAGCTGACTTAGATAAACCATGAAACCAAATTTCAGAAATCCTTGTACTGTAGTTCCTGAGAAAAATGTGACGAAAATTTTCAACTTGGCTATCATGTGTAAAATCATACAAGTGTTCGGTAAACAGGAAGTTGTCAAGTGATGAATCTGAAAACCCATCACACGGTATAGCTGACTTAGATAAACCCTGAAACCAAATTTCAGAAATCCTTGTATTGTAGTTCCTGAGAAAAATGTGACGAAAATTTTCAACTTGGCTATAAAAAACTGCCAAATGGTCTCTGACCTAAACGTGATTGGTGGGCTTAAACTAAAAAGACCATAGGTAATACTAACTACTAGCTCGATCATAATTTTTATTTGTATTTGTTCTTTTTTTGGTGTTTTGCAATGCTTCAAAAAGAAATCATGTGGAAACCAGAACCGTCCATGGCAGAAACAGTAACTAAACCCCTAGTAGTAGTAGAGGATGACCCACTTGCTTCCTTTAATGGACACACTTAGCTTCGTTAAAATATTCCATTTGCCATATGGACAAACTCTACGACGTAGTAAAGTACTTATTGCAAAAGCTATTCCCCGATGCCTATATTTTGTCCCATAGTTAGTCGGTAAAGGCCGCCAACTCTAAAAACCTGCATTTGATTCTAGACTTTGCTTTCGTAACAATGGTAAAAAGTTTCCATCGACTTCATCAAAAGAAATTACAGAGAAAGTACATTCTGTCCAAATATTTGTAAACAAATGAAAAAAAAATGTAGGTGTGGAAAGTCTGAAATGAAATAAAAAGTTGATCAATCTTACTGATTTTTTCAAGTTTTGAGCTTTTGATTGGTAAAAGGGCAAAAATACACTTATTAATTGCAAGGCCAACTGTGTTCAAGTCATCTTTGCAATGTCTGTCCATATCTTGGTCACTCTCCATTTAAGGTACTGAAAGTTAAGTTTGATAAGAGGTATGTAGGTACATCAAAATGCAAACAATTTATACTGTATGTCTAACCAATATTTTACGATTTTTCACATGACATCTATCCAGTTTATATTTGGTGTGTTTTCAACACAGACAGCCATGGTCATATCATGGTAAACCATATTCTGCCATCATATTCAGCTATCATGTCACTATAAGCAGTGAAAAAGCATGGTAAGTCATGGTCAACCATGGTATATCATAAACCACATTTAATACACAACAAATATACAGGTTGAGGATGAACAAGATGCGACCACTTTCATATTGGTCAAAAACCATCTGATAAGTAACGTTTTAGACAGAGACAGTTATTGTGAAATTTGTAGGACAATACCATCTAACTGCAGATAAGATAATCAACATAATACGTTACAACTACTCAGAAGAACCAACACTGAACTTACTCGAGGAACGTGCCAAAAATTACTTTGAACATTCTACATTGCAATTGAATAAATCACAGATCGGTGCATTATTGGGATTCTGGACCACACCAGTTGTGAGGTTAATTCGACAGGACTAAAATGAAGACTTAGAGCAAACATTACAATTAAGTAAAACTTTTCTAACAAATATATTGGTGATCAGAATATACTGATAACAAAAGGAACTTATCAACTAGTTACAAAGAACCTCTTTGGCAAATAAGTCTAAACCATTACTGATGAACTAGCCCAAAAGTTCCATTTGGATATCAAAGGTACCAGAATTATAATTTAGATCGCCAGACGTGCGTTTCGTGTACATAAGACTCATCAGTGACGCTCATATAAAATATCAAACAAGTAAAAAGATGAATTGAGAATTGATGCAAAGTAAAATATCGGTAAAAGTTCTAATTTATTGTTATTCATTAATCTGAAATTGACATTTTAATAAGTACCCACATTCGGAGGCGGTATTTTTCTCTCTCTTGAGGGTACTGTGAATACCAAATTGGTAAAAACATGCAACTTATTCCGTTTTAAACGAGTAATGAAATGCAACTTAAATTTGGCCAACTAGTTGTGCTATGAATGGAGGATTGACCCAACATATAAGTTATGTTCTGGGACTTTTCCCCTAGCTCTCTTTCTCGGAACTTTTCAAGTGCACTCGGAGCGGATTAACTAATCGAAAGATAACTGACAGAACATAGTGGTTGTACCATTTTTTTCACAATAAAACGACAAATATATTTTCCAATACCTGTGTGACGTAGAAAAAATAATTGACACTATGGGTCAATGACATACGTTTCTTCCGTCAAGTGGGCCCCGAGACCACAATTAATTCCTCTATCATTTCTTTATAACGTTTCGCCACTATATGTAATGCTAAAATTGAAAGAAAAAAAATGTTTTCGGTTTGTCGCTAAAAAAAATAGATTGTTCTTCGCCGAAGGCGACAAAAAAAAAAGTAGGCATAGAATAAAAACATAGCCCCCCCACTGATTCAACATTGCGAGTAAATTGCATGTCATTCATTTTTCTGTTTCTGTTTTTGATAACAGTAATCTAGTCATAGAAAAGATTTCTAGTCATTTTAATATCTATTTTTGATTTTAAGAATTCACACAATTAGCAAATAAATTAACAATCCCTGTTACTGAACTTTTCTTTTAAATTTCATATTTTTAACACCAGGTACAAGAAGTGTCAATTATTTTTTTATCATCACACAGGTATGGGAAAATATTTTTGTCGTTTCATGTTGTTAAGCACAGGGTATGTTGTTTTGTGACAGTTAATAGGTAGCTTGTACATGTTGATGTCTGTTGTCGTCATGGAGCTTTCTGCTCTACTTAATTCACATTCGTCTTTTTTATTTTTCAAAATATAAATTTCAGGTATTTCCTGTGTTTAAATCCATATTCCAGAGGGATGCCATAGATTTTAGTTCCATATTTAATCCCCCCATACGTGACTGGGGAATATAAATATGGTCACTTGGTCTTCTACCGACCGGCAGTAAAACGCTTGCAGAAGTGGGGCGTCCGTTTGGCTGTGCGGGATGTATCAAGTTCGCAGTCACGTCCGGTCAGATTGGGGACGTTAATTCCGATGTCTCGTGTACAGAGAGTGCCACGCTCTTTGCACGTTAAGAACCCTTATAACAACTCTTTGGAGGGGTCCGTAGGTGGCCTGCTGCAAGGCAAAATGTCTGTCCCTATCCAAGATACCCTCATATTTCAGTGGAAGTCCAAATTTCCCCGACCATCATCCCAGATGGCCTCTATCGTATCAACCTACATATTGTATTTTTTGTGAACTTGTTCTCGTCCTGAATATGCATGAAATATTTGCCACTGGACGTTAAGCAACCAACAATCAATCAATCAATCCATATTTAATGTTATGACAGTTCTTCTATATTAACTTCAGTATTTTATAATTTTGGCAAATTCAGATATGTGAATGTTTCTGGTATTTGGTAGCATAACTACAAGCGGCGTGTTTCCACCATAATCAATGTCTGCCTCATATTCTGTTGTGTAATTGCACCAGATGCAATTCAAGATTAATGATTAGTGTGTAAGAATATAGCGGAGGCCAGGTTTAGCATTTGGTGGCTTAATTTCTGTACAATATTATCATGGCTAAAAGGCTCTGTTCCGCAATAGCGAATCCGGGGGTAATTCCGTACACGTTCCGAAATCAGTGTTTATCATATATTTAGTACTATATACTGAAATTTTGTATATGTAATACAGGTTCTTTTCTGCAGTCTGTATCATCTACCCTGTGTCGCATAGCTAAACCCATATCGCACCCCTTTTGGAACATCTCGAGATTGTTTCCGGAACTCCTCAGTTGTTATCCGCTTGAAAAATTCATTCATATTGCTGTAACTGCACGCTTTCTGTTTCGGCCATGTTTGTCACGTGGTCTCTCCACTAGACCAGCTGTTTCCAAACGAACTATCGCAGAGCGATCCTGCAGACCAAACAATTACGCCCCTGGATACTGTCTGGAACACATTATGTTGGCGTGTTCATAATATTGTCGTAACACTCGTCATCTGACACATTAATGCTTACATCCCTTGAATCACAATTGTCATTAAAAAAAAATTCCAAATTAAATTCATTTTCTTCAGGATGAAAATCAAAATCTCTAATTTCTGACACCTCGCTTATTAGGTCTTATATGTTGTCATATTCACAATTGTTAACTAATATATCCAAAACGTCTGGGGCCTGGTATTGGTTTTCTGGTTAAACATGTTCAATCTGTGCCTCTGGGGTCGAGTCTGGTATAGCATAATTTGGTAGTGAAACGGAACCATGTCGCGACCCTTCGAATTCAGTGCGGCTCTTTCGGACTATGGGACAGTTTTTGATATACTCTTGGCTTGTTCACTGGAAAGTTTATGTTTTTCCTCTAAATGGTATGTCATGTATTCAGTTCTGCAGTACATTTTTGTGCAATCTTCATACGGAAACACCGACACTGCACATATTCCGAATGTGTTTTATTTCTCTTTAGGTTTCTTGATCTTACGTATTCCTTCCCACAATCAACACAATCAAAAAGTTTTGCACTTGACATTGTTGCAATAAATATTAAAACTTTCTGGTTTTTTAATTTGGCGTCCTTTCCTCGTAGTGTAATGTTCATCTTCCCCACTGTTTCGATTTTCTTGCTCAGCCGCGACATCCGGTAATATGCTAATAAATTTCAGATGCGGAAGCTTTAGGTTTATATATACCTTCTCCATGCTTTAGAGCATGTAGTCGTGCCTGGTCTATACCATTTACTGGCAGTCCATGAATCATTTTCAGAATTCTGTAGCTATTTCGTAGTATAATCTTTTGCCAATATTAACAACATCTGTTTCTTCATTTTGAAATCATTGGTATTATCATACAGTTTAAAAGGGTGACTGGATGTATCAAGTCCGCAGTCACGTCCGGCCAGAAGGGGGACGTTAAAAATTGATGCCTCGTGTAAAGAGAGTGTCACACTTTTTGCAATTTAATAACCCTTGGAACAACTCTTTGAGGGGTCCGTAGGTGGCCTGTTCCAAGGCAAAATTTCTGTCGCTATCCAATATACCCTCCTTTTCCGGTGGCAGTCCAAATTTCTCCGACCATCATCCCAGATAGCCTCTAATGTATCAACCTACCTATTGTATTTATTGTGAACTTGTACTCGTCCTGAATATGCATGAAATATTTGCCACTGGACGTTAAGTAACCAACAATCAATCAATCAATCTGAACATCCCATCTGGGCATGTTGCAAAAATACTTTTTTGTTTTAAAAATATTTTACCAAGTAGCATTCAATATACAACAAAATACCTAAACTTGAAATTTTAAGATTAAACTCTCTGAAAGTTAAGTGCGGTAAAGTATATTTAAAAGTTCAAGAACAAAAATCCTTTTAAAATCAAGGGCAGATAATTAGACTGAATTTGATAGGACAATTTGTGTTTTGGATTTTTCAAGAAAATAAAACTGGGATACCATTACAATCTAAAAGAGGGACGAAAGACACCAAAGGGACAGTCAAACTCATAAATCCAAAAATGAAAAAGACAAACAGAAAAACAATAGCACACATGACATAACATAGAAAACCAAAAAATAAACAACACGAACCCCACCAAAAACTAGGGGTGATCTCAGGTGCTCCGGAGGGTAAACAGATCCTGCTCCACATGCGGCACCCGTCGTGTTGCTTATGTGATTACAAATCCGGTAAATAGTCTAATTCGGTAGGTCAAATTCATGAAAGGGAATGGGATTGTAGTTACGACGTAAGGAACATATTCATTAGACCATTACATACATGTATCTTCCACACTATGATAAAGATAGTATGTTCTGTAAAATCTTACTTTCTGAATTCCCAAATGGCCTGATAGGTGTACTTTGGCTATCCTGCTGATGATCTAAAAAATAATAAAATCATTAGATTTATATCATGCATATCAGTTGTAAAAACTTTAAATACCTGAGAGTTCCCTGACTTAAATAAAAAAAAAAAAGAATAAATCCCTGACTTCATAAATTATATTAAGAAAAAACAATAATGATTTTTGGAAAGATTAGAACTTGTTCTAAATCTCTACTTAGGCACCACCCTCCCTAACAACAGGACAGGTTAGCTACTGTTACTAAATGTATTCACACTAAAACATAGTTCCCTATGGTTCTCATGTATGTGCACATAATACACAAACAAACTGGGTATATTATTGGAGCAGTTCATTCAAGAATGTATGTAATTAAGGTGTGTTGATGTGCAGGCTTTTTTAAAAAACATTTTGGTTAGGTAAGTGGGTATTGATTCCACTTGAATGGTTGACCACTGTCATTATCACTTAACAATCAGAGACCAGGTGGACCTTTAATTACAATGCCCCACCTCCTAAACTCCCAATCAAATTGACCACATTACCTATCAACCTCATTCTTACATAATTATACAGACCACTCCAATATGCATTTAATTCTTAATACATAAGTATTTGACCTCATAATTGAATACACAAATGTGTATATTAGATGTTTGATATGTATAAGGATGATAGATTTATTTATTGCCAATTACTTTTGATCTACATTACATAAAGTGATTCTGTAAATTATATCTGAAAGATAAATGATTAATGGATTAACAAGATCTTAAAAAAATTAAATACGAATATAAATATGAATATGTAAAAGGTATTCAAGTATGTCCATTAATTTTGCATTACCTTTCACATGTACAAACATGTATCATTTCTATGATTTTTAAAACATTCAAAACTGAATAAAAATCTTTTAATTTTTTTTCTAAAATGTTGACAAATGTTTGGGCTTCAGTCCAATTTTGTTAAGTTTTCATCGTCTCTTGGTATCTTTGATTACTTTACTTGTACATCATACACTACCGATAAATACATTAAATTATGGACAAATTACCGTTTATCAAAGTGAGAACTAACATTGATTAGCTGTTGCAATAAAAAAAACACTAAAAGGAATAAATAAAATTGGTAATGGAAATTGGGAATGTGTCAAAGCGACAAGAAAACGACCATAGAGCAGACAACAGCCGAAGTCCACCAATGGGTCTTCAATGTAGCGAGAAACAACCGGAGGCGTCCTTCAGCTGGTCCCGTTAAAAAATGTGCACTAGTTCAGTGATAAACTCAAAATTTTACACAAGAAACTAAAATTAAAAATAAGACAAGACTAACAAAGGTAGGAGACTCCTTCCCGACTTGGGACAGGCGCAAAATTGCTTAAATACATACTAAAATAAACCTGCAGTGATGCATTAAAACATACTTACCACTTTGACAATTATATTTTAACATGTGCTAGAAGTGTTAAGAAACGTACAAAAGTTAGATAAACAACCTTTCTCTGGAAATCATGATGGTCCAATAAAATCATTTAACCTCTCCTAATACCTTTAAGTAATAAAATGTCCAATATCTTAAGTCATATGGGTTTTTGTGGTATGTGTCTACACTACGCTTTTTTCCAATTCGTTTTGGTACTTGTGGAATAGGATTTTGAGCGTTTTTTTACCTTTTTATTAATTTCAGAAGTGATCTTATCTCTTTACATGCCTCTGGATAAACAGAATTATATTGATATGTTGACCTTGTTGCAATGGTCATTATATTGACCATTCCTGCCCAATTACCAGCACGGCATGTTTGTAGTGGTATGTGAAATGCGCATCTGGTGCAAGAAAATTGGTACCGTTAATTTTATTATAGCATCTCCTTTATTTTCAGCCACGTCATAGATGTTTAATGATTGACCTTGAAGTAAACAGGTAAAGAGATATTCAAGATTCTCATTGTCTATTTCTGGATGCCCTATTGTAACTTTTCCAAGATGCGTAAGGTTTGCATATAGTTTCTATTTTGATACTAGTACTGGTTAAAGACGTATTCTACCAGCAATATCTTCGTTTCCTGTGAAAAGTTGAGAAAAAGGGTTGTATAGACAATTCCCATTACCAGTAGTTTTGAGAGCCAAACAGTTAGCATTTACAGGGCCTAGAACTATTGGTAGAAGTGCTTGCGATAGACTGTCTATTTCTGAGTGGTCAAGATTGTGATTTTTGTAAAACTCTGTAACATTAATTTCTTTCATATTTTCGTCTCTGATTTTCTGGACCTCTATAACATTATTTTTTTCCATTGCCAATCTTAATTTCTTTAAGTCATCCATTGCTTATAAAGCCTGCTATATCTGCAAAGAAGTTGGTTATTTGATATTTAACGTAATGTGTGAATTTTGTCTCGCCTTGATAGAGTCAAAAAGCAAGATTTAGGTATACTGTGTTTTGTGTCGGTGCCGTTTTCGTCAACAATGTATCACTTTGTGATTAGGTCTATTGACTTTGAAATTTTTACTTAGTTTGTTATAAGGTCAGTTTATGTGGAAGCAATGGTGGTAGGTCAATGATGTATGGTATACAGTTGGATAGGCATTGACCTATCTCATTTCCATAGAGAACATTTTGCTCAACTGCCTTATTCATAGTCTACTGCTTTAGAACATTTTCCTTGTTATTCCGTTCTTTCCGTGTGTCCATCTGTTTATCATGTTCATTTATCTTGTATTAGGTCAACGTTTTGGTCAAAGTGAAGCAGCATCAACTTAAAACTTATAACACTTGTTCCTTACTGCTTTTTATTTGCTTTTTTCCTAGCAGATCTTTTTAATACAAACAATTCTTGCAGTTTTAGATAAATTAATCATAATTTTATTCAAAAAAATTATGAGGGTGTAATTATTTTTTTGTTGGTGAAGGCTGTTTTTCTGACTTCTACATATGGTCTTCTCTTTGGTAGCAGGCAAATCTAATCGAAGACCATTTTGATGTGGTGATGCTTCCATTTCAGTTTCTTTTACCAACACTACCAGTCTATTATTGAACTCTTCTAGGTATTGGCTGTTATTAACACAAAATAAATTGGATGCAATTTGTTTAGTGTTGTCTAAGCATAAGTTTAATTGTTCCTGCGTCCGTCGTCGTTAACTTTTACAAAAATCTTCTCCTCTGAAACTACTGGGCCAAATAAAATCAAACTTGGCCACAATCATCATTGGGGCATCTAGTTTAAAAATTGTGTCCAGTGACCCGGCCATCCAACCAAGATGGCAGCCATGGCTAAAAATAGGACATAGGGGTAAAACGCAGTTTTTGGCTTATAACTCAAAAAACATAGCATTTAGAGCAAATTTGACATGTTAAATTGTTTATCAGTTCAAGATCTATCTGCCCTGAAATTTTCAGATGAATTGGACAACTGGTTGTCACGACTACGACCACGACTATTAAAATGCAAAATTTCATGCGAAACTAGTGTGATTCAAAAAGTAGACTCACAGACTGACATACAGACAAAGGGAAATGCCCTGTTAACTTTAATGATCCATGCACAATATGCCCGTACCAAGTCAGGAGCATAATGGCTGCCCCTTTGTTTGTCAAAGGTTAATATACCTTAGGATTTGTCTTTGTTTTATGGACTTGTAGCTTTGATCATATTCCATTTATTCAATTTTTGTTGTCATATTTATTTTCTAATACGACTTTATGGTCTCTCTGTTTATTGAGCTTGTCTTTGTCTCAAGACTCGGAGGATGTAGATTTTTTTTTACTAAATATAAAAATAAGATGTGGTATGATTGCCAATGAGACAACTCTCCACAAGAGACCAAATGCCACAGAAATTAACAACTATAGGTCACCGTACAGCCTTTGAACAATGAGCAAAGCCAATGAAGCCTGTTTAGAAAAATGGTTAAATTTTGTAAAAACCTGCTGAGAAATGTGGGCATGAGTGTATTCATACAATTATGACAAATAGATTACCTTAGATATTAATTCAGCATCTCCTTTTGGTAAATTTTTACCAAAGAAAAATTAACACCCACTCGCCCTGCTTTGCACGATCTAATAAATACAATGTCCGCTTCTTGGTAAGAGCTGTCTGTCGTGCCATCAGATATAATGCTTTATAAACTTTGAATTTTCAATAGATTTTTTTTATTTTAAATTTCTCTGCTTCTACAATAAAGTGACTGAATTCGGCACAACTCTTGTCAGACCTGTATTGAGAGCCAATGTTAATCCCTTTTGCCTCATCCAAATGGCATAACAAGGTGTAATCCGTGAACGGTCTGCCCTTCCTTGAAAGGTAATGAGCATTTCTGAATTTGTATACAAGTTGGGATACTGTTTGCTGATTCAATGATTTTAAGGTTTTGGTTGCCACTGAATATCCCTTGTCTGACTTAGCAGATAGTTTCTTAACATTAAAATTATGTATGTCTGACTTTTCGTGAGCATGTATATTGTCCTTTTTAGCTCACCTGGCCCCAAAGGCCAAGTGAGCTTTTCTCACCACTTGGCGTCCGGCGTCGTCGTCGTCGTTAACTTTTTACATTTTGAACTTCTTCTAGAGAACCACTGAATGGCATGAAACCAAACATGGCATGAATGTTCCTTTTGGGGTTTGACCAAGTGTTGTTACTTGTAGCCGATCCATTATCCAAGATGGACGCCAGCGGGGGACTCAGTTTAACATAGGACCCTATGGGAAATGCATACAAATTACTTCTTTTAGAGAACCACTGAATGGATTGAAACCAAACATGGCATGAATGTTCATTATGTGGAGCTGACTAAGTTTTGTTACTTTGTAGCCGATCCATCATCCAAGATGGCCGCCAGCTGGGAACTTAGTTTAACATAGGACCCTATGGGAAATGCATACACATGACTTCTTTTAGAGAACCACTGAATGGAATAAAACCAAACATGGCATGAATATTCATTATGAGGTGCTGATCAAGAAAAATGTAACACACACAGAAACGGACCAAGCGTGAAAGAAAATCCCAAGAGAATAACAAATATAACACGAATATACATGAATTTGGGATCGACAAGTACCGTGACACGTCTTATCGTAATGTAATTTACACTATAAAAAAAAATAGGAGAAAACAATTAAACGACGGTCCGTAGGTGGCCTGTTTCAAGGCAAAATTTCTGTCCCTATCCAATGTACTCTCATTTTCCAGTGGCAGTCCAAATTTCCCCGACCAACATCCCAGACCTCTATTATTTCAAGACCTACCTATAGTATTTATTGTGAACTTGTTCTCGTCCTGATTATGCATGAAATATTTGCCACTGGACGTTAAGCAACCAACAATCAATCAATCATAATAATTGAGAATGGAAATGGGGAATGTGTTAATTGGATACAGAGTTGTCTCATTGGCACTCATACCACATATTTCTATATCTATCAAGTTTTGACTGAAAATCAGATTACAAAATGTATATTATTGTCCATTTGACTTCTATATATTTGCAGAAAAAAATTCTTAAAAATTGATTTCTAAAAATGAATATTTTTGTTCTTAATGAAGGTTAATATATGATATATACAAACTCTGACTATTAATTTTATTTTTTGAAGTGTTGATTACCTGATGGAGTAAGTATAAGTGGTGTAACGGCCTTTCAACCAAAACAACATACATGTGCTTTTAAAGTTTGTTTATTTGTACCATGTGACTGTATATTTGAATATTAAGATGACCTGTACTGACCAACAAACAAATTTAGATTTCATGTCATGTGATTGTAATAATTGTTTTATATACGATAGGATTATGCATTTTCCATTTTCTGTTTAAAAAAATATTAAGATATAGTACAAACTTGTAAAACAGTACTTTTCAGACAGTAATCAATCCCCAGATTCAAAAATAATTTGGCCATGAATGTAGTATTAAAATTCAGGTTCCAAATTATTACCTGAAATCGGACCACCTATTTCCTCAGGCAGAGGAGGTTTGATTGTCTTTAATCCTCTTTCAGAATGTGTGCTCAGATATTCGTCCTCGAAGTAGTATGATAACAGGTCCCTTACCAATCTGGCTGACCCTTTGAACTGTTTTTCATCGCTCTTAGTTTTGTAGAATCAATGCGTAAGTCACTACCGTCAACAAGTTTGACCTTAAAAAAAAACATAGAATCACATGTCATGACATTATAAGTTCAAGAAGATCTGTCAGATCAGAATGTCTCCCTTGATTAAATAAATAAAAAATATAAATATATGTGTGGTTCCAGTTACATACTTTAAAAAAAAATGTCAGTATGTAGGCAATTTTTTAAATTTTATTTTCTTAATTCAGGGCTCGACATTAACGTTTGTCCGATTGTCCGGGACAAGTGGACACAGGTGTCGGGCAAGTAGATTCACCATACTACTTGTCCGATGGGACAAGTGAAAAATCAAGGTCAAATAAAAATAGATCAAATTCAAGACTTATACATTCCCAAAAATATGAATGATTGTTTTATTGATCATACTTAATGAAATAATTATTCATTGATTGAACCAGAGACATATAAAACTTGTATAATATGTCTCTGATTTGGAGTATTTGAACAAATCAAATAAATCAAATATATTTTATTGTCAATTAAAGACGCCTATTACAGGCAGAATAATCACAAGTTAAATTTGGTACAATGATTACAAAATGATTACAATTATTTGAGTACAATTAAATCAATGATTACAACGAAGAGAAAAGAAAGACACACTTATGTATATTTATAAAATGTATCATGTTTCAACTTTGACAAATACAGTGAACCTAAAAAATATAGGAAACTGAATTTAAATATTCTGGTTTTTCCCCTGGTGCTTTTATGATCCTACAATAAGAAACTGTACAGATATCTAAATTATGCCTCTGTCTTTTTACAGTAAAATATATAAACTCACTAAGTTTCTAATAGTTGTTTTCGAACAACATTTAAATTATTAATTAAATTGCTCACTTGATTTAAAATGTGACTATCTTCATTGGACATTAGCCAAATAAATTGCGATTGATAATCTAAATTGTGGAAGTTTTTGTAACTTTTAACTATGTTGGAAATAATGGAAACTCTTTCACTTTCCAAAGATGAACATTTAAGTAAAAAATGGAGTTCATCTTCCACTTCTTTTTACAAAGATTACAAGTTCTATCCATTGCCTGAAGTCCCCTGTATCTACCTCTCTCTATTTCTAAATCATGATTACTAATTCTGAATTTTGTCATCTGAATTCTCAGATTCCTATTACCTATAGCCAAATAAGGTTCAAAACATATATTTCTCTTAAAAAGTCTGTATGTTCTAAGTTTATTTCCAAATGACATATTTTTTCTGTCATTGTTTAAAGATGAATACCATAACTTATTATACTTTAATTTAATTTTTAAGGATCTGGGTACGTATTTGTCTCTTTGTTTTTCTCAATTTGACTAACGCTAAATTAGTCCCTTATTTTTGCGACAAAATTAATTTAAGTAAAACTCAGATGAGTGATACAAGGGGTAGAAAGTGTTGCGACCAAAGAGGGCGGGTAGTGTGATCCAACTCCGATATATTTCTTTATGTAGTTGATAGTGATGAAACCTCACTCCCCTGATACGCGAAAGGGGGTAACCGACGATCTAGTGAAAGAAGGTAGATCAAGACACACACAAAAAACACAGAGAACTAGAACAGCAAAGACTGACAGTGGACAAACAAACGATGAAATGTAAAGAAATATAAAATACCCAGACACGTAAAACAAAAGAGGGACCAGGGTAAGGACTGAGCAGTTGCAATAAGCATGTGTATCAACTCCAATATACTGAGACTTATATCTCGCATGGTAGGAATAATTGGGACAACCACAAATATTACAGAGAACAGAGTTGGTCTTTTTTAGAGAAAATTTACCCATACACATAAGAAAAATGCATTGTCGGAATAATGGGCTGTCGGAGTAATGGGTTGTCGGAGTAATGGGTTGTCGGAGTAATGGGCTGTCGGAATAGGGGGCTGTCTGAGTAATGGGCTGTCGGAATAGTGGTTGTCGGACTAATGGGATGTCACCGATTTATTACTAAACCGATAAAAATTAACTTGTGGCCACGATGTTATGCCACAAACATACGGTGTTGTTTTAGTACACCAGATCCGGATTTCGACAATTGTTTTTTTTTCTTTAAGAATTCCCCCTACCTAACAATACTGTTTATAACTAATATTTGTTTTTCACAATACAATAATGCATGAACATAATTTAATTAACCCTTTTACACTGAATCAAAATAGAGGATACACCAATCAATCACTCAGATAAATATCAAAGTCTTGATATAAGTCTACTAAATTGTAATGTTCGCTCTTAGTCTTCATTGTAGTCCTTCTGCCAAATTAAACTGGTGAAAACAAAAGGTCAGTCAATACAGAGGGTATCTGCTGAGGTCCACTAATCTGTTATTTATACAATTGCAGTGTATAATGTTCAAAGTAATTTTTGGCACGTTCCTCAAGTAAGTTCAGTGTTGGTTCTTCTAAGTGGTTGTAACGTATTATGTTGATTATCTTATCTGCAGTTAGATGGTATTGTCCTACACATTTCACAATTACTGTCTCTGATGCAGCTTGCTTAAGCAAGGGATAGCAGTCCGTACCTTTCTATAAGCAAGAAATAAAATAGAGGGGAGCAACGATCAGTGTGGTCCTTGTTATGTCTGTAATGACCCTTTTAAAGTTCAATGTTCTATAGCAGGTTTCAATAATGTTTTTAAAATCTTCTGTCAGCCTCATTCCATATACCTCTTAAGACTGTGAGGTACTCTAGGTTGGTAGGAATTTAAGAAAACATAGTGACGATATTGAACGTTGAGATAAGTTCAATTCTGTTAATCTCCTCGATCTACTTAGTCCTTCAGCAAAGTTGTAATCAAGGCTGACTATATCACCACAGTATGTTGCATATGCGAACTGAAATTCTTTAAACTGCTGTGAAAATCGAAAAATGTACTCTAGGTCTTTTTCCTCTACATTAATTGGACTAAAGAAGTTGAGAATCCTCCATAGACTAAGTGTATTTTTAATAATATCATAAAGCCTTTTCAACGTCCTATCAATGTAGCATAGGAGGTTTTCTAATTCAATATAAGAAATACTGTGTATTAAAGGTAGATCAGGCAACTGAAAACTGAAAAAATGTAAACTTTCACTATCCAAAATGCAATCAGAATAATAACTTTATATTTAGAGGACGTTTGATGTGTGTCAGCACATTCTGTAAGTTCTGGATTTCTAGCTTCAATACACAATACAGATGCATCAAACAGAATGTATTTTTCTTTTCGATGTATGTGTATGTCATGATTAGAAATTGTATAATAAGCACATAGTCAGATTCTGATCAGAATTATACTGTACTATCTCCATCATGTATGGCTTATAAATTAGAAATAGTCAGGATTTATTTGTCATTTGCAAAAAATAAATGACGGTAGCATTGGTTCAAATCCCGGCGATATAAACTCGTTTTAACATCAAACTAACAATGTTAGATCTGTAAATTTGCTTTCGCAATTGTTTTGTTCTTCCCTCGGTGGCCGGTTGTTTTTAATCTAGCGTCGTACTACAGTACATGATATGTAAGGTATGCAGATGTTATTTTTACAGATCAGCTAAATGATATATAGTAAAGGATCCAGCAAATTATTGTAAGATACAGTTCCAGAAAGTAATTATATTTACAAGTATGGCTGAACCAGTGACAACTATACAATCACGGATCACCAGCAGTGATGGTGATACATGACTGTGTACATTATGTATTTGGTACTTGGGATGATTTCTTGTACTTGGCACTTTTTAAGAGATCAGCATTATTTCTCGAGTTGCCATTCTGAAATTGATTATTCCCTGTGAATATTTGCAAACTAGGTCCACCATGTATGTACAATTTGGATAGGATGATGATGTATAATTTTCAGAACTGTACTTTAGAAATCCTTTTGCATCAGGTTTTTTGTTTGAATGCATACTGTGTCTAACATAAGGCAATACTAACTCTTGAAGAGTTCCCAAATGAAATATAAGTAAGATGCGCCAGCTTTTGTGGTGATCTTTACAAGACTTTGCAACAATTTTAGCTGAATCAGATTCAAATCCCATAGTTTGACAAAGGTTTTCCAAGACTGGTATCGAATTAAGTTAAAAAAAAAAATCCTTTTATTCAATTCATCTCATAATGGCCAGAACCTATTCTTACATACAACCAACCAAATTCAAAAACAAAGCGTCTTTGAACATTGGGATGGATTTCTGTGGTATGGTTGGAGTAATTGTCCATTGACATAAATGATTTTCCACATTCTTCAATGGGACATACAACAGCTTCTTCTTTCATTTTTTTTTATTATTATGTATTGAAGACCATCACAGCATACAAAAGTCTGTTTTTTTTTAATGCTAACTGTCTGTCCAACATGGAATTTTTACTTTTTTTGTCAACTTATTAAAAACAATATCTTCACAGAGTAGAATAAGTAAGTTCCTGCAATATATCTCAGTTTAAATGAGCTAGCCGAAGAAGATATTTTGCCGTGTACATTAACACACAATTCCTCTCTTTTTATTTACAATTGTATTAGCTTTAAGTTTAATTGTTGTCGAATAAATAAGTTGTTACTTTGTTTGCTTCCTATCTAGTATTTCCGATAGTATTCTTATATGTGTTGATATATGTATCACTGATCGAGTATGCATTTATATTTTTAGATAAAGTAGCAAAATCATAGTTTGCCAAAAAGATTATAATTCATATACAAATTCACTATCTTGATTAGCAACAATGCCACAATCCTCATCAAAACTAAAGTAATTTTCCTCAATATCATTATCAATTTATTACCAATCTCATCTTTAAACGCTGCTTTATTTTCATTAAATCCTTCTTTTCTTGATGTCAGACTCGCAGCCTGGAAGTGCAAGGTCCTTGATCATTTTTGCAGCATAGTCGCTAACAATTGTTGCTATTTTCCAACAATTTCGTAGGAAGTCATCCCTTCTCCATATTCCTGTCGTATATTTGTAGATGTATGCCTCCCCTTAAACCTATATCATGACTGATTTCATAGTTATCAATAAAACAATAAATGTCGCAATCTTCCCAGGAAAAGTGTGCCTATTAGAAATTTGTAAAAGCAGGCTTCTACATGTCTCTTAAAGTTGATCAGAATCACCCATGGCTTGTCGAGAGCAGTACCAAATGTGATTACAGATGAAGTGGATCCATGACTTAACCTCATGTATCAGCTTTTTTTGGCTTTAAGGCAATTTAACTGACTCTGAAAGATGCCAAACGTCGAATTGATGTTTAAGTGGTCATGGTATTTCTGATCTGGACATGTCTGTTACTACGACTCAAATAGTAAGATCTGCAGCCTCGATGCTGGCAAGGGACCGCTGAAATCCAAGTAGTTCCATCTTGCTAAATGATGTGGTCTGGGAGACTTGAACTAAATTAAAGTCTGGTATGACGACGTTGACTGAGTCCATGAACGTATAGGTACAATACTTGGCTTAAGAGCTCGGGACTGTCACAACTTCAATCTCCACCAAGGATAAGTTGTTTTCAATGTAGTTGTTGCAGAATGACGTTTCTTTTCATGGTGTAATAGCGGTCAATGGCAGGGATTGCTACCGTCTTTCTAAAAACTGTAAAATAGGGTGGATACAATAAACTTTGGTGAAAGTCTTGAAAAGGTTTCACCATACAGGCTAATAGCTATAGCCACCATCATATTATCTGCAGGTTAATTGTTAACCAATGGTAGTGGCTCCCACGAAGTTTGATACATAGGAACTTGAAATGAAAATTATTTTTTCTTAAATTATAGGAATAATTTTAATTCAAATTGTCAACACGCGTTTTCAAACTAAATGTGTCATTGACCTGCTTTGACTTAATTTATTTACACTTAACAAGGTGCTTGTTATAAGAACCACAGATATAATTTATATTCTAAATTTACATTTACAATACAGTTTAAAGATGCCCCACATTGGGCATGGACCCCAATTGGTACCCGGGAGGTCCATCTGGTCTCGAGCCTTGGGGTTGCGGAGAAAAGGTCCTTATTCTTCCCAGTCTTTGCCTGTTCTTCCATCTCCTCACCCCCTCACTATCAATACTAATATGATAGTGAGCACCACTCCCACCACTGCACTGATGAGTTTTTCTGAAGAAAAAAATACTTATGATAATAGACACTCCAGAGAGTTTAGTGTTTAAAATTAAACACACAACTTTAAATAAAAATTTTCATTTGTTTTTTAAATGAACTTTCGGTTCGGACGTAATAAATTATAAAACGTGTTGTTTTCCATTTTTAGATCACTGGGTCGATACCTCTGCTGGTGGACTATCTGTCCCCGAGGGTATCATTAGCTCAGTAGTCAGTGCTTCGGTACGGACATGATTTTACAAACTTTACTAAAATTGTCTGTTTATAAATTTTGAAATTATTATGAAACTAAGGTTTCAACTCCCTCAGGCAAAGTTGGCTTTAGATGAATTTGGCTATTTATTTTAAGTTTTTTTTACATAAAGCTCTTCAACGATTTTCGGTACTTATACATCTTCGGATTTCAAATGTTTGGCTTTGAGCGTTCCTGATGAAGGTAAATCCAGAAAAGCGCTTCGGACGCAATAAATTATAAAACGTGTTGTTTTCCATTTTCTATATGAATGTTTTGCTTAAAATATGTTTCTTATCCCCCCCCCCCCCCCCCCCCCCCCCCCCTCGGTTAACACTTTTATAGCTTGTGCGTTTCTTATAAACAAAGAATATGCATTGCATGAAGGATTATTTTAACTTATCTTGTGCTATCTTGAATGGAGAGTTGTCTCATAGGCATTCATACTGCATATATTTTTTATATATAAAGTACCTATGTTTTCACAACCCATATATATATATATATAATTCCATATGGAAACTTATCTCAAAATCTAATTCTACTCTCCATTTAATTGTTGTCTCAACATGTTCAAACAGTGCAAAAAAAAATAGTATTTTCCTGATCACTATATATAACTAGTTATACTAGTGTAATGAGAGTAGATGAACATTAAATTAGATCTTTAGTTTTCTCGTTTGAATTGTTTTACATCGTTATTCCCAGACCTGTTATAGATCACTATGTGGTATGGATTTTGCTCATTGTCGAAGGGTATATATGCTGACCTACAGTTCTTAATTTCTGTTTCATTTGGTCTCTTGTAGAAAAAAATTTTTGATTAGCAATCATACTACGTCTTTTTTCTTATTGTCTGTTGATTTTTTTTTAAATTCTTTTTATATTAAAAACATACCAAGAATTGACCCCTCACAGTTTGCAATGGTGGGTAGGTGGTCAGTGTGGTGTTTATGGTTGTCTATTAGTTCTTGCACCACAGAAGGGTACCACTTTACTTCTGGCTTCTTCTTCCCTTCTATTACATAATCAATCACTGTTTCAAAATAAACAAAAGGGAGGAATTAATACATATTTTCATGTACTCGTGATACACTAGAACAACCGGATGTTTATAACATAATTCGCGGTACCGTTTCAAAACATATGTAATCAAGTTCATTGATAAATATTACTTCTTTAATTATTTTGTTTACTTAACGGTTTTCCATTGAAAATTATAAAATATGAGTTTTAAGAAAACAATCTTGATTAAAATAAGTTGAATGATCCTTTATTGCACCTCCGAGCTTTTCCAAAGTTGATCGAAGCGGAATGGGGATCATCTCAAGGTTTCATGAGGTGTTAATGTAACATTTCATCAATCTTTCGAATTTTGTTATAAAATTTTGAAATTTTTACACACGTCGGACAATTTTCTATCATCGTTTGTATATTTTGACAATATGCTTATAATTTGTAATTAAGGGAAACTTTATTGCAAATTTCGAATTTGGAAAAAAGAATCACAAAATATACTGTGTCCTAAGCAATCTATTAGAAATTAAAGAGTGATTTCGAATAAAATCTTGAAACATAAATATTCTTTCAAACAGGTAGGGGTACAGTATGACTATATGAAACAAGAAGGTGGAAGGGTGAAAAAAAAGGGGGGGGGGTAAAAGTTGATAAAAAAATAAGATACAATACATATTTGAATAAAGATAAAGATTTATAATAAGTCTTACCCTTGATCTGGCATCCTGCTGTTGTTATATAATGGCCAGGCTCTACTCTTAGCCTGGTTTATCTCGACACACTGCACCCCTTTCCGCATTTCAATATTGTACGCCAACTTCTTATACAGGTTATAGACCCTCTGGGGCAATCATCAGACTGCCTGGTAGTATGGATAATGCACGAAAATATAAAAACGATGGACATGAAAATGGTTAGACCCGCCATTTTCTGTGGTTTCTGTAAAATTCTAGGTGTGGTCAGTTCGCGCGGGACCACGGGTAATAACGAAAAGACACGAGATAAGGTTTTTTTTTGCCATATATATTTAATAGGTATATTTTATATATGATATGATTTTTAAAATAAAATAAGAAAATAGGATTTGATTATAGAAAAAAAACATTCAAGTCTAATAAATACTAAACTTTTTCCGACTCCTTTTTTTGCACTGAAAAAAAATGACCCTGAATGACCCAGGTAACGTCCTATAATTAAAACGTCCTAATTAAACATGATTTAATGCATCTGCTAAAGGTGGATTGTCACGTCCTTTTTATGAGCGGAAAGATAGATTGAAAAAAAAAATGTATGACCAATAAATTAAATTTAATTTAGGTTGATGTTCTTAATCTGTCATAGATGTTTAATGACAAAGGACACGAATGACAGCCGGGTGATATAATGAGTGCTTATTTTTAAAAATTGAATTGAATATAAATACAGCTGAAAAATATCAGTATTTCAAACTAAATAAAAACTCCCTGTTCCGAGAAAAGTAAGTTCTTTTACATGATGACGATATTCATTTACAATCTTAAGAATTTCTTTTTTTTTTGCTGCTATAATAATAGTGCTGACAGGATAGTTTTAATTTAAATTAATTACATTCAGATGCGAAATAAATTAACAAAAAAAACCAAAAAAAAAAAAAAGATTGTTTTTATTGATATTGTTACGACTTCTTCGATTGTCTTTTAAAAAAAATATAATTTGTTACAATTTTCTTACTCTGTCTAATATCTGTGAATGAACAATTTGTGTTTCGATGTGTATGAATGTGTTACTGTTCGTAGTTCTGATAAATCTGACGGGTATGAATCTGTCTATTTCAGATAGAAGAAAAATGGCAGTAAATTTGAATATCTTTGATGAAGATTCCATTTCAACGTGGAGCAAGCAAGTATCTACCTGAATTTTCCTTTGTTGAAATTATTTTGCACACATTCGTTATACTCAATCTAAAAGTCTCATTAATAATCAATTTAAATGTTTGAACGAATTGAAACAATTTGTCTTTTCAATATCATAAAATATATTTCAATAAGTGTGAAAGATAAAGATGAATGATTTATCTTTTTATTCCTTACAGTTCTCAAATAAATCGATTTCTCGAAGAAATGCCAGGATTTGGTGACGAGGAGAGAGGAGTGGAGAGCAGTCCCATCCATTTCGGGACGACTTTCAAACCAAAAGCTTCGTAAGTTTCTTTTCTTTTCTTGTAACTTGATATGTCAATATGAACAGCATTTTACTTACTATTGAGAGTTTTTTTTGGTCAACAATTCCCAAGTTTATTCTCAGAATGAAAATGTTTCTTTTCAACATGCAGAACATTATTTCTTCTTTTATTTTTTTTTTTCGTTTTCGGATGATGAATTTGTATTTATTATCGTAAAAAAATAAAAGGATTTGCATACATTTTATCTTATTTTTCAACATGTATGTTTTCCACTCGTAGATATTCAAAACTTCTTTTTTTAATTTTTACAGTAATATTGTAATATTTTTAAGCCAAGTCTTTAGTTTTTCACTTGTTCCATATTTTGACAGGACACTATTTTTTTGTATATCAATATTAATTTCTTGTGTTGAATCTACCAGAATTTTTTTAATTCCATTTTTTAGTATAACATTGTACAATGAATAATAAAATACAGTGTACAAACCTCAGAGCCCACGCCGAGATTTTCCTTGGTCAATCAGAGCCTTAAGCCCTATTCCATCGAAATGGAATGTTTATTGTACATTCGGTTTAAAAAATTTGTTTATGTCAGCATGCTAAAAAACAGAGCTTGGTTAGGTCTTTGTCAACAATGTCAAATATGTCTAGTAATTTGTCTTTAATGGTGTCTTCTGTGTCATCCGGATTTATGTTACTATAATTAATCCATTGTCCTTGATGTACTTCAAAATACTAGATGTGTTTTGCAATCGAAATGTAACGTGTAACCAGGCGATTTTGTTTTTTGTCCATGGATTTATGAGTTTTGAACCGGTATACTACTGTTGCCTTTGTTTATATCACAAACGTCCGTTCCAGTAAAAACTTGGATACAAGTTGTCCACAAACAATGCGGTAATACTATAGTAGTACTACAACTTCAATAAAGCACATGCCTTACTTTCTTCATGTGTGATGCAGTCACAATATCGTTACCCTGGTTAAGGAAATGTCTTAATCCAGACTTCAGTGTATCAGCAGCACGATCAATCCCGTATTTTGCTGCACAAACCAGTTCTTCTTTTGCAAGTAAAAGTCTACCTGGATAAAAGTCATTATTCTATACAATTATTTAGCTCGTAATTGAATATTTAGCACTAAATACAGCTTCTCTGTGGCAACTACCTTTACACCTCGATAATTAAGAGAAATTAATTCTGACTTAAGACCCTGTTATAACTTACTTATGGATCAATAGCATTTTCAGCTATAAATACACATATATTCTGTAGAAAAACTATTAATGTTTTATACGTTTCTAACATAACTATTCCAAGAAAGAGAAATGCCGTTGGAGATCTGGTAAAAGTAAAATGCTAGGATTTGGATTTGCAGAGGGAATTCCAGGAAAGATTACCGGAAAGTTGATTTCTAAGTATTTTATTTCCTTATTAAAGTTAATATAAAGACACGTTATAATTTGTGTTATGGGTTTTAGGACTAAATCTATTTCTGTGTTTTTCTGTGTTACTTATAATGCATCATGTTCAAGCGATAATTTGTGCTTTGGCATGTTTTTGCTACATTGGACTGTACTACTTTCAATTTTAATCGCTTTTTTTTAAATTTCAGTCAATTCCATGTCTGTTGATGATATGCGTATTCTTCTCAAACGAATTTCAAAGGCACAGCCCAGTTTCGTACTCAACATCCTAGACAATTCGAATGTTGGCAATGGGCAGCCAGCTGGACCAGAACCACCAAAACCAGACCAGCCATCATGGTGCTCCTGCGCTAATTGCAGAGAGATGCCAACACAGCAGGAGAGGCTGTGTTGCAAAAGACAGCCCGTGAATTGCCAAGGTTACCGGTAAGATTACAGTAACATAAATACAATTTGACTAAATTTTATCCCCAATTGAATTTAGTGGTCTCTAATGAATTGATGTTGCAAACTTCGTTGAAGATTTACGAGAGAATGAAATACAATAGGAAAAATCTATTTTAAAAATATTAGCAAACATTTCTCGCCAATTTTTTTTTAAAGGGTTTTGGAACTGCTGAAGGCCCGAGAAGCTATAGAACATATGTTGCAAAATCATGCTTTTTGGGTGATCCCCCGATCAGAAGTACGCAGACCAGTTAATAATTCTTTTTACACTTTCTGTGAAAATATAACCAGAAACCCGGCAATATTGCAGATTTGAAGGCAGATCTTGTTTGACATGACTTAAAGAATGTAAATGTTTAACGACTGTTGTTAAACAAGATTTTATATGAAAGGTTTATTGTTGGAGTGACTAAGTAAACTAAGTATTGAAGAGGGCATCATTTGGACTGATTCTATCGTCTGCTGTGATATAGTACCATCAGCACCATTGGTGTTTCTTTCTTTTTGCGGAGAGCTTTGACGTCGCTGATAGTTTTTGAAAGGAATTCAATACATTCTTAAATTTGAAGTTTACTTTCAGCTGGTGTCTGTTGAGGAAACATTTTTTTTTTAGATTTTTCACCGAATGCAAAGTATTTTGTTGGGACGACTGAATATCACATAGAAATTTTCAGCTGCAACTGTCACTGGCTGTCCAAAACTTAAATGGACAAACCTTTTGGTGTTCTTGCATGGTGGTGTTGTGATAATTGGGAAACAGGTCTCTTCTTGAAGTAGGCATGTATGCCGAATAGTTCCTCTGGAGAGGCATGACGTGTCACTGGGTTGTGTCGACCGGGATTCAGACTGTTCTCCACACATTTGACTGACTTCTTCAATAGTTAAAGAAACCACTGTGCCTCAAACTGGAGAGTAACCATTGTACCTAGAAATTAAGGTACACATTTGAACATGCCTGTACCAAGTCAGGAATATGACAGTTCTTGTCCGCTCGTTTTTTATGCGTTTTGTTATTTGATGTTGCCATGTGATTATGGACTTTCCGAATTGATTTTCCTCTAAGTCCAGTATTTTTTTTTTTATTTTACTTTTTTCTTTTATACGGTTCCTCTTCGACTTATACTAACTCTGTACTTTAAGTCGTTTTATAAGAGGTTGCTGAATTATTTGAAGTTAATTATTTTTATTCTAAATTTGTATGCCATTTAACCAAAAAAATCTCCATCAATTATTAAAATGTTTTCGTTTCTACTGTGTGTCAGTGTACTGGTCTATACATAACCATGTTGTCTTAAGATTCTGCTGTAGTTCTTTTCACTATACGGCGCTGGCTACACATTACACATTCAATCAAAGAGAAATTGTGTTACAACCCAAACACACCATCATTTTTTCACAGCACTGTCTTCTGGGTGTTGGTTGTTGGATATTGATTCTATCAATATATGATTAAACTTTTCATATGGGAACATCCAAAAGTTCTTTAGTGGACCATACATTCTAATATATTGGGGCAAGTGGTGTAATAGATGGTAATAGAAAGTCTGAAATATAAATGTAAATGTTTAAATTGCAAGTATTATCATGTAAAAGCAGTTATACACATAATTTATGTCCTTAAATTGAGACAGATAAACAAACATTCATTTCAAATACATTTTCACTTTTCTTGAAAAAAAATTAGATGTGCATTAGTCTGTTGGTTTTCACGTTTGAATGGTTTTACACTAATAATATTTTGGGCCCATAATAACTTGCTGTTTGGTATGGGCTAATGTGCGTGTTGAAGGCCGTACTTTGACCTATGATGGTTTACTTTTACAAATTGTTACCACGTAGTTGAAATAAGAACTGTCTAGGTAGAAATCCTCGTTTAAAACCTGTTCTATAATAGTTCTAATTTCAGATGGATGTCTGTCATTACCGTAAATAAAAAATAAAACTACCAGCCGCACGAAATTGGACTACTCTTTCAGATCTCTCGGGAGGAATTATGTAGATATTGTATCTTATCATCCTTCTCTATCAGCTTCCTCAACATATCCGTAAAACTCGTGCAAGTGAGGAGACATTATCAAGTGAGCAGGACTTATCAACAAATTCTCCCAACATATTGCATTGTGTTGCAACGGTGATAAGTCACCAAATAAATTGTTTTAATTAAACAAATTACACTTGCAGTACTTATTTTACAATTGACCATTTCTTTTTTCCCTAAAATTACTTTACATTCTGAAACGAGATGTTGATAAAACGGTGTCAATGGCAGTCTTGATAAGTTCTGCCGGGACAACTTTTTTCAGAACTGAACTATTTGACCTGATTTGAACTATTGATCTGAATTTAGAATCATTCATAAAAGAACAAGAAAGCAAAAATACCCGCAGAAAAAGCAAATCTGATCTTAACATTTTTCAATCATATTTGAAAACTAAATATAATGATACCAGAAAAATGGATGAAATCCCTCCACATGAATTGGACCGCTTTTGTGGTTTCTTTTTTATCAGTGCCACAAAAGAAAGACAAACCAATGGAACTATGGAGTACGAACCAACATCGTTGAAATCCATCCAACAAAGTATCAGCCCGTATTTAAAAGACAGCAATTACAAATGCAACATCATTACGGATGATGAATTTTATAAAAGCAGACAAATATTGAGTGCAAAATTTAACATTTCACAACATTTTTTATCAAATGAATTAAGACAGAGTTATCAAAAGTACAAGGTTTTTATTTTTCTACACCAGACTCCCATTTCGTCTACATAAGATATATCAGAGACGCTCAGATTAAAATAGTTATAATGACAAACATCAAATAAGTTAAGGTGCATTAAAGAACCAAAATTAAAAAAAAAAGTTCTGCCACATAAAGCTACGGTAATCTATGCATTAAGACGCGCGTTTTGTTAACTTTATATACAACAGTGTAGCTCAGATCAAAATAGTTAGAATACCAAACAAATATTAGGTTGAATGTCATTGTAGACCCAAATTATCAAAACATTTGTGCTCAATACAGCCAAGGTGAAACCGAGGCTAAATGCGTTTCCACGCATTTTTTCTTTAGCTCCAGCAAAATATTGTTGAAAATGGATATTTGATTAGTCTAAAACACAAAAAGAACCGAGCCAAAATAGGTTAAATCATGAATCAAATCAACATACAAACAATTATTTCACCGAGACTCATTACTCGTGGACAAATTTAAACGAATAAAAAAAGAATAAACAACACGAACCCCACCAAATACTAGGGGTGATCTCAAGTGCTCCGGAAGGGTAAGCAGATCCTGCTCCACATGTGGCACCCGTGGAAGAGAAGTTTGAATAATTCATATCGGTATGGCTTGGAGAAACAAGAACATTAATAAAGCACTATTTCTGACTATTGCGTTAAATGTAGGTCTTTATAAGGCTGCAACCATTTGATTTCCGGGGTGGGGGGCTATGGATTTTTTTTCTGGACAAACTTTTTTTCTATCAATTTTAGCATTCCATATAGTGGCAGCTGAGGGTGAAACGTGAAACAAACATTTTTTTTCTCAGGGTCAAACGCAAAATTTGTTTTCTCCAAAAACTTGAAAAAAAACTTTTTTTTCCAAAAAAAACCATAGTCCTAATGTTCACAATCAGGCTGGTGTTTTTTCATCATGTGCCGGACATGTTCTTATATTTGTACTCCTTCTGGCATGGACCCCAAGAGTGACTGGGGTGTAGAAATATGGTCATTTGGTCTTCTCTCGACCGGCAGTAAAACACTTGCCGAAGTGGGGCGTCCGTTTGGCTGTGCGGGATGCATCAAGTTCGCAGTCACGTCCGGTCTGAAGGGGGACGTTACATCCGATGCCTCGTGTAAAGAAAGAGCCACGCTCTTTGCACGTGAAGAACCCTAGCAACAACTCTTTGAGGGGTCCGTAGGTGGCCTGTTGCAAGGCAAAATTTCTGTCCCTATCCAATATACCCTCATTTTCCAGTGGCAGTCTAAATTTCCCCGTCCATCATCCCATATGGCTTCTATTGTATCAACCTACCTATTGTATTTATTATGAACTTGTTCTCGTCCTGAATATGCATGAAATATTTGCCACTGGACGTTAAGCAACCAACAATCAATCAATCAATCAACCTTCTGGCATGTATCAAATCTAAACACTTTTAATGTTATATAATGTAATTAAATGTGACACTCACTATATTATTCAACGGACCCCCAAGGGTGACTGGGGAATAGAAATATGGTCACTTGGTCTTCTTCCGACCGGCAGTAAAACGCTTGCCGAAGTGGGGCGTCCGTTTAGCTGTGTGGGATGTATCAAGTTCGCAGTCACGTCTGGTCAAATTGGGGACGTTAAATCCGATGCCTTGTGTAAGGAGAGTGCCACGCTCTTTGCACGTTAAGAACCCTTGCAACAACTCTTTGAGGGGCCCGTAGGTGACCTGTTACAAGGCAAAATTTCTGTCCCTATCCAATATACCCTTATTTTTCAGTGGCAGTCCAAATTTCCCTGACATTAATTAGCACAACATAAAAGACTGTCAATACGTTTAGAGGAATCAGCTTTGTGTAGTTTTCTGGTTTTTTTTTTTTTTTTAAGTTTTTTCTTTTACACAAAAAAATCTGTTTTCATATCCAAACTACAAGAAACTGAGCGCGAGATCGTATAAAAGTTTTAGGTTGTGAGGATACATGTCGATCAGTTTGATCAAATATATGGATTTATGTTGTTTCTAATTTAAAGTTCCCCAAGGGTGACTGGGGAAACGAAATAGGGTAACTTGGTCTTCTCCCGACCGGCAGTAAAACGAAGTGGGGCGTCAGAAAGGAGGTTTTGAATAAAACATTTTAGGCAAAAGAAGAAAACAAATAAAAATCAAAGATATTGTCATGTACAAGTTATTATCTTTTTCTCAACAAAAATGTACAAGTAATTACTGATACAATTATATTTTTACAAGTAATAACTTGTATGATGCCATACAAGTAATTACTCTTACAAACTTTTTGTACAAGTAATAACCTGTACAAAATAATAAAATGTACACGACATATATAAGAAACTACATATAATTATCCAACTGACGTTGATTAACGCTCACCTCGACATAGAACTGCACTTCTAGACATAAACGAAGGTTGTGTATTTCGTCCATCTCTGTCTTTGCGGACTTTAATATATTATCCCTTTCTACCATTATATTATTCGTGTCACCACTCAGAACATCTGAATCATCAATGATATCCAGTTTTCTACCTAGAACTATTTTGTCTTGACATATTCGTAGTATCTATAGGTTGCACTTTGTAATTACAGCTGTTTCTCAAACCACGCCTCTGTTGGGGAGATGCGGAATATTCATAGATAATTAATTTTGTTTACATACTGGTTCCCAATTCTGATCTCTAGGTTGCATCTAATAGAGACATTACTTGTGAATGTTACCAGTAAATATACATGTGAATATTGTTTACATTGAAATCTGTGGTAATCCTACAGTCGAGATAGCGGTAGTCAAGAAATTTAGTGTTAGTTTAAACTCTCAGAAGTTCGGGGCATATTAATGTTGAAAATATGCCGCACAGCCGTATATTTTGACCTTTGAAAAAAATAGTGCAGAAGGATCATTTTCTGACGATGACGGGTTTCTGGTTGCATTCACGTCCGAGTAACATCTTGGCCTGTCCAGGTTCTCACCTGCTGTTACCTTCTTCTACTTCCAGTTGTGTCGCTCCTCGATGGTCGAAACAGTTGAAGCATATATTTGGTATCTTTCGTCCCTCTTTGACTATCTTTGAATTTTCAATTGCAATAACTGTAACAATATGTAAGATTAGTTGAAAATACATAACTGGTAGTTGAAGTTAGCAACGTACATTGGCTAATAATACGGGATAAAAAGGACGATGTTTTGTATTTAATTATTCTTTATCTTTCCTGTATCTTTTCTCGCCTTTTTCGTTTAGACCTTTAGGTTCTTAAGTGTGGAGTTGGTGGATCCAAACGTTTTCTCTTCTCCTTCTCGTCGTGGTGTCCGACTTGGTGTTGACTTCTATGATTTGGAAAGTAACATTATCAAAAGGATGTTTCGTTGAACGAAGATGTCTTGTGAGAGGACAGTTGATGTTGGTTTTGTACGATGGTTATTGAGCCGAATATTAAATTTGTCCATTGTTTCTCACACATTCTGAATGCAATTAGTGTCACCTGTTAATATATAAATTGAGTTCTCCGTTTTACAGTTAGAATTAGAGTAGATGGTATAATTTTGTTTAGTAACGGAGCTGATGAAAGAACTGCTTTTATTGGCAGCTTTACAACACAAACAATTCCTTCGACCACATTGTTGGTAGCAACCGGGAGATGGATTAGGCTGCTTTGCTAATACAGATGTCACTAATTTGTCACGGATGATTTTAGGTCTTCTGAAGGCCATGACTGGTGGTGATGAAAATACTTTTTTTTAGATTTGAATCATTTTCTATAATTTTCCACTGCTTCTGAACAATGGATGGTAAGTGAGTAAAAGGGGTGTTCTGTTAGCTGCTTTATTATTTTGTACTCTAGAAGTTCTTGGCGACTAGTTCTGTTATTATTGTTTCATCACTGCAGATATAATTTCTAAACATGACTGAATTTCCTGTCTTCATGGAGCTAAGCTTTTCCACATCGTAAACAATAGCTTTGGTTGCTTGCTGACAGCAAGCCCCATAATTGTCCAGGATTTATCTTTTCCCTCCTTTTTGTATTTCTTTGTCGGGGACACTGTCATAACTTTCACTTTCAGAGGTGTGGTATATGGCAAATTTCCTTTATTGGATTTAATTTAATATATTATTCATCTTGCAGGTTTCTGGAAAAATAAATACAGTACACACAGAGCGGATGTAATCTTGTATTCCCTACACTGTGTAAAAACTTGGTGTCATCATAGTTGAGAAATTAAACTGTCTCTCCCTTATCAGTCGGGGAATTTTTTTCATAGCAAATGTCAAAAACCCATGTATACAACAATGAGATGTCACTAAATAATACACACAAATAAAGGATTGTAATAAACATTTATGTATTAGTATAAATATCAAAAAAGGTTTTAATAAAAAATGGACAAATCATGTCTCCAAGGTGCATGCATTTGCTGCTCATTTAACGCACCATCTTGATTAACATCAACGTCCCAATCGTCATCAAAACTGAAGTAATTGTCATCCCGATCATTTTCATAATTTCATTATCCATTCCATCTTCGAAAGCATTTACATTTTCTGTAATACCAAGTTCATACAAAGATTTGCAGCACTCCAAATTTTGCACTGGCCTCAAACTTTCATGATAAAAGAAATCATATACCTTTGAGCGATGCTTTCATTTAGCAGATTAGAATTATTATAGTTTATGATACGTAAACCATCAATTGTAAATGCCCGACCAACAGCAACACCCATTTTCCCAGGTGAAAAAAATGTCAACAGTCAACTTCTAAAAATTGTACGCTCTGACCTTGAGGTCATTGCATATGCTAGGCGCAACGGAAATTGTAAACGTGAGGCCAACATCTCTTTTACAAAAAAAAAATCCTATACCTCAAATATGCATCTTTCAATATCCACAATTTTCCCATCTAAAACAAATTTATCCTCAGAAATAGAATGTTGTTTGCCTATGAATCCATTATATTAACCAAATGTTAAAATTCGAATCAGCATTACAAAAGCTGAAACTTTTAAAAGTTGGTTTCTTCTGTGCAGCACAATCACGTAGAAATGGAGCATCAGCATATGCACAGACATTCTTAATGTAATTTATACAAAATCAATGCATACAGGAAAAGTACCTCAAAATTGGAACCACGCAAATGTAACACCTGTTTTCAAAAAAAGGAGACAACCATCATCCTGGTAATTATCGTCCAATTTCACTAACATGTATTTCATGCAAATTATTAGAGCACATAATTGCAAGCAACATTATGAAACACCCTTGAATCCAACAACAGACTTTATTACTTGCGACACGGCGTCAGGGCAAATACATCATACGAATCCCCAAAAATTATCACTAATTCACCAACTATGTTCAAATAACTACAAAAACATACAAACCGATCTTATCATCATGGATTTCGCAAAAGCCTTTGACAAGGTTCTACACTACCGTTTACTATTATAGGTACCAGTCTTGTATTACAACTCCAGTTTCCGGTGCATGTCAAAACATAAAGGGAATCAAAATAGTGCATTTTTTTCTGAATTTTTTTCTGAACTCAATTTTTTCTGTTTGATTATAGGTTTATGCTGAATTGAAACATATATATAGACTTTAAAAAAAGCTTGCATCTTTTGGAGGATATCAATTCAGGAAAGTGGAAGGATATCATGTTTACTGGAAGTGGTGCGGCCTAGTAAAAATAGCAAACAGAAAGTAGGAAAAAAATGTTTTGACTTCAGGATTACGTAACTTTTTATTCTTCGTAGCAAGACCCTCTTTTTTTTGGATTAAATCACAATTTCACATAAGTACATTCATGATAAGAAATAACTATAATATTTTTTCTGACTTCGAAATAACATAAAAAAAAAAGAATATGCATCAAGTTATTTTAATGTTCTATACACCAAAAGAAAGGGTTTTTTTTGGAAGTTTTATAATTTATAGATAAGTTTAGATACAGTTTTATCAGATAAATTACGGATCAAAGAAAGCTACTGTTGTTTGAAATAACTGAGTTAAACATGTTCTTGTCATTTTTTTTCAATTAAGGTAGATGGGGTGTCTAAATTATAATCCATAGAACTTTTTTATAATTTGCCAAAATGTAGTTTATATTATGCTTTTAAAAAAAAAGTAATAAAAAGAATGGGTCACCGAACTTATTTTCATGCTACATGGTGTTCAAAATTGACAAATTTTGTATAGATTATGCATGGAAAACCCAATTTTCTGCAACAAACCGTAAACTACACCATAGAATTTTGAGATAACATATGAGAAGATGGCTTTATTAGTAATCTTTTAGTTAAGAAAAAGAAAAAATGGGGTCACCGGACCCGTTTTCTTGCTACATAATAAAATAGAGAAATTCCTAACACATTCTATTGTAAAAGTACCTTAATCTGAATTATCTGCCCTTGCATTTGAGTTGCCTCCCCTTATGTGGCAAAGTTGGAAAAAAATTGATCAAACAAAAGTTTTCTGTTTTTTTGTAAAATACAACCATACATATGGTAAAACATGTCATTTTCTATATAGAAGTGGAAGTTCTTACACATGAATTAACTACTACTCTAAAAATTTGCACATTCTATTAAAGATCTAGTCCTTGGTTTCTGGTATTTCAAAATCCAAGATGGAGGAAGACACCCTATCTACCTTAAAATGTTTGATATTCAATAATTCTTAACATATTTTGTTGTCTTTGTCATTGACCAAAAATCTGACACTGGTGACCATGTCTTAAAGGCAACCATTAAAGAAAATTATACAGTTTTTAAACACCATTTATTTAAGAAAAATATTAAATATTTCTTCCCAAAACTGCATGTTTTTGTATAAATGCTTCCAGTGTTAGCCTAACGATGGCAATTTTTCATAATTTAAACCATTTTTGAACCAAAATATCAAAAGAGTTTTTCCCTGATGTGATACTCCTTTTTTACTTCATGTGAAACACAAAATGCACATCTGATTGTGGCTAGGCCGATAAAGGTAACTCCCCAGATGTAATATAGTGTAAATAGTGTAATAGACAGTGTATTTTATTATGATGAAATTGGTTCCTTTACAATTGAGTGAAGATAATAAGAATGTAAGTTCTTGTCCATGTTTCTGGTATGTATTTCATTAACTTTTATCATGTTTATCTGAATTATAATTTATTAATCGACGAGAATAAATATGTCTGATTTAATGCACCTACTGAGTCACTATGTTACAATATATATATATATATATGTTACAAGTATACATGTATGTGTCGTGAATTAATATTCGTCAGCAGCATTATTTACATTGAAGGACTTTAGACTTTAAAATCTCTACATATACACTTCTTTAGTCTAGGAAAAAGACTATCATTATTTTAAAATATTGATTGAGGAATATATGAATTTGATGTTCATTTGACCCATATAAAAGGGTTGTTCTACATTTTTAACAGACCTCAAAATAAAAGTCGAGACAAGTCTTTAAACTGTTTAAACAGTTATTTCTTTACATATGTGATAACTTGTTGCGAGAAATATGCGAATTGTTCAAAAAGAAAACACAATTATCATTTTTATTTATGTACTTTAAATATATACCTACAGTACTGTCATTACTGTTTTGTAACTTGGTGACTTAAGTTGCTGTTATTTTACAGATATGGAATCTCAACAGGTGCCTATTGTTGGAAGGGTCCGTCCAATATTCCATAAGGACTACCATTGCCCCATCGTCAGCTGTGATGGTAGGAAATTTTCGAAATTCCATCAATACATGAGGCATTGGCGGAAGTTCCATACTTGAACATCTTCAGTTTTACCATGTAAATCCTGTGTGGAGTATTCCAGCAAAACAAGAATGGAATTAGGAGAACATCTGAGCCATCATCACCATTTCACCAGGTTTGCAGCAAAAAGAACTGCTGATGGTACCACTAGAAGGAACCTCATAAACCCAAGATACATGTCGCCAGGACTACATATTCCACCCATTAAGGAGGAAGTATATATAACAGAAGAAATAGTTGGTGTTGTGGAAGTAGGTGATAACATACCCAGAGACATGGACACAGATATGGTGGAACAGGATGGGAAACTTGTGTTAGTTGTAAAGAACCAAAACCAAGATGAACAGTTAGTTGTGACATTTGATTGTGACATTTGTTTAATTTGATATATTTTATAGTTATGTACTGATTAATTAATTTCTAGATTATTTTATATATGTTTTTGGTATAAACCAATACATATATATATTGGTTTAGCTTGGGGGAATGTAGCGGAAACGCATATTTTTTTATAATATCGACGTATTTGCCGGGAATTTCAAACCAAATATTTTTCAAAATAGATCGAGGTTACTTACTCTGTGTCCTGTCAATTTCCCGTTTCACTTTTATGAACATTAATTTACACGGACATTGCTTGTCACTTTGTTAAACTTTTTAAATAACTTATTAGCCATAATTTACTGTATTTTCATGAAATTATTTAGAAATTCTTCTCGTGTGTAAATGGCTGCTATTTAGAGAGGTTCCGAATGTCGTATCTCGGAATTTTACATAGGCTAAGCTTGATTCGACTTTTAGGAGTACGCTATTTTACATTTTAATAACAAAATATTTTTTTTTTAAAGTTAACCATGCAATCTACACATTTACAATCGATTTGAAATATTATTCTAGTTGAAATACATCTATATAAATGATGTATGGATTAAAATATAAGACAAGTTAAGTCTTTTGTTTTGATTTATCAACACGCGTGCAACCGTGGAATATTCAACGATGTTATTTGGGGCTTTGTCTGCGGGGACAACAACATATTTATCATGGAGGTCGGATAAGTGTTTAGCAACATTTGGGTCTTTAAAGATTGACGTAGCATGGGCATTGATGGACCCATTCAGTTTCTTAATTCTGATTTGTATTAACGACCTCACTGCCCTAATCCATTCGGATAGAGTGTCTACGTCTTCCTTTTCACGTTTAGCCCATTGCCTGGCATAATCCTCGACTGAATCCATTAAAATTTTAAAGTTGTATTTCCAATTGATGGATTTAGGCTCACGATATTTCGGACCTTTCGATAACACATTTCGTAGAGAAGTGTTATTAACAATGTTAAGGTCACCGGTAATAACGTGGCCAGCAGGATTATATGTGAATTGGGAACTAGCACAAGTGCAATCAGGAGGTTTAGACTTGAAGTCAGACTAGGTACATTTTAATACAGCCAAGACCATGGTCAGAGTCAGAAACCGAAGGATTTGAAGACGAATCAGCAGACCCTTTCTGATCAACCGGAAGGACACCTAGGTATAAGTTTAAATAAGATCAGGAGCCAGATATCGTTTTAGAAGACAGCCCACTTAGTGTTTATATGAGCTCAATCTTTAGCTATCCCACCTATATGTGAAGTGAAAGGATGCAGATTGCCTTTAACAATTTAGATGCAATTGATTTCTTCAGCTTTATACTTGAAATGGGTTATTTTATTATAATATGAATGAGATGTGATATTTTTATCAATGAACATTTTGATTAGAAAAAGCAGCCGCACTCATTTTATACATGTAAATATAACACAAACATGTAAAGATTTATTTTTGATTGACGTTTTTTTAATTGAAAAAAATGACTTTTTCAGGTTTGTCAAAATAAACATATTGCCCACAAGTGGTGTTCTCTGCCCATCTTGAATAGAAGACTGCACATTGGTGACTTGGTATTTGCTGCTAGTTGCTTGCATAAATCTAACAATGACTTAACAAATTGATATTGCAACCAGTGTACTATCAATGGGAGTATATATTGTCAATATTCAAACCGTACTATTCTATGGTCCATCCAACAAGAAGCCTTGGGAAAGATGGGAGTGATTCTGAGGCTTGTATTATATATAACCACAATCATATGAAATTTCTAAATGTAGAAGTGAAAGATCTTGTAAAAGTTAAAGATGGATGTAGACGACATAACCTGCTCATTTTAATTCTTTACATCAGAGAAAGAAGTTGCTAGGACGGAATCTGATAGACATTCATGTTGTGACCTTCGTGAAAAAGGTTAGCGAGTGTGGTAACTGCATGAAATTATATGCAGAATTGTATGTTGGACCATCGGGAGAATTTGCAAGTGACCTGCAACTTTAAAGTGACATCAAAACAATACATTGTTATTTGGATGGAGAGTTGTCTCGTTGGCACTCGCACCACATCTTCCTATATCTACTTGAATAAATATTCTGTTATTATGATTTATTTTATTCAGGCTTTATATGTCTTAACCCATCATTGTTTTATTATCAGGACATATTAATTAACTGTGACAAAAAACAAATAGGTGTTACCATAAACTAAGTTAATATCAAAATAGGTTGATTGATAGATTGTTGGTTGCTTAACGTCCAATGGCAAGTATTTCATGCATATTCAGGACGAGAACAAGTTCACAAAAAATACAATAGGTAGGTGGATACGATAGAGGCCATCTGGGATGATGGTCGGAGAAATTTGGACTGCCACTGGAAAATGAGGGTATATTGGATAGGGACAGAAATTTTGCCTTGTAACAGGCCACCTACGGACCCCTCAAAGAGTTGTTGCAAGGGTTCTTAACGTGCAAAGAGCGTGGCACTCTCTTTAAACGAGGCATCGGATTTAACGTCCCCAATCTGACCGGACGTGACTGCGAACTTGAAACATCCCGCACAGCCAAACGGACGCCCACTTCGGTTAGCGTTTTACTGCCGGTCAGGAGAAGACCAAGTGACCATATGTCTACACCCCAGTCACCCTTATATCAAAAATAGGTGACAAAATATAGCAACAATGAAATCATCAATAATGTTTGATTCTGAAAGTTTTTTCTTTGGTATATTTTACCTCTTCTTTTGTAAATGCTATGGATAATAAAAGCAAAGAGGTTGAAACGGATTGGATGAAGATGCAAACATTTCCGGTTTATCTATTTATACAGGAGAGAGAGAAAGAAAAAAGGTATGCATGGACATAATTTATTAATTTATCTTTTAACAAATTAACCAAAGTATATTTTTTTTTAAAGATATATATGACACAATTGCAGATTTTTAGCTCACCTGGCTTCGGGCCAAGTGATCTTTTCTCATCACTTGGCGTTCGGCGTCCGTCGTTAACTTACAAAAATCTTCTCCTCTGAAATTACTGGGCTACAATCATAATTAGGGTATCTAGTTTAAAAAAATGTGTCCGTTTACCCGGCCAACCAACTAAGCTGGCCGCCATGGCTAAAAATAGAACATAGGGGTTAAATGTAGATTTGGGCTTGTAACTCTGAAACCAAAGCATTTAGAGCAAATCTGAGATGGGGTAAATTATTTATCAAGTCAAGATATATTTGCTCCGAAATTTTCAATTGAATCGGACAACCAGTTTTTGGGTTGCTGCCCCTGAATTGGTAATTTTAAGGAAACTGTTCCGCAACTTTTCCCGAGTAGCCAAAACTCAAAACAAACATGCTAATTTTAAATCCTCCCATAATACAATATGATTAAAGTTATCCCTATAATATTAATAAATGATATTAAAATTTTACAACCTTTCTATCCTATCCTTTTATGAAATTTAAAATTACAATGAAACTTATCCTATATATATATTACAATTGTATCACTACTTATAAATCCTGCAGGCAATTATGTCAGTCTATCGCCACCTCGGCTGTTTCCGTTGTTTTCTTTAGTAAAGTTTCTGTCTGTTACTGCCACTTTCCTTTCCTCTGCTTGAGTACGGATGTTGTTCCTCCTTCTAAAGGGTATTTCCGGTACCCGATGACTTGTCATGGAATAAATGGTTCCATCGGGCAACTCGCACCTTTCGGTCTTAATAGGACCCGTCTACCCGTCAGGTATTGTGGTATATGTGACACCCTTCCACCTTGCCTACTCTCTTAGGCGCCGCAATGCAGCCTCTTCCGCCAGTATATAAGACGAAGGCGGGCATGCCAAAACATGTTTCGGATCATATACCATATTTTATAGATAATTGTATAGAATGTACACCAATGATGTATAACACGCCTACTGTTGTCGGAATCATCCGTAGCAATCCTCCCAAGTATGTCAATCGTAATTATTTATTTTGCCAACGTACACACAATTGGCAATGCACGTCTCGCAGTAAATGATTAATTATAAAAAATTGTTTAAAAAAAACCTGTTAGTTTTCGTATGAACAGAACTTATCATACAGTTAGCAAAATTGTATAATATACCGTGAACAAATTTTAACAAGTGTTGTTTGTGGTATGTCTAAAAGGTTACAGATTTTACCATGACCTCAATGTCATGCAGACTCTCTCTTGACTTTACGTATGAATTGAAACAAGATCAGATAACTCCGAGAATCGTTTAGACTTTCCCCATAGAATTGACCAATCGGAAACCGAGATATACAAAGAGACGTGACGAGTTTATTGCCAATTCTTCAGCGGTTTGCAAAATTATTACGATTGACATACTTTGGTAGGATTGCTACGGATGATTCCGACAACAAATGTATGCATAATATACACCATTGTGAAGATAAATCAATTTAGATTTACGATGTAACAGTTGTAGTGGGTTTGACAGCCTATAAAGTGGCATATAACGGAACTTTGTCACCACCTGACATTTTTCTAAAATGCAAGTTAAGTACCTTGTGTTGTATAAAGAACTCTAATGTTCTATTTTTCTATATATTGTATTGTATTGTATTGTATTGTATTGTATTGTATTGTATTGTATTGTATTGTATTGTATTGTATTGTATTGTATTGTATTGTATTGTATTGTATTGTATTGTATTGTATTGTATTGTATTGTATTGTATTGTATTGTATTGTATTGTATTGTATTGTATTGTATTGTATTGTATTGTATTGTATTGTATTGTATTTCATTGTATTGCATTGTATTGCATTGTATTGTATAAAATTGTTGTTTGATTGTATTGCTCGACCCTTATGGGTGTTGTCACCCCAAGGGTGACTGGGGTATAGAAATATGGTCACTTGGTCTTCTCCCGACCGGCAGTAAAACGCTTGCTGAAGTGGGGCGTCCGTTTGGCTGTGCGGGATGTATCAAGTTCGCAGTCACGTCCGTCAGAAGGGGGCGTTAAATTCGATGCCTCGTGTAAAGAGAGTGCCACGCTCTTTGCAAGTTAAGAACCCTTGTAACAACTCTTTGAGGGGTCCGTAGGTGGCCTGTTGCAAGGCAAAATTTCTGTCCCTATCCAATATACCCTCATTTTCCAGTGGCAGTCCAAATTTCCTCGACCATCATCCTAGATGTCCTCTATTACAACAGCCTACCTATTGTATTTATTGTGAACTTGTTCTCATCCTGAATATGCATGAAATATTTGCCAATGGACGTTAAGCAACCAACAATCAATCAATCAAACCTTATGGGTGTAATTTTGCAATAAAGATTATTAAGGTATATAGGAATTTTTTTCTGAGACAAGTGCCTGTGGTCCAACCAATCTTTCCGAGAAAGTGATTGGTTCAATTGTTTTAAAAAATATATACATGTATTTCTTTTTTCAAAGGTCAAAATTTTATGAAAATTAAACGAGCCAAATTAAAGTTAGTCAAGGTGATAGGTACCACTTTAAGACACTTATTTGTTTAACCAACGTTCATTAATTTAAAAAGGAATGTGTACTTCACGGTCATGTTATATAAACAAGTGTATTTGGAATTAACTCACTGCCCGTACACATTTTTAGATTTCTGTTTAATCCACCTGTTAATACCTTTCATAGGATTAATGTAGTTGTTTTTCACATAAATATGAGCATACCAACTTGTTAGGTTAGATTTTAATTATGCAAATGGGTGGTTTGCATTTGACCGTGTTGATTATAAAAATGGATTCTGAATAATAAAAATATTTTTTTCACAACGATGACACAATATTGGACATCCAAATATCGTGCGATAGTATTTACAAAGTACATCATATTCTTGAAATTCTTTCTATTTAAAATAGAAGCAACTGCCTCTAAGGTGAAAAACGGGATGGGAAGGTTTGGAAACTTTCGAGGGTCAAATTTGGTTGGTTATATAGACTAAGTTAGGAAAACTATCACCATATAGCCTTCAACATTTCACATAATATTCTTGAAATTCTTTCTATTTAAAACAGAAGCAACTGCCTCTAAGGTGAAAAACGGGGTGAGAAGGGTTGGAAACTTTTGAGTGTCAAATTTGGTTGGTTATATAGACTATGTTAGAAAAACTGTCACCATATAGCCTTCAACATTTCACATAATATTAAGGTATAAATATTTCACTTGGGTTATAAATATCAACCTTTGCTTTGTCTCTACAGTAATTGAAATGCATATATTCTTGTTTATATTTAGTTCTCAAGTGCAGTTAATGATAACAGAGAGAGAGTTCGATAGATGTGTAACACAAGGCTATGCTGTTTTAGCTGCCGTTGAGGTTTTGGACATAAACAGTGCACATGAATTGAATGTACATATTGAAAATTTGAAAACAAATGAACAGAAAAAGATATTTCTATAGAAATTGTCTAGTGAGATCGTCAGGTTTTTTTGCCCTGTGACTTTTAAATTTACACACGAGGGAGAAGCAGAAAATAAAACCAATAAAATAATTAGCTGTGGGTTTCCAGGTTGTCCGAAGACATTTTCCATTGATGGGCGGTGCCGCCAGAGACACAGATAAACATGCCAGTACCAAAATTTGGTAATTTTAGGAAATGTTGGTCAAATCGAGAGTTTTCTTAAAGAGGAAGAAACACACACTAAAACTATCAAGTTGAAAGACAAAAAAATAATTATTCATGTTGTTTGTTGCAGGAAGGCTGATGGAATGATGCCGAGAAGATGCAGCCAAAGAAAATGAAGGAGATAGATAAGTTCGGATGTGGCGTTTCGACATGCTAAGTACACCAACCATACAAACTACAGCCTACTGCAACCTCAGCTTCTTGCTACATTGCCATAAAAAATGGCCCATGAACTGAAGTATAACCGTACTGTAAATATTCATGGTGGACCAGGAGGAAACAGTCCTTGTGATTTATTGGAATTCACGAATATGAGGGCTAAAAATGGCTTAACCGGTTTAAGAGGTTACCTCACAACTTCTGCTATACAGCGTTGTGGACGAAGCTTGCAAGGATAAAACTACCTTATTGATGGCTACACCAAAGGACTGCAACAGTTTTTTTTGGAAAGCCAGCAAACTCAAAGCCTTTCATCCAAAGAGACATAAGTAAGCTTGTGGACAGTTTAATATGGAATGATTAAATTTAATGAATTGCTGTATTATAAACATCTAGCAATAACAACTTCAATGTGTTGAATACATAGGATAATGGAGTGTTAAATGTTTGCATCACATGACAGCATGCAATTCTAAATAATTATTTCAGGAGGAGGAAAAAACAACAAAACAGACTAAAACAAAGGAGATGGTACTCCATAAAAGAATCGGCATTAAAGATTCGACAGTGGAGGTTGAAGTAACACTGGAGGGATCAGGCAAACACCACATTGCCAGTTGGTTCTACGATAAATCTGGTATCGGGATCGTTCGCCCTGATTACATGTTCGCCCTAAGTTCGTTCGCCCTGAATCCTTAAGTATTATATTATTAATTTTTATTAAAATATGGTTTCTACAGGAACTACCCAAAACATGGAAACATGCAATAATCATCCCACATATAAAACCTGGTAAATCCCACTCCGACCCCTTGTCATATGGACCAATCTTCTTGATTTCAAATTTCAATAAAATTCTGGAGAAAATAGTTAATAAACGCTTAAAATGGTATTTAGAAAGAAAAAAAAAAGTTGTATGCACCCACCCCAAAGTGGGTTTAGAAAAAACAGAAGCACATTAGAACAGTGTATTAGATTAGACAATGACATCCAAACGAGCTTTTTGAAAAAAGTTAAGTCAATATAGGTATATTTGTTGACTTCCAAAAAGCATTTGATATGCTCATGAAACATGGTTTTAATGCATTGCAAAGAAATAAGTACTGTATAAAGTGGTATCATTGTCAATGAGATAGATAACAAATAACCTTACAAGCTATGCATTTTTTTTTTAATTCATTGTATATATAACTGTATATCTTAGCTTTTGTGCAATTATACATTTAATTTCATATTATTGATTTTTCTTAAATTTTTCAGGTTGGCACAACAGGATCAACACTGCAGACAGGTGTTCCCTTCTACGAACTTGTGACAGAAGCCGAAGTCGTCGACTACAGTGTCCTTGCCTACGACCTAAAGCGTGACATTTAATGGAAGTATACCATTCTTGAAGAGAAGATCCAGACGGCATGGGACCAATACATGGGCAATGTGATCACAACAACCCACTTCTTGAAAGTTATTGCCAAACTGTACAAGCCGTCCGACAATCCACTAGACAACGTTCAGCCAATGCAGTAAAGAATTTTATATCAACACTTTGAATTTTGAACACTTTCATGTGTAGCTTTAGTGAACTTTAAACACTTTTATGTATAGCTTTAGTGCTCCTAATGTATCATTTTTATTGCTTAAATCATGTGTGTAAATGTACATTAAATGGATGTGTGATAGTGGCTTTGTATTTTTTAGTGCTCTTTAATATAGTAAGGTTACAACTTTGATATATTTGGTATGTATGACAGTGCATTAAAATAACAAGTGATCAATG